>JADKXX010003500.1:0-119996 GCA_017310255.1 Butorides virescens
TGGGGAACAATTCCTTCCCCAAAGGGCTGTCAGGGGCTGGAAGGGGCTGCCCAGGGAAGGGGTCGAGTCCCCAGCCCTGGGGGGATTTAACAGCCGGGCAGAGGCGGTGCTGAGGGCCAGGGTTTGGGGGTGGGATGGCAGGGGTAGGGGAATGGTTGGGTTGGGGGACCTTAAAGGGCTTTTCCAATCTCTATGATTCTATGATCTCTCACCATTCCACTTTTTGATAAACAAGTGCCTCCATGGGCTGATCTTCCTAAATAAAACCCCTCTTAGCCAAAGGGCTAACGTGCATCCAGCGCTGGGTCAGGAGCACGCCACAAAAGAAAAATCTTCAGAAGACTTGGCCATGTATCTTCAGGTCAAAGGAAGAGGCTGAAAATGTCTCACTGAAATGCAGTGCAAAACATCTGCCCTTATAGCAAACACTTTCAGGGGGATGAAAAATTATGTTTCCTCCTGGTGGTGTTTCCATCCAGCAGCTAGCAGGCTTGGCACTCTCTTTGGAGCACCTGCCTCTTGGAGATCTCTCTTCCAAAATGACATCCTTTCTCCTTTCTCTACATTATCTTGTTATTAGCTCCCTCTTTCTGCTTCCCCACAGCGGAATTCCCTTCTGTGTCCCCTGGAAGGACTGGTCACATCCATCCTGACCCAAATCCTCCAGCAAAAGGGAACCTACCCCCAGCCGGGATGAATTGAAGTGGGTCGCTTTAGGTCGAGAAGAATGAGTCCCAGCTGTCCTGAGAGCAGGGGCGAGCGGCGCTGAGCCTCGCTTGGCTCAGCAAAGCTCCTTCTCTCCCACTCGTGCTTTTCCCAGTGGAAGGATCCGTCCTGGAGCAACAGGCGTGGCTGCAGTGACGCTACCGCATAGCAAGGGCATTACGCTGCGCGCAGGCTGAAGGGAATAGGAAGGAGGGTGGGGAGAGAGCAGGGCCAGAGCTAGATTTGGGAAGGGATCCTGCTGGAAAACGAGTTCAGAGCTCGTCTGACGAGTCCAAGGTCCTGCAGCCACTTTGCAAAGCCCACTGCCTGGGCAGCCTCTGCTTAGGAGAGCCCTGGGAGTGAGGGCCATTGCAATTTTATATATATAAAAGTATAGAAATATATATATATGAATATATGGGGGGGGTTATATCTCTATTTATGTATAGATATATATATTTACCAAGAGTTTTCAGTTCAAGCAAATGAAACTGTCACTCAGCTGCAATGGCAAGTGCATACAGGTCCAGGTAATTTAAGGGGCATTTTGTCCAAATCCACCCTTTCCACCCACCTCTGACCTGTCGTCGTCTGTCCTGGCTCTCTCCCTCCCCTGCTGCTTCTCCTATGTGTGCAGACGATCCGAGAGGACCGGTTCCCTGAAGGTGGGGATATCTTAGCACTTCTTTTCATGAAGTGGGGGCTTTGTGCACTATTCCAAATGAGGCTTTTTTCACCGGAAAATATGGTCCTATGAGGTGCAGGACCAAAGTGGGCTCGCCCAGAAGACGTGGTCCTATGAGGTGCAGGACCAAAGTGGGCTCGCCCAGAAGACGTGGTCCTGTGAGGTGCAGGACCAAAGTGGGCTCGCCCAGAAGACGTGGTCCTGTGAGGTGCAGGACCAAAGTGGGCTCACCCAGAAGACCTGGTCCTGTGAGGTGCAGGACCAAAGTGGGCTCGGCCAGAAGACGTGGTCCTGTGAGGTGCGGGACCAAAGTGGGCTCACCCAGAAGAGCCATCCCTTGCTGAGAGGGCCACACAAAATACACCAACCGCATCGTCTCCAGACGTGACGCAGGCAGCAGAGATGGTCGGCCTAGAATTAATCCTTGTCTGAAAAGGCATTACAGGAAAAAGCTGTTGCTCCTCTGTACTGATTGTGCCAAAAGCCTGGGCCCATTTAGAGCTGATTGTGTCGGCAGGCAGCTTGATATTCCTATTCTTTGGGGCTGGGGAAGTTTTTTGCTGTTTAAAAGTCATAGCAGAATGGTTTCCTTGGGCTCAGCATCACAAAATGGCCGTGGAGGATCACCTAGCCCTTCCCAGCAGCCTCATCAGAAGGCTGCTATGTGGGAATGAAATTGGTGTTTTAATTGAGAGGGCAACAGAAATTAGACCTTCGTTTGGTTTGGGGGGGGGCATTTTTAAGATCCAAAAGGGATGCTCTGCTTTGGAGGGGGGAGGCGGTGCAGTGAATGTTCCTGTTCATGTACAGATGAGTCCCGTGACGAAGATGATGGACAAACGCACCCTCAGCAGAGGAGCTGTTGAGGTTTTCGGACGAAATGAGACAAAAAGGGGCGCAGCAGGCGGTTTCTTTTCAAAGCAAAACAGAGCTGAAAAAAATTCAACCCCTTCACCTGGGAAACAGCAGCGAGCCCGGGAATGAGCAGAGATCACAAAGCATCTTTATGAGCACAAGCAAGTCCAGGTGTTACCAAGATGGTCTGAGCATCCCTGGGTCAGGAACAAAGCCCCAGCTTGGACTCTGAAGCACACTTACCTGTAAGAAGGTAAATTTGGGGGTGCCAGCTTTGTTTTAAACAAGCGAGCCAGGGTAGGGAAGGAGAGGTTTTGCACTGATGTCCCTGTACCGACGTTTCCTGGAGATTTGAGGCCATCAGCTGGTGAGTCTTAGCACAGCTCCGCCGCAGACCTTGGCACATCGCGTTCCCATCGGCAGGATGGGTGCCTGCCCTCTCTCCTTGCTAAGCTGTCATCTCCTGCCCCCAAATCCTCCCCTGAGCCAGCTCCCCCCGCGCTCCTGGCATCCCACCAGCTCAACCCTCGCCCGCTGCCCAGCCAAACACGACACATTTAGCTCTGCTAATTTATTTTTTTAATCTCCAGCCCCTGAATCACTGCCTGTGCTCTTGCCTTTCCATTAGGCCATGCTCATTTGCCAAATGCCTTGCAAATTGCCCTCTGGCAGCCACCTTGGCCGGGGCCACACCGCCCGTGAGAAAACTGATGCTGTTGCTTCTCCTCCAAACATAATTGCTTGTTTTATTGCTGCTCCCCCACTCGCATCTCTTCTCTTACAGATACCCAAAGCAAACCACCCTGCCGTGAAGCTGCCAGGCTAAGCCGGGCTTAGGAAATTTCTCCCAGAGCTTCACGAAGGATTTTTTTTTGCATCGGACAAAGTTGGCGTTGCTGGGATCAGAGTCCTTTGCTTGGACCAGTTTCATGCCAGTTGCTCGTCCATTGTGGCCTGTCCCTCTGAGATGCCACCAGAACCTGCCCATGAGAAGGGAAGCCAGTCCACATGGTCACCAGCCCATGACCACGTGTAACCAACTTTCCTTGTAGACCAGCGAGGGACTACAGTAGGGGAAGAGGGTGGGAGGAGAGAGGGAGATCCTGGGAAGCGCTGAGCCCTCACGTGTCCCTGCAACTCGTGGAAATCCTCCATATTCAGTACATCACTGTTGGACCCTCATGCAGGGCCTGGTTAGAATCATAGAATGGTTTGGGTGGGAAGGGACCTTCAAAGGTCACCCAGACCAACACCCTGCAATGAGCAGGGACATCTCCAACCAGATCAGGTTGCTCAGATTAATCCCTCTTATTTCTACAAGGCTCTGGGGGTGGGGAGAAGCTTATGTGCCACCCACGTGCCATGCAACGATGCTGACCCTGATGCTCATGTGGGCCAAGCAGATATGGAGCAAGTGGACTGCCATTGCCTGAGACACCGAGTAATTGTCACTAGGTGTCCCAGAGCGCCTGCAGCATGGCCAACATCTCACGCACATACACACCCACACAAGGGCTCCAAGGTGGGGGATCATCCAGCTTCTTCCACCTACCTCCCACAGCTCCTGCCAGCCCTCTGGGGATGTCCCGGGCACCCCAGGGCATCTCAGAGCTCTTCAACCCCATTGACTGGAAACAAAACTCATGTTTAATTGACCTGCTCCCTGCACCGCCTCCATGCCCACCCCCCCGGGCTCCTACCTCTTTTACTTCACTCACATGTAGGTCTGGATGCATGCATGTATTTCCTAGACCATATCATTTTTAGTATTTCTAGACAAGATTTTAATGCCACAAGATGGCAGCATAAAATCGCCTTTCCCCAGTTTGAGCAGAGTTTGCAGAAGGACCCGGTGCCATGGAGAAGCCAAGGGGTCTCACCCTGGGCACAGCCATAGGAGGAAAATACCCAACCCCACCAACTGCAGAGCCCGGCCCCACATTTTTCATGGCTCTGAACCAGCTGCAGTTTCAGCATCCACCCCTTGCAAGCGCTTCTGTTTTGCAGAGCTGCTCCATCTTTCAGGCACGCGTGTAAACCACTCCGAGGGGACAGCCAAGGCTGGTTGGGATGCCCAGAGCCTCTCCTCTTCCTCCCCCAGCACTGAGGTGCTGGAGAAGCCACATGGATGCACCTGGGTCAGGGTAACCCCCGGTATCCATACAGGCTGGGGGAAGAAAGGATGGAGAGCAGCCCTGCCCAGAGGGACTTGCGGGTGCTGGGGGATGAAAAGCTGGCCATGAGCCGGCCATGGGCGCTGGCAGCCCAGAAGCCAACCCTACCCTGGGCTGCATCAGGAGAAGCATGGCCAGCGTGGAGGGGGGGGATTGTGCCCCTCTGCTCTGCTCTGGGGAGACCCCCCCTGGAGCCCTGCGTCCAGCTCTGGAGCCCTCAGCACAAGGAGGACATGGACCTGTTGGAGCGGGGCCAGGGGAGGGCTACTAAAATGATCCAAGGGCTGGAGCCCCTCTGCTATGAGGACAGGCTGGGAGAGTTGGGCTTGTTCAGTCTAGAGAAAAGAAGGCTGCGGGGAGACCTGATTGCGGCCTTTCAATACCTAAAGGGGGCCCATAGGAAAGAGGGGGAAAATCTTTTTAGTAGGGCCAGCTGTGTTAGGACAAGGGGTGATGGTTTTAAACTAAAACAGGGTAGGTTTAGGCTAGATATAAGGAAAAAATTCTTTACAATGAGGGTGGTGAAACACTGGAACAGGTTGCCCAGAGAGGTAGTGGAGGCCCCATCCCTGGGAACATTCAAGGCCAGGTTGGATGGGGCTCTGAGCAGCCTGATCTAGTTAGCAGTGTCCCTGCTGACTGCAGGGGGGTTGGACTCGATGGCCTCTAGGGGTCCCTTCCAACCCAAAACATTCTATGATTCTATGATTCTATGATTCTATGATTCTATGATTTTTAGTAGGGTCAGCTGTGTCAGGACAAGGGGTAATGGTTTTAAACTAAACCAGGGCAGGTTTAGACTGGATCTAAGGAAGAAATTCTTTACAATGAGGGTGGTGAAACCCTGGCAGGGGTTGCCCAGAGAGGGGGTGGAGGCCCCATCCCTGCGAACATTCCAGGCCAGGTTGGACGGGGCTGTGAGCAACCTGATGTGGTTCAAGGTGTCCCTGCTCCTGCAGGGGGGTTGGGCTGGGTGACCTCCAGAGGTCCCTTCCCACCCAAAACATTCCATGATTTTATGATTCTATGATGTGAGTTTGCTGTGCTCAGGGCTGTCAGGCACTGCAATGTGCTGAACTTCGGGCGGATCAGTTCTGGGGTCACCCAGCAGAAAGCTGCAACTCTTACCTTTGTGGGGGGGGTGGGTTCTTCGTTTCTTTCCATCTCCATGCAGGAAAAAGCCTCTGGAAGAGGGCATGTTTGGGCTGAGGAAGAGAAGATGAAGGCTGCAGCGAGCCCTGAGCAGCAGCAAAAGCCCAGGCATAAGAGGTGCCCCTATCCCTACATGCCAAGCTGCTGCTTTTCCTTCCCATCTCCTCCCCGAATTCCAGCTACGTGTCCCGGTATCTCCCAGGGGGTCACAGTCTCCTTCTCTGCTTTTGGTCTGTGTTTGCTAGCACAAATAAATCAGCACCAGGGAAATTTCCTGGGCACCAAACTCCATCGTTCGCACTTTTGTATAATTACCAATATTAGCTTTTAAATACCTAATAATGCTTTGAATAACTAGTGTAATTAGCTTTTAAATCCCTCCAGGGACGGGGACTCAACCCCCTCCCTGGGCAGCCCCTTCCAGTGCCTGACAGCCCTTTGGGGGAGGAATTGTTGTCTGGGTTGCCCAGAAAGGGGGTGGAGGCCCCATCCCTGGGAACATTCAAGACCAGGTTGGACGGGGCTGTGAGCAACCTGATCTGGTTAGCAGTGTCCCTGCTCCCTGCAGGGGGGTTGGTGAGATGACCTCTAGGGGTCCCTTCCAACCCAAAACATTCTATGATTCTATGAAGATTCAGGCCAGCCTTCAGCACTGCCCCTCACCTCTCCTCCTTCACCAACCCGCCCATGCAGAGGTTTCCAGTTCTCAGGCAGAGCAAAACCCCAGCGAAGCGGGGAATCGTGCCCCAGCCCGCAGCAGGACCAGCCCTCCCACCCCCTTGACGGCTCCCAAACCTCTGCCTGCACACCCCTCTCCATCAGGAGCTGTCTGCTCGCACGTCTGGCCGTTCGTGTCCAGCAGCTGTTGGCTCTCCAAGTTCTGCTGGCTTGCACAAGGGACAGCAACACCGCAGCGTGTTGCGCCGGCAGGAAGAACACTCTGGGTTTTGCCGAGAAACGCTCAACCTCTCCAGGCCAAGGCAGGTCCATGGAAGTGGGTGACGAGCAGGACACAGCGGCCTGTGCACCAGGAGCCGAGGCTGAATGGCCCACAGAGAAACAAAATGTGGAGAGAAGACCCTGTATTAAAACCCAGGGTCCTGGGACATTGAATTCTGAATGTGTCTTGAGACCTTTCCAATTGAGTAAGCACTGGCGTAGACGGCACCTATTTAGCAAAACCAGACACCATCGTCATATTGCCTGCACAAAGCAGAAAAAGGGGCTTTGAAACCCTGATTACCAGCATAGCAGCTTTTCTTGGATATCCCACGATAAAGAAGCCACAGGAGAAAGCAACCCTTTGGCTTTTCTGGGGTCAGAGCCTCATATGCCCAAAGGATTTCGTTTTCTCCTCTGCTTCCACTTCGCAATAGATCTGGCTGCTGGGAAAGCAACTCTGGCTCCTTGAGGTTAAGCTCTGGCAAAACCTGAGCGATGGAAGCCAGAAAGATTTTTTTACCTTTTGTTCTCTTCAACTCAAGCGCGCTGCACTCTCTTCCCACAGTACGACTCCCTCTCAACTCAGTAACATCACGAAAAGGGGTTTGCTTCTGAGATAAAACGGAAGAAAAATCATCATCAAATCAACGTAGCAGAGTCCTTTCCAGCTTTCCAGCAGCCAGGAAGGCATCCCACCTCCGCACAACAGCATCGGCACAACTTAGCTGGCGTTGGAGGGGGTCAGCTGAAGATGGTGCCTCCTCTCCAGACATCCATCTCGGGAGGCACTGACCCTTGGAAGAGGTTTTTCCCCCCCTCTCTCCATCCCTTTCCCTCTCTTTGCTGTCTCTTGAGGGACCTTCTATAACTCCTTGGTCACCTGGACATCCTGCTTCTGAATAGCCGCGGTGAAGCTAGATATAAGGAAAAAATTCTTTACAATGAGGGTGGTAAACCACTGGAACAGGTTGCCCAGAGAGGTAGTGGAGGCCCCATCCCTGGAAACATTCAAGGCCAGGTTGGATGGGGCTCTGAGCAGCCTGATCTAGTTAGCAGTGTCCCTGCTGACTGCAGGGGGGTTGGACTCGATGACCTCTAGTGGTCCCTTCCAACCCAAAACATTCTGTGATTCTATGACTCCCACCCCAGATGCTTTGTGGAAAAGCACAAAGAGCGTACGCACGCTTCACACGGGGCAGCAGATGCCAGAACAGACACATTCCTCACTCCGGGCAGGAACCCTTGGCCGGCAGCCAGCCAGATGGCTCCACGGAACGCAGAGAGATAAGGCAGCAGCTAAACACGCGTCGTCTTCATCCTGAAAACTTTTTTTTTTTATTTTTGGGAAAAAAAGGCCATTTAGACGTTTTAAAACTATGTTGATGCCTATGTTTTGTTCACTTGACTTTAAAATAAAGAACAGGATTTACCTCTCTAAGGAAAAAAATGGTTTTTTTCTCGTTCCAGAAGGCGCCTTTCACGAGGTCAAGACAAAGCCTTGCAGTTACCAACGCCTGTGGCTACGGACACACGTCTGCGCCGTTCAGGCAGACTGGGGGAGAGGGCTCCTCTTAAGCTGGAGGACATGCAATTAAAGCATAAGTCAACAAATGGGACTCATTAAGAAGGGGGCACGTTGTATGCAAGCCCTCATGGAAGCCGTTAACCCAGGGGACGAGCAGAGCTCAACATAAGTCGGGTTAAACATCTACCCCAGCAGCGAGGACAGCCATCGGCCTGAAGGTAGGCTCCGAAAGCGCAAAGCTGAGCTTCAAACCTTCGTGCTGCAAAGCCTCCTAGGAAGAAAGCGTCCTCTGGGCACTGAAGTGTCAGCCCCGGGGACACCCAGGCATGAAGGGCTCTCAGAAGCGAGCTGTTGGCCTTGATGCCCACAGCGCCCCTGCCCAACGGTGAGAAGACGCACACAGACGCGTTCTGCCTTTGCCGTGGCGGCGCCGAGCGCTGCTAGGCTGGGTCCAGGCTCAAAGCCAGAACGAGTTACCCAAAGCCTTCTCTCTAAACCCACGCAGTGCAGGGGATCCCAACCCCTGATGATGTGCGAAGCTGGCGCATTCCCCAACTCTGCACCCAGCGCCTCTTTCAGGACATACTGGAAGTTGGCGTGGCTGCCACTGGGCTTACGGTTTATCAAGGAAACATATGTCCTAGCAAAGACGTGCCTACACAAGCAGAGAACTCTTTGGGGGAAATAAACCCGCACAGACACACGCATATGCTTCAGTGACTAAAACTAGAACCCGTTTTAAAAATAAGCAAATTTCTTTTCAGGAAGCCGGTTTGGGTCAATGGAGAATTCTCCGACTAAACCGAGGGGCAGCTCAAGTACAGCACACAGATGGTTCCTCGCTTACTGCAGGCCTGTTAGTTGTGCACGAACCGGACCTTTTTGTCCAGATTATATTGCTGGAAGAGGAAAAACCCAGTTCTGAGAGACGCTTCCACACAAAGCACCATTTATGCAATATATTTCTGACACTGTGTGATCAGAATTCTTTATTTCCATACAGACTGTGATTACCTTACGGCTCCACTGAGAACCAGTTTGTCTGGCTTAAATTCTTCACCATCAATGTTGTCCTTCAGACTTTTAGACCTTCTTTTCTGGGGGTGGGGGGTGAAAACCTTGCCTGTTTGGGGTATTGCTGTCCAACAAAAGATGGAGTTTCATCACTGAGGTAGCTCAAGAACGCTGCTTCTCATCATTCTCCTTCTTGCCCACACTCCCTTCTAAGTTTGCGCAGTGTTTTCCACTTGGATTAGTTGCCCCAATTACAGCCGTCGACTCCACTCCAGCTGTATCTGCATTACCAAGGTAGTTTGGGGGTTTTACTTTGCACTTTAGTCTGGTGCACAGGTATGAACGCTCCTTCCACAACATGGTTCAAGAATTTTTGACAGACAAGTGATAGGTTAGACTTTGATGTTCTCTCTTCAGGCTGTACCAAACCTGGGGAGTTGCTGGAGAAATGCTTCTGGTTTAGTTTCCTTAGAGAGAAGCCTAACTTGCATACCTCAAAACCATTCTGTGAACCAAATCAATTTTTGAAAATGGCTGGGGCACCCCCTTCAAAACCAGGGTACTGTTCCAGACCAAACACGGACACAGGCTCCAACGCCGCCTTCATTAAGGCTGTTTTTCTCTTTGCAATTCCTTTGATAACTTCCCACGGACTGGCTGAGTGAAGCTAGAGGGAAGACAAATCCCCCCGTGGAATTACAGGCAGGTTTCCTGAAGCACAAAGGCCCGCGCAGGCCGATAGACAGGCGACACAGGGAGTTAAACATGCAGTGATTTCTGTGCTCTGATCAAGGCAATGACCGTGCCTCTCTCCGACTGCGTTCAATTCTTTGAGCAAAGAGTAAGACCGACTGGTACATTGAGGATCCAGATCTACCTCAAGATCCTCCCACTACAAATTTTGTAGGAAGGGAGAAAAACCCAATTTTTATACCGTTGAATGAAAGAGTTGCAAGTTACTGAGTGAAGTGTCCAGGAAGTACCAAAGCAGCCAGTCTTTTTATTACAACATTTATTTTAGTATAGAAGGCACTTACAATACAGAAAGAAAAAAAAAAAAGAAAAAAAAGATAGGCACCAAAAGTGAAGTCAGAATTAAAATGACAAAGAAACAGTTTACCAGACAAAAGGAGCACCCTTCCCTGTTAACAATACAGCACACGGAAATGAAGCAATTGGTGACTAACTTTTTAAACAGTTAGGGCTTTTTTTTTTTTTTTTTTTAATAGAAAAAGATAAAGGCTGTTCTACTGTGAACTGAAATGAAAAAAGAACCCCTCCACACACCTGTACACGGATTTGGGAGTTGGTGGTGGTGACAAACATGGGGCCTTTCAGCTCCGGCTCTGCAGGAGGTCCTGGTACATCTCAATGAGGCGAGCGGCCTCTCTCTGCCCAGAAAGCACAGCACCGTGGGTAGTGGAATAATATTTCCTGTGAGTGGCCTCTCCCGAAAACATCACCTGCATCGGCTGGAGGGGGGGAAGAGAAGCGGAAAAGCTCAGCAGCGCTTACTGGAAAGCAGACACGAGGCTAAAAGGAGAGGAAACCTTCTGTGCCCTCCCACACCCCCATGAGCTGACACCAGGGTTTTTGAGATTGCTGGGTCTCGAAATCCCAGCGTGCTGCGCCACGGGGACAGGCACGGCACATGTCTGCTGATGTCGAGCTCGTCCCCGTTGCTATGTCTGCCCAGAGCTGTTTGCAGGGCTGAGGTGCCATCACGGGGCCAGATACCAGCTCCAATAACCTGGAACAAATCTGCACGACTCACAGAGCACCTCACTTCTCTACTGACTCCTCCCTTTGCTCCCCTAAAGAATACTTTGGCCTTTTAGGCATCAAGGATTTATTTTTTTTTTCCTGGACAGCAATTTCAGGAGGAAAAATAATCATGTCTCAAGACCCACAGGGTAAGACACAGGCTCTTATCTCTTACATCCATAGTTAGGGGCTTGCTAAAATTGCTGCTAACTCAGTTCTGCGGCCAGAATTTCAGGTACCTCTCTTCCCCGGGTGCTACAGAGAAAGATTCCTAAAGCTCCTGCTATCTTTTTTTAATAGATTTCTGTGCTGAACAAAATTCCACAGTGGGATCAGGCTCTGGGTGGAGGAAATGGACTGGGCAGATGCTTGGAGGCTGCATATTCCTCAGCCATTGTCTTTGGATTTGGACAGATAACCCTGAATGACTGGGTGAGTTGGGCTTACCATGCTACTGCTCATCAGCTGAGCTGTGGTAACTATCTCTGCGTGCGCTCCTGTTCGCCATGCGATATTAGGAAAGCAAAGGCAGTGTCCGAGGAGCAAATTCATTGTCCCCTGCCAATTCATGAGCCCCCCCAGCCAAGGACTCAGCCTCCCTCACCCTCTATGCAAACACAGAAAGATTTCCTAACATGCAACTCTGACACATTCAGACCTAACGGGGGTCATGCATTTAACGCTTCATATTCAGACTACGCTTTAAAACAGAATAATGTGTTTTCCCAGAGAATTTTGAACTGGCCAATAAAGCTAATGGCCATTAAATGCAGAAATTGGAATTCCAAAAGCCACGCAGATGGCCCAGCTGTTGATAATTCCAGAGAGAGACATGGGAATCCCTGAGATATCGGGATACCAAACATTAGAGGTAAAATCCTACATGCATTATTTGTCCAGAGCAGTATGTATAAAAAAAATGGAAAACACACTACTGGAGACCCAACCCATCTCTTCTAACCTCCCCCGAGAAAACCCACTGCCCAGCATCACCTTAGTCTTGCCACAGAACCGATTTGGGCCATACTTACAGCGGTTTTGGAGCTTTCAGCATAAGGCAGTGGTTTAGCGAGTTTCTCTACGTCAGCCCCACTAGACCCAACTTGGGTGTAAGAGTAGGATCCACGGAAGTTGGGATTGCTGCCCCAGGAGGACCGCAGGATCCGGCGAGGTTTCGGAATGTTTGGATTCCCTAGGTGGAAAGCAGGAGAAGACAAAAAGTTAAGACGGTGCCTGAGAGAAAACATGACAATGCCTGTGCAAGGTGTGGGGTGGCACGTATTTATTGAAAATATATCCTAGCAGAGTCCTAAAACAGAACTCTTTCCTTCTACTGAGCTGTAAGTACCTATATAACAGAAATAGCACCCCTTTTAATCTCAGCTTCAGTCTTCTGTTTTGGGAAAGATCACGAAAATGTTTATGTTCCTAAAAGATTGGGGAGCTTCAGGGAACGCTGGACGGTCTGGTTGAAAATACAGAGCATCTCCTGGTCTCATTTGCCTGGTGGTGATCAAGCATATGACTGATCTCACCTAATTTTAGGTATTTAATTGGGTGCCCAGTCTAAATTGGATGTTTAGGCAGTCTTGTGAGAGGCGTGCCTCCAAAGAGGAACAGAGATAAGGATGTTAGAAGGCAAATCCTCATTATGTGGGGGCATAGGAAAACCTGTCAGAAAGTTCTCAAAACCTGTATTACTCACTCCAACTGCCACCCAGTTGTCCCCCAAATGAACCTAAAATCCAACGACCCATTTGGTGGGATGCACATGGCATGGAAAGAAGGCTTTTGAGGCTGAAAGTAGGATTTCTAGATTGCTGTTGGATTTCCACCGCTAAGAGGATGTAGGACCTAGAGATGAGGGGTGCTTGAGTGCACCATGACAGGGCCATCATCAGCCAATGTCCCCATCCCAAAGAGTGCAGGAGCACATGGCATCCAGGACCTTGGCCCAGGCAGCCCACCAGCTGGTGCCACAAGAGCCTCGTGTAGAACTGAAACAGGGAGGGTCATGCTTTGGAGAGCCTCTTGCTAGGCTGGTTTGAGACCACCTCAGTGTCATGGACCAAGATTTTGTTGGCGTCCTGTGATCATATCAGGCTTGGCAGGAGAGGAATGGGGAGATGGGACATGGAGAATTGTAGTGAAGATAAATTCTCTCTGCAGGAGAGCTGAGACCCATCCTTGAGGCAACCCCACATATCCAGGCAAGGTTCAGCTACTGGAGTCTGGGAGTTTGTCAGCACAAGAAGCAAGAGTAACTGAAACACGTTTGCATCTTGCACAGTTCCTGTGCCTTCTTCAGACCCTGACTCTGTAACCCTTCAGCACGCTTAGCCTGCTATGAAGACGATGCAAATTCCCCCACTTTCTTCATCATGGCTTAGAGAGGGAGACATTCACCTGTACAGACTAGTTTTACTAAACAATTATTTAGTCTTGCCTTCAATTCCTTAAAATCAGGAGCAGGTTACTTCCCTGGCTCAGCTACCACTTTTGGGAATATCGTGTGTCAACCAGAACGATGAAATACAAGCCTGAAACACAGCAGAGGCACCTGGATGGCTTGCCAGAGTACACTGCAAACACTTTCTAGCCGCTAACCCCTAGATCAAAATGTGGCACAGACTAGCAAATAAATATACCCTGCAAACAAAATAGATCCTACAACTGAATGTTGTTTCAGGAGTTAACAACTTAGCATAACAAAGCCTCTAAAACATGCTCCTCCAAGAATCTTCAAAGCAGGAATGCCTGGGATGGAAGTGAAAAGCCCAAGGGAGTCCGAGAACAGGGAGGCTCTCAGAGGCATCAAGGAAATAAGTTATCACGTTTTATTTTTAAGGGCTGTGGGAAAGCCCAGGAGAACACACCATGAAAGCTGTTAGACAACGCACCACCGAACGGGGCCAGAGCAGTCATCCATCACATCGCGTTACACAAAAACAATCACACAACGTATTTTCAAATAAAAGGAGTCTCTGCAGTGGGTTGGTGGTGCCTCTTCCGTAGCTGGTACGCATTCTCATATTCCAATGTCAAGGTACCCAGAAGATTTTCAGTACTGGAGTCAACAAGTAAGATGTTGATAAAAAAAAAAGATTAACATTAGGGACACACAGTGCCATAAGCAATGAGATGAGGGCTTGTCAGCCTGCAGGTAAGGCCACCGATCTGCTAAAAGACTGAAATTTGTGACCAAAAGGGTTTGTGGAGTCGTAAGCCCAATCAGCAACTCTACAAAGCCAGCAATATTTTATAGAGCAATCGTTCAGACTGGTAAAAGCAACAGCTTTGCCTCCCTCCAGCGTTTCCCATGGATGACCTTGCACTGTGTTTACAAGCAGGTAAACAGCAGCCTTCCTCCCGGGGAATTATTCTTCACGTAGCAACTTCATCACAAGGGAACACGAAGCGTGGGGCCTCGGGCAGATGGCAGAGCTCCGGCAGAAACACCCGAGCCAGCTGCCAGCACGGAGCAGGGCTAAGGAGCCCGGGTCCATTAACTCGCAGCCGTACAGCTCCCAGAACCGACGCCAGGCTCCTTCCCTAGCATGGTGCAGCTTTCGTGAGCTCCTTTAGGGTTCCTCAAGACATCAGAGCGCAGGAGTAATCCACTGTGCAAGTGCTGTGCCCCTGAGCTTCTGCATTTATGAGCCTTTTAATGTGAGGAAGCTGTTTCTAAGAGGAAAATCAGGATTCCTTCATTCCTGCGGCACAGAGAGGAGGAGCTTGGTCGCAGGTCAGACAGGAGCACACAATTCAAGCTCTGATCCCAAACTGCTGTTTGCAAGAAAGAAACTACGCAGAGTGGGAGGGCCACACTCATTCAAGGAAAATATTTAATTGCACTTTCTCAATCTGCTTTTAAATAGTTGGGTAAACATGTGCCTTTGCCTACAGATAAAAGTAACAATTAATACAGATGTGGAAACTTCTAAGTTTCCACTGTCCAAAGAGAGATAAAATGGCTAAAAAAGGACCTTAGCCTTCACTACAGTAGGAGGGCACATGTCTTTATGCCACAGACTCCCACTTTTGAAGCTGTGGAAGACAACTCCATGTGCCTCAAATAATCCTGTCTTTATCCAGCTACTGGGAGGTGTGGTTACACAGATGTATTGGTTATGGTGCTGGTCATGAGACATGGGATTATGGTAAAATCAACTCACAGACCTAAATTAAGGCACCCAAATTTAATTGCCTAGCTGAGAGCAGGGTATCTAAGATCCCGTCAAGGCCAACAGAGGTCTGTGGTACTACCCACACATTAGTGTCTACAGCCACCAGAGAGACATTAGGGTATCCCAGGCATCCACATACGACGCAGAACCTAAAAGACACCCGTTCTCCTCTAGAGAAATAGCTGGAGGTCAGGGAGAACAGCTCAGGGCATCTCTGGCCACAGCTTGACAACTCAGTGAGTCCTTCAGAAGGGAGCAGGCCTGCAATCCCTGCCTTCTGGCTTCTAACACTGGGAGCTTAGCCAGCATAGAAGCCAGAGCAAGACTTCTAATTGTTCGAAGGCATCCCATTTAATCAGATTTAGAGGATGCTGCTTTTCAGCCATCCAGTTGTGAAAAGCAGTAATTGCCAATGGTTCTTAGGTTAGGACGATCCTCAGGGCTTTTCACAGCAAAGCCAGATAATCCGCAACGCTAACCTGCATGGGAAATTTAAGGTCACAGAGGCAGATCGTCTCCTCTCGGAGAAAAATTCTCAGTGCGAAACAACACTGAGTCTAAAAGAATGGATTTAACATAGGACCGGTCTAACACCCTCTGAAACCAAAGCAAAGGCCTCCGTGAGCAATGGACTGGGAAAACACAGCTGAAGATGGGAACCCCCCTGGCTAACGCATTAATTCTTTAATAGAATAAGAAGAAATAAGAACATGGGGGATTTTATACCCAGAACATGAAAGCTACAAAAGGCAAAGTGAATATTAAAAGGCTCAGACTATCCACTTTCAGTACTGAATATAAGGCTGTCTCTATACTCAGCAGAGAAAAGCTTCTTCAGAAGATGTCAGAAAGCACCAAGTGAGGTGTGGAAGATCTGAACTGCCTTATGGAAGAGGCTTTCTTTCCACTGAGCTTCGGATCCTAGGAATCCTAGTTTCTCAACTCAGTTAGCTCGCTTACATGAAGCTGGGTGGTGGGAAACACTTTAAAAGCTGGGTTTGGTGGTGCTAATTGGACCAGAGACCAGTCATTTTCAGAAATGACTACAGTTAGATCACAGGCAGAAGGCTGCTTTGTACCCCCCCAACCACCTCCTACCTGGTCTAAGCCACTCTCACACTCCTGATGAAACAGGTTAGTGAAGAACAGGGTAGGTGGACGGAGAGCTGTGCACACGTCTGTTATTTCAGCCTGCCTGGCACCTGGTCCAGACTAGCCTTGAGCTAGTGCTTCTTCTGTGAAGCCACTAGGTGGATGAAAAGCTGGACATGAGCCGGCAATGTGCCCTGGCAGCCCAGAAGGCCAACCGTACTCTGGGCTGCATCAGGAGGAGCGTGGCCAGCAGGTTGAGGGAGGTGATTCTGACCCTCTACTCTGCTCTGGTGAGACCTCACCTGGAGTACTGCGTCCAGCTCTGGAGCCCTCAGCACAAGAAGGACATGGAACTGTTGGAGCGGGTCCAGAAGAGGGCTACAAAAATGATCCGAGGGCTGGAGCACCTCTCCTATGAGGACAGGCTGAGAGAGTTGGGGTTGTTCAGTCTAGAGAAAAGAAGGCTGCAGGGAGACCTGATTATGGCCTTTCAATACCTAAAGGGGGCCTATAGGAAAGATGGGGAAAATCTTTTTAGTAGGGCCAGCTGTGACAGGACAAGGGGTAATGGTTTTAAACTAAATCAGGGTAGGTTTAGGCTAGATATAAGGAAAAAATTCTTTACAATGAGGGTGGTAAACCACTGGAACAGGTTGCCCAGAGAGGTGGTGGAGGCCCCATCCCTGGAAACATTCAAGGCCAGGTTGGATGGGGCTCTGAGCAGCCTGATCTAGTTAGCAGTGTCCCTGCTCCTGCAGGGGGGTTGGACTCGATGACCTCTAGGGGTCCCTTCCAACCCAAAACATTCTATGATTCTACGATTCTATAACACAGGAGCAAGGATAACAGGATAAACGCAGCTACCTTAGCAAGGCCATCCTGGAAGGGCTGTGAAAAGGTTTTTTACAAACTAACAAGTTTTTGTGGGGCAGGAAGTGGAAGGGGTCACGTTGTGTAATGGGTACTCCAAGGACAGGTTTTCTTCTCGCAGTTTTGAGCAGCTGAGAGGTGACCTCTCCGCTCATGCACAGAATGTTCATTGCAGGGCAAGGCCCTGGTAAATCCAGTCTGAAATTCTCCAGGGTTAGATAACCCAGGATTAGCAGAAGGCTGAGCCTGATGGACACGGACCAGGTGCAGCATCAGCTGGGACAGCAACTGCGGCACACAGCGACGAGCCGGGGCCGACACGTCCCCATCCTGGGAGGAAGAGAGGAACATCCGACACATGCAGACAGTAACAACAGTGAAGGAGCACAAGAGGAGAGAGGGACCCAGAAAGACCCGGAAAGCCAAATTCCCACTGATGAATCGAGGCGGTTTAGGGAAAAAAAAAAGATATCTGAAGCGAGAAGAGCTGCAACAAACAAGGTTGTTTATATGCTCTGGGAGATGTCAGCACCGGAATAACTTGGCCTTAAAGAGGAGAGCCTCCTGCTCTGCCTGCCTGCTGAGGTCAGGAGGAAAGACAGCGTGGATGTACTGACACTGCAACACAACGTAGGGATACCCAACACCACCGAACACAAACAGCCTAGGAGGCAGAAGCTGCCCAGTGTCCAGAATCCACCGATTCATCCTACTTCCCTGCAGTAGGTGGCTATGCAGGTGGTCCTCAGCCTCCAGGACCCTTTCTCTAGAACTCTGCGTTGTCGGTAGCAAATGGTCTGTAAGCACAGGGGAAAGCTACACTTGTGAAGGCAAATTTCTTGAGTTAATTGGAGGCCCACGGACAAGAGGTAAGGCTGGAAACCCACTGGGTGTTGAGATTTGGCTAACACAAGCTAGCTGGCAGATATGAACAGCTTAGTCATGGGACCCAACTCTAGAACAGCATAAAATACATCTACTCTTGGAGGAGAGTGCTCTTATAGTTGCTTATAATTAGGTATAAATCCAAAATCCTTATTTCAAGACTGCCAGTAAGTCAACCACTATTTCTTGCAGCATTACTGCCTTACGCTTGAACTTAAACAGTGTCTCCCATCAGAGGATCTCAAATAACTCCATAGACACAAAAAGCCCTTTCCTTGGGAGAATATGCAAGCTCTAGAGGAGTGATTGCAGACAAACTAAGGCCCAGCTTGTTCAAATATTACTACTTCTAGTGATTTCATCTTGGATTTTCTCAGCATAATACACATAAGATCTGTCTTGCTCCAACTGGCTGCCTTTAATGTGATGTCTGCTCAGTACAGGTGAAACCTGTGAAATCTGGGGAGATTTAGGTGAACCATCCAGAAATGGAACCTCTCAGTATCAATGGACACTTGGAAATTTAGGCCAATGAGGTTGCCACACAGAGTCACGTTGAATGGAAGTCGGGGATGTGATTCAGCCACCACGTTCCAGCTGATCTAAACAGGTTCAACTCCACCAGCTCTCAAAGAGCTATGCTGCTTTCCACAGCTGAGATCAGTCCTCAGGAACCCCGAGCCTGACAGTTCCAGCTGCCAAAGAGTTATTTGTGATTAAATAAAGCAGAGGATGTGGAATCCTCAAGCACTTCTACCCACCACTTCCTGAGCTGGTTATCAGCCCCTCTGTATAAATAGCTTTCAGGCACACCCAAGCAGGAGGTATGCTGGAAGCCCACACGCAGCCCATTCAAAGGGACATAAAATGCCAAAGAACTAAAAATTACTTTAGCGCATTTCCTTCCTACCGGTTATTCAACACCCCAGCCCCACTCTCCCTCTCTTCTCCGCTCACCAAAGGAACCAGAGCATGGCTGACCTGTAAATTTACGTAGCATTTCGGTGCAGGTTTCTGCCACAGTTTCGTCATCGCACTTCTCCATAATCAAAGCCTCTTCTCCACAGATCCAGCCACTCAGGACATGGCCGTACCTCTCTGGTGGGTAGAGTACGTCGAAGCTGCAGATCTTCTTGTACCACAGCTCCTCAGGGTAAGTCAAGCTCTCGCTCTCTGCCTCGTCTTCCCAGACAAATTGGATGCTGTTGCATTCAGAGCTCCAGAAAGGTTCTTCGAACTCCAGGAAAATCTTGTCGGTTGTATTGATTCCTAGTTTCTCAATGGCCATCACCTTCTCCTCGGGCAAGCGGGGATGAAACAGGGTCTCATGGCGTTTCTTCAAAACCCCCAGGGACACCGTCACAATGACATGGTCAGCTGGGATGAACTCGCAGTCCTCGCACTCTACGAAGACATCGGAGCCCTTGTCCTCCTCAGGGAGGTCACTGTTGTGGTCAGCCACCCTCTCAATCTCCTTGCTGACCGACTGGTTCCAGTGGATGCACTTGACCGGCTTGTGGAGCTGAATGACAGACTCAGGAATGGAGCGGGCCAAAATCTCCACGATCTTAATGAAACCGCAAGGAATGATGTGATGAGCCCCAGGGATTTCGGTCCATTCCCCAAATTCACTGAGAGAGACTTCATCCATGCTGTGGGAGCTGCTCTCGCAACTCTCTACCTAAGGAAAAGCAACACAAAAGCAACATTGCCACAGAGCAACTCATTTTGCCACAGCACAACATTGCAAGGGCACAGAGGAGCTGCACAAGCTGAGAGTCCTGAATCCCACTCCTAAACCACATTATTTTTGCTAGTGAAGGAGTGTTTTGCCATAGGATCGGACAAAATCAATCCTTAGCCTGCCTCCCAACCAGAGAAACCATTTTGTCATGGTAACAAGCTGCATCAGCTTTGGTTGCGTTGGCCACGGTTGCATCAGCCAGAGTTCAGAGATGATGTCTTTGCTTCTGCATGATTCTGGGTTACAGTTCTGACTGTTTTCTATCATTTAAAACCCACTTCACTGGCTGCTTGGAGCTCCTACCACAGAAGCTGGAGCTATGCTAATCAGATGCTCCTTCCAATGTTAATAAAAGTTCCCGTGAGGAGCCACGGAAAACTTTTGGCAGCTATTTCTGCTGTCTGCAGCTTTCAACATGCTGTCACACAGTCAGCAATCAGCAAGCTAACAATCTGCCGGAGGTGAGAGGACCCAGCACAGAAGGAACTGAAGGAGACAGAAAAGGGAAGTGCCGAGATGTGAGACGCTTGCGTTTGATTCACTTGATGTGATTATCAAAGCTTTAGATTCGGGACCTGTTGGTTAATGTTTGCAGGAGCATTAGGCCTAGCCGTAGCTTCCAACGATCCCTGGAACAAAGGCAGGATGTTTGGCCTGTCTTGTGATAAGTTTCTAATGATAACACTGATGCACGGGACATAGCTATCTTAAAATCTTCAAATCACTGGAGTCACAATGATTTGCACACCGTAATTCTTTAAGCATTTTAGGCAAAGGAAACATTACAACTCCATGCCTCACCCTTTGACCAATTTTCCAGGCCTTTCCACACTTTCATGACCATGTTTAGAAGCCTGGCAAGCCCAGACCCTCTCCCTGTGGAGCATCCTGGTGCCGGGCAGGAATCTCTATGCTGTGATGTCAGGCAAGCAAGTCAAAGCTGTACTAAGTAGTTCAGAGGCTGCTCCTGTGCCTGTATTGGCAAACCGGTGGTTGCCCCTTCCTGGTCATTGCCCAGTGACTCCAGTGAAGACAGCAGGCACAACTGCTGGGCCAGGTGGCCAGCAGCTAGGTCTTGAAGAAGACCTATCCTCTGAGTCTGCTGAGGTTCTGCCCTATCTGACGGCTGAGCAAGCACTCTCCAACACCCACCCAGGGCCAGTTCTGCCGGCCCACAGCACAGACCCTGCACCCTGGGTCATGCAACAGGCCGCCCAGCCCGCCTGGATGCTCCAACAGGACAGTCCACATTATGAAGATAACAAGCAGTGATGGCTATTTGTTTTCTTTCAACCATGAAGGAAAAATGCCAGGGAGAAAAACAGGCAATTACCAAGACTATACTTTGCCTGAGACAGCAGTTAATCCCCACTCTCTCAGCAACCACTCTGATCTGATAGTCTTAAGTATCAGCAGCTTTGTTGTTCTCGGGTATTTACACATGAGAAGGGATTTGCAAGACTTGCAGAAAAGTCTCTGGCTGTGGCAACCTGTAGCAACCACAGAAGTAACCACCAGGGAAACCAGAGCTGTATCAAATGACTAACATGGTCTGCACGGGTGATGTTACATGGATAACGCAATAGCTAACTAGTCTTTATGTGGCAGCTGTGGAGAGGCTCTGTGATACAACCTCTTGGGTTGGGACAGTGGGATATAAGAACAGCACTCAGGATGCCTGGGTTCAAATCTCAGCTTTACCACAGATCTCCTGTGAGACTTTTTAGGTCTTTATTTCTCTTTGTTTCAGTTTTCCACCTGTAAATAGTGAATACCATACACTTACCCACACCACAGAGTGCTGCTTGCCTCCCTTGCCTCATTTCATAAGCCTTTAAGTCATTATAATTGAAACAGAAATGACTGTTACGCTTTACTTGATGTGAGTGCTTGATGCAGCGTTAAGTCCTTATCCCACAGAGATCGCATTTAGGCCGAGGCATCAAGGAGATAAAAAGAACTAGGGAAGCCGTGAGGAAAGATGATTAGGACATGGGTTTATACAATCTACTTTTGATTTCATTGCTTTACCTTCAAAATGCTTTCCAGGGATTTCTTCAGCAAATTACTAGTATCAAAGATACATTTCTTCTGGTCTCTGAGATATGGACAGAGGCAGAAGGGGGTAAAAGACACTCAGGTGGGGTCTCATGTGTAAGGCACAAGCTGACAATAGAGTAGCTTCAGGTGGTAAGAAAATGTTAAATCACATCAGAAAATTTAACAGGGCCTAGGAAACCCCCTTCTGATTAGAAAACTGGAAGTGTAAGATAAGAAAAAAAGCGTATAGTCATTATTTTTTGCAGCCCACTGTCTCCAGATATGCCTCATGAGGAAAAGTTGTCAAATATGAACGCAAACTGCCCCAGCTGCAAGAGAAAGCAATTCCCCAGTGATGGGCAAGGCTTAGCCAGGTCTCTGCGGTTCAAGATTTGTCTGCTCTTAGTTAAAACAAAAAAAGCAAGGACGTGCACACACACCTTAAGGTACTGCTGGATCATGGCTAGTTTCAGCCTCTTGACGGCCTCTGTGTCATCCGGATCGGCCTTGACACGTTTGCGCACTACGTCCCGTGTAAAGACGCCCACACTGTTCTGGCTCTCAGCATTGACTGGTTTACCTCGTTGGAAGAACTCCTGAGTCAGGTTATAGACCTGCGAGAGACAGGACAGACAGACAGACAACGTGATTCACAGCAGAATCCAAGCCCCAAGCAGGATGCTTTTTCGCCCATCCAAAACCAGCACGTTCAGATCACCTTCTCTTGCCAATTTGAGAGATCAGCTTTGGCAGTTCATCATCCACCCCACTCCAACATCATGTCAGGTTGCACCCACAGCTATGCTGGTTAGAAGGCAGGAAGCAACACTTCCCTCCAGGCAAGGATAACCAACCTTACTCACCTGCAACAGTCTAGTTACTATTAAGTCATTAAGTTACTATTAACTTACAATTTGAGTTATTTTTCAATTTGAGCACGTCCGTTCTGTCACTTGCAGAAGGCCAAGTGAGGCAGTCCTGCCTTTTTCAGTAGCTAAAGCCTCTTGTTCAACCGCCTGTTTCAATACTGCAGCTGGATCCGTAAGGCAGGCAAGCACAGGCTGCAGAGCACCGCTACAGAGCAGGCTTAGGTTTGCTCTGCATAATTTCTGGCTCTGCCGAGCAGTGTCACAGCCCAGCTAAGCTCCAGGCCCCATCCAAAGTCTACTGGGAGCGAACTCAAGCAGCAGGACCCACGTGCTTCCTCACATCTGACAAAAGCACCAGCTCTTCTCCCACCTCGGTGTCTCAGGTGCAGACTCTGAATCTAAAACCTTTCCCAGGTTGCAGGGCTCAGAACTTTGGCTGCTCTAACCTGGAACCAGCCCTTCCCCACCCTCTCCGTTATTCTAATTATTTAGCCATAATGCCCAGGAATTCACCAGGGTGGAGGGATTCATTTCATATTTAGTTTTCCGTCGTCCCCTGAAAAACAGGAAGCAACCAACACAGGCTTACAAAGGAATTTTGTATGCACACACATTTTACTCATTGAGCACAAGACAAGATCCATGGAAAACAATGACATCCCTAGTAGCCCCCCACCAGGAGCCAGCCTGAGAAGGACCGCAAGAAAAATCCCCTTCTAACAAACTGTTGGTTTTTGAAGAAGATCTGACGTTTTTATTAACCCCAGTTTTCCACTGTACAAGCTACTTAAAACCAAGAAAACAACCATCCACCTTGGCCATCTGCTTGTGGCTGGCTGGCGTGATCAGTACTTCTGTCTCTACGATTGCCAGAAGAGCCTGCAGTTGAATCACGGCCCCTCACTTCCATGGAAAACCTCCCAGGAATCTTTTAACACAGGAAAGCTTTTAAAAGATGCCTCCCAGAAGTGCAACTCAACCCATTAATGACTTGTCTGTCCAGAATGAGTCACCTCCTCATTTATATCATGCCACAGAGGTACACAGTATGCTTACAATTAGAGAGGCAAGATCCCTGCTTGGTGAGTGTTTCGTGTCAAAGATGGTTTGATGACAACTTGTGATCCTTTTTTGGAGACAGGTTATTCAGATATACTGAGGAGTTCAACTCAAAAGTAAACGCCTGGTAGGAAGATGGCAGAAGCGTGGCAGCCTCTCCTTCAAAGGCTCCTACAGCTCCTCATTCTCTACTGATACAGCTAATTCACCATGGTTTAGTTTCTTCCCACCTTGATGCTCCCCAGAAGCTTGATCTTCTTTTGGGTCTTAGGAATGAAGTGAATTTAAGGAGGCAAAATAGAGGCATGATGAGAAAGGGGAGGTAGTATGGCAGTGGTAGGACTAAGAGAGAGCAGGGCTGTGAGTGAAGGGAGGACGAAGAGTAGGTAAGGACTAGTAAGGGATGAGGAGGAAACAAATAAAAAACGAGAGAAGAAAAAAGGGGGGAAATAAACTACAAAAGCAGAGAAGTAATCACAAGAAAAGTGAGTGGAACTGCTGAATACAGAAGAGAACTGCAGACACTGACTAGGACACAGTCTTTCCAAGGACATTTCCAGACAAGAAATGTGGAGGCCAATGCCCTATGTGAAACGAAGGCTTCCAGCAAAGGAAAGGAAATACCATCGTCTTTGTTCCCCGATGCCAAAAGCTCTTTGGCAGTTTCAACACCCCATGGTTCTCAGGTCCAGTGATTTCTGAGGCCCAAACCACTTCTAGCAAGCACAAGCTGCATAGACCTTGCGTCAGCATAATGCAGCTCAGCTTTCATAAGCCGATTGCACACTGTAAGCAGATAACACATTCACAAGACAAGCAAAGCTGTGTTAAAACCCAGCTACCATTTGGCCAAAAAGGATAAGTGAGCCATGGGTATGTTTTTATTAACCGTTGCACTCTTCACTGCCCAACAGAGAAAAGAGCAGAAATGCACAGTTCTCTGTGCTGTAAACATCAGGTGAAGTCTTTCCTATGCATGCCGTCCCCTTGACCCGACAGCAGGTAAGTATAATCACCACCAGGATTTATTATTTTTTCCTCAGAATCCCTGTTATGTCTTTGCTTTTCTCCTCTTGGGGGTGCTGAACCATTTGATGAAGAGCAGAAGGCAAAGCCGTTGTAGGAAAGAAGCAAGAGGAGAAACAACAGGAAGACCTACATTAAGAGATACATTGTCCTCATAAAAGACTCAAAAAGATGCTCAGTGTGTATTGTTTAATTTACACATGCAGCAAACACATCCTGTATAAGAAACTATAGAAAAGGTTCACTAGAAGTCCCATTTAAGGTAGGTTTCTAATGAAGTAGGAGCAGAATTGTTCTGTCTGGAGTTGGAGTCACTTGGGCTTTGCTTCCTCAGGTGGGAAACTGCTCATAGTAAAAGAAAGCATGGGCATGCCTCTGGGTCCACCTCTGAAGCCACGGGGAACATGCATTTGTGAGATCTGAAGACACATTTTCCTTCAATCATTTCATCGTGATGTGATGAAAGAAGGATTCCTGAGAGAGTTCAAGCTGGCTTTTTTAATTTTTTTTTTTATTTCAAAGAGCCTGGTGAAAGGTAGCATCGAGAATCACCTGAAAGATTCTGCTGATTCTCTAGTTAACCCTACAAAATATCCAGGCATCCAAACTGAGAGCACTGTGCCCATCAGCACAGAGAGCTACACCATATACGGTCCAGACTGACCTCCCTTTTCTGTTATCACACACCTGATACAAGCAGGGAGAAAAAAATAAGGACAGACTGCATCATCTCCCAGCTCCTACCCCTGGCAAGCTCACAACCCAGCACAGTGACTTAATCATTTCTCACTCGAAAGCTCCTCTGGGTTCGGGCAGAACAACCAGCCCTAGAAGCCTGTCTGCAAGACAGAAGCAGAAGACACAGAATATCTCAAGCAACCATTCATTCTGTGCAGATTTCCATCCCGAATTCTGAGGGTTTACATATAATCCTACGGGGAAATGAGGCTGAAGGTCAGAAACTAAAAGGAGTTCATTGAATGGCCACAACTCTAAAATGGCTCCACTTCGGCTTAGATCTTCTTCTTTCTGACCAGCTTTGGGGCATCCCACAACTGGGGTCCCTGCAGAGACGCAGGTTCCACCGGGGATGTCCTCTGTGTTACCTACAGGCTTCCACCTCCACATTTACTATATACGTGCTCCTCCACCACAGGGAGAGGCAGTCTCTTAGGAAGAACAAATCTTGATAAAGAAGTTTCTCAGCACTGAAGGAGGTCAGGAAAGCACATCCCAATCCACGCTCCTTCCTGTTAGCACCGGTGACGATCCGTACCATTGTCTTTTTCTTACTTGGCTTCAAAACTGCAGTGACTTAATCCCCGGTCGGTAAAAAAACCCCGATGGAGATAGGTCCTTGCTGTTACCAGGCCAGACATCTGTCAGTGCAATAGAGGGGCAGGGAGGGAACGGTGACTCTCGGTGGCCCTTTGGTCCTGCTTTCTGCACTGGAGCTTAACTGGGGATGGCACGAAGCCCAGCACAGGGTGGGGGTGAGAAGGGTGGAAAACTTTGTCATTCTTTGGCTGCATCCCTCCCCCAGAAGCTGCGCAGCACACAGGAGAAAGCTGACAGATAACAAGGCCATTAATTAGCTGATTGTTGAAGGGAGGGTTCCTGTGAAGCAGGTCTTTAGGGACCACATCCTTTCTGAAAAGCCTCAGTAAAAACAGGCACTTTTTCTAAATCAGGCCGGCCAATGGGCTCTGGAATCCCTGAGCAAGCAAAGCAGTGTGATTTTTCACCTGCATTTAACTTGTCAAGCTCACCACCTCCCTCCCACCCTTCACAAATACCTGGGAGTTGGCCTTGAATGCCTCTTTGGGGAGGGAAATGAAGATCTAACAGGGACAGAAGAGCAACTCTGAGATGGGTTGTCCCTATCCACATTTTCCCAGCTGTTACACACACACAGACAGTGAAGCTGCAGACATTACCTCAAAGGTCACACTCCTGCTGCTTTTCTTTGAGGGTCATGCAGATGGTCTGATACTTTGAGGGTCATAAGCAGAAGCCAAAAACCTCACCGAGCCCCAGGATTCCCCCAATTATCCTAGTAGGAGTGGAGAGGAAGGTGGGAAGAACTACAAATACGTGGCAGGGACACCATACCCTGGGGAACCTTCCAACGCTGGTGGCCCCCTTTCCTTGGAGAGACTGACCAAATGGACTGGCGATGACCCTGAGCAGTGCCAGCCCTGCATGGTACACAGTCTAAGGATAGTCACTGGCATGGGTTGCCCAGAGAGGTAGTGGAGGCCCCATCCCTGGAAACATTCAAGACCAGGTTGGATGGGGCTGTGAGCAACCTGATCTAGTTAGCAGTGTCCCTGCTCACTGCGGGGGGGTTGGGCTGGGTGACTTCTAGGGGTCCCTTCCAACCCAAAACATTCTATGATTCTATGATTAAACCAACAGTGGCTGTGTTATTAGAAACTAATGCTGCCATAGAACGTCCATGGTAAAGCCCTACCCTGTCTATGCTTTTGTTTAGTTGGTAGATTGTTAAAGTAATTGATGTAGTTATTGTTGAGGAACAGGAAACAAGGTGATCTCTTATCATCTTGATTAGTAAAATGTGAAGAGTTACTTAACAAGGAGGAAATCACGGGAAAGGTAATTCTAGCAGGGGGAAGCGTGACCCCCGACTCAAATAGAAACCAGAAGAAACTTCCCCCCCCACTCTCTTTGAGCATGCGTAGTAAGTTAAAAATCAAACTAAAATCAGGGTGCTGGGCCATCTTGTCTAGGCTGTGCTCTTGCCTAGAAAGGTTGGACCTTGAGGTCCCTTCCAACCTGGTATGACTCATTCTATGATTGTATCTTTAAATCGAAGCAAAGAAGTTACGAACCAATGAGAAATAACTATGATTAGCTAATGTAATGATCATGAAGTAGATAGGTGCGGTATGTTAATTATAACGTATAAAAGTTAAGAGAAAGTCTTGCTAGGCGTGCTAGCTTTGTGGAAAACCACCTCGCACCCACATTTTGCATAACTTTGTGAATAAACAGTTATCTCGTCTCAATGTGTGAAGACTGGCTCATTGCATACCGGGTAAACGAACCCTATTTGGGACCACGGCTGGAGAGCTGTCCTGCCAACAGCAGGCTCAGAGCCCTTTCTTGATGGCACATCGCTTGGCAACGCGTGGTTGGAAATCCCGGTAGCTGCTCCACAGGGCTGGAGACCTTCCTTACAGGCATTGCTCGGGTTGCTAGCGTTCTCACGGAGGAGGATTTGGGTCACCTCAGTCACAGGCACGTGCTGGACCTTGACTGACTTCAATGCAGTGCAACGGCCTTGCAGTTAAGCCAGCCTCTCATAGGGAACTTTCTGCTACAGAAATGAAGAGCTGAGCAGTCTCACTGCTTGGCTTCCCCGTAACCAAATAAAGGCTTCTGTGAGGCATCCCTACTGCTATTAAATATTCAGGCTACTGCAAACAAAAGAAGCAAAACTTGTACTGAAGTAGAAGAAGCCAGCCAAAAAAGATTTTGGACAAATGCCTGGAAAAAGCGTAAGAACTTTCCAAATGAACTGGTGAGGCAAAGCTCAGGAGCTACCTTGCCTTTCACACCAGGAAAATTCAGCACGCAGACTTCGCCTTGCTAGGCTCCAGCTTCAGTGGCTCCGCGTACCCAAGCGAAACACTCGAGGGAGACCCTCTGCTCTTTGCATTCCCTAGAATTTGGCATCCAGCTGACAAGATAACTGGGGCTAGAGAGATACAGATGGAGAAGCAGAGCTGGAGGCATATGCTCGAGCCCAAGCACATGGCAGCAGCTGCAGCGAAAGAAGGGCAGCGTGCGAGTGCATGGGAAGCGAGCCGGCTGTGCCGGGGAGAGCCGGCATGTGAAACTGTGACAAATTTAGCCCCATTCATTCAGGACTACATTTTCCACTGTTAATGCCAGTGCTCCATCCCTGATTAGCCTTTGCATCCATCACGTGGTTGCTGGTTGTTTTGGTTGCTGGTTTGTTTTTTTTTTTTCTTTTCAAGTCAGGACAGCGTGGTGTGTCACAGGCTTTGCTATCTCTGGCTCTTCCAAACGGTGAGATGCAGGCTGAGAGATGAGATGACATGATGGCAGGATTGCTAACAGCAGGCTGCCCCAGGCTCTGAGAAGGGTCTGGGTACCCCTGCGAGGCAAGGTAGGAGCCTGACCTCAGGATCTGATGATCCGTACGATGGCTTCTTATCCCAGACAGCTAACAAACCCTCTCAAAACCCCTGCCTCCTCAAAAAACAGAAATTCAGAACTGAAGACCAAATTCCTACTGTTCCACCCCAGCACCCATTTCATCATCAGTTAAAGTAAGAGAGTATTAGCCAGCCAGGATGAAAAAAAAAAAATAATATGGAATGGACTCTAGTGAAAATGCAAAAAAACCCAAACCACTGGGGGTGTGGGGGACCCAACAAAACACAGAAGAGAAATGCACCAGGCAGACTCAGCATGCGTAAACAGAAACATTCTCTGCACTTTATGCCAGAGGAAAAGGTTCCCGAAGCCACATGCCTGCAGCACGTGCTCCTGACTGCCCACCCACCGGGGCACTTGTAGTTCATACAGCCTTTTTTAACTGGAGATTTTCAGGAGATCACATAGGTCGCCCTAATTCCTGCTTTTCCTATGAAGCACAGGGAAGAAACCACAGTCAACTGCCTTAAATCACTAAAGGCCGTCCAGTCTGACACCCCAAAGAGGCCAGGACAAGAAGCTCAACAAAACCATGAGCTGCGCCTGCAGAAATTCCAGCGCGTTTTGAAGGAAGCCAGAGGAAGCACGTCCCCAGCAACAGCAATTAAGAGGTTGGCTGATGTCCTCTGCTTGGCTTAAGCCGTCCCCTACATATTTTTACATTGCAGAGAGTAGCTGTAGACATTTTTACAAGCCATAAATGTGAAAGCCTTTTCCGTCTCCTAGCGATAAAGATATCCTGTGGCAACGATAAGCTAATAATGCGTTGCGTAAAGAAGATTAACTTTTAATGCGGCGTTCTCTCATGTCACTGGCTGCCCCCTTTCTCTTGCTTTAAAGGAAAGGGTAGATTTACCGAATTAAGCATTTTTAAAGCACTGGCACCTTGTTATAGCCTTTATCTTATCGGCTGTATCTCAAAGCTAAGTAGCTCTCATCTTTGTATTCTCATTTCAGAGTCTGCCTGCCTCTGACAGCCTCCCTTTGCTGGAGATTTTCCTATCATCTTTGAGACAGGAGGATCACCGAGCGCTGCATGCAGTTTGGCAGTGTTCCATTTACATAAATAATGCCGCTCACTGCGGTATTTTCACTTACTCCCTCGCTCTTTTCTAGTCTCAGTTGCCATTAGTCTTGCTCTACATCTCACCTGCCTTTTTTTCCTGGCTGGCCCTGGTTCTGTTTTCAACCCAGTAATATGAAAAAGTTGTTCGGATGAATTATCTCCACCTGCATTTGACCGAGAAGAATTCCCTCCCTGTTACAGGTTGCTAAATTCCTTACGTAATAAAGTTTCTTTGAAATTCCTACCACTCCTCTCTAAAACTGAAATGATTTTGTGCCATCCCGTCAAGATTCCAGTTCAGAAACCCAGGACAGTGTCAAAAGTTCTTTCAAAGGAAAAATAAAAAAATCCCCATTTCTGCTCCCCATTCAATTCTTGATAATTCTTTACAGGCTACAGTGACTTTTCTCTTGGTGGCTTTCTAAATGCTCATGGACATATTTTTAAACATAAAGTATGCAAGAGTAACCTGAATCCAGTCTGTGTTTAGCCAAGCATCAAATACCGGTGAAGTTCACTGTCAGATGAAAATCTGAAAGTTTTAGGCATGGCTACAGCCCGATGAAAATAATAATGTTTTGCTCCATTTTATGTAACCCACTGAGAGATCACATTACCCAGAGGACTAGACATTCTGCACTCCCCCCCCAAATGTACTTCATAAGTGACGTGAAAAAAATGTGGGGAATAATTATATTAACTTTGGCAAGCCTCCTTCTTTCATTTCACTCTACCAAAGGCCAAATCTTCCTACTGAAAGCAGACAGAACTAATACCAATCTCTCCTATGTGTTCAACAGACAAATCAGTAAGTAACCCCATTTTCCCTCTGAAAGAAATACTAACATTACAACAGGAGTGCTGAGTTACATGAAAGTAAATTTGCCCTTTTTTGTCTGAGGCTCATTGCTTTTTTTAGCACAGGTTACTCTTTCCACTAAATGTGCATTTTCATTTCCATCTTGCAGGTTTCTATTTAGTATTTTTAAGTTCTGCTTCTGCGGTTGTCTGTTTGGGTTTTTTCCATTTGGCTCTTCTGTCACATACTGAGGCCCTCATCTGAATTGAATCGGTTCGGACATCACTGAACACTGATCAAAAGCAGTTAAAGTAACCTTAAACTGAAGTCCACACTGGTCTGAATCTACCAGAAAAGATATTCCCTTCCTTCTGATGCAAGAAAACTTGCAATTCCTACGATACTGCACTGACTTTGGCATACTACACAGCACACTACGGTATTTATAACGTCAATAAAATGTCACAGGGCTACAATATTTAGCTGGTTGTTGCTAAGGTTTTGCGTTCTACTTTGTTTAGTAATCTGATCCCTCCTCTACTCTTCTTAATTAAGTAGCAACTTTGTAGAGCAAATGACTGGATCTCCCCAGCAATAGTTGCTGGAAGTGATTAAACTGATGACAAATGTGGAAAGATTGTTCTTCCTAACAACAGTGAGTTAATCCCGCATCAGGGACAAACGGGGTATAGTTAAGCCGATGAGAGCAAACTAAGTGTTGAGTTTTTTGCAAAGAAATTGAAGACATTACTGGTTTTCTACCTTTGTCCAGTACCTGGAACGCTGTAACTGTTAAGGGCTCTCACTGTTTCAGGCAAATCTACAACCTAACAAAGCAAGCTGAATACCAACCTCGTTATATAAATCACTGAATTCTTCAACCACATCTTTCGGGATCCTTTGCCCGTTGTTGGTAAGATGATAAGCCACCCCATTCTTGGAGTAAAGACTGATCCGTCCAACACTTCTCTCGCTATCAGTAGTCTCTTCAAGTAAGCCATTGTCTTCTGCTAGATGATAGACTGGGTTTCCATGTGAACCATGAATCCACGTAGCTCCCAGTTCAAAAGTGGCGTGCCCTGCGGGAGAGTAAACAAAGCAAACTGGTTATTGAAGCCCATTTTCCTGAAAGCTTGTCACACTCAACCCTAAATAAAATGTACGTGTGCAAAAGCAGAACAATTGCCCAAGGACAACGCATGTTTGAACATCACTTAAGCGAGCTGTCGCTGTTAGACAAGGGCAATGCCAGTGTTCTTCAAACCAGTCCTTCAGGATACAAATTTAGACAGTGCTAGAAGGATGGGGTGTTTCCAGTAAAGATCTGTCACAACGACACACTCCTGATACTTAAGGCGAAATTCAGAATCTTCTAGGTTCCCAGTTCTTATCATGGCTGTTGCTAGCTGCTCTAGGCTTGCTACTTGGCCTTTCTAAATCATCTTCTCTAAACCTGCACTTAAGAACACGATCAGACTGCAGAGGATGTACTGCTCATGTGCCAGCACAAGCCATGTACTAGTGAAGGGGGTGTGGGAAGGAAAAGAGCTGTAAAAAGCCAGGCTGCACTATTGCAAAAAGGACATATAAGGATACTTACATAAGTATTATAGTCGTAGGGAAAGAATAGAGTACCTAAAGACTTCAAATATCCACTGTATTCAAGAGGAGGGGATGGATACCCAGACATAGGAAGAAAAGCATCTACAGCAGGGAGATGCAGGAAAATTTGGATTGCCCTGGGATAGCAACATTGGCCTGCATACTGAACCTTGTCGTGCGATTAAAAATGCATGTTGTTTACAAACACACCTCAGATTAACTGCAATACAAAAATGCATTTCCATTCCCCAAATGAGCAAATAGGTTATATTTTATTATTTATGCCTTTGCAAATGTAAATCAGGTTCTTTAAAAAGATGCACTGTCAGGTTAAACACCAAACACACTGAGTCTTCATCACCTAAACTCTCTGCCTGCAAAACACAAAGAGTTTGGTCAGCCCCACTCTCTCCCTTCCTTATAACTAACGGGGTTTGCACCAGGGCTCTGACCCCGCTAAGCCAGTGCTGCCATGACCGGGCTGATAGCACAGGGAGATGTTTAGCAGCTGAAAGGAGGTGCTAAAAATAAGCTAAATTTTTACAGATTCTCCGAAGTCCAAAGCTAAGTGTTTTAAAGTCTGAGAAAGCTGTGTTCTCCCAGCAGGCCAGCCAACACCAGACCGTGCAGCTCGCTCCGCAGAGGCGTGTGAATGCCTGATTAAGTGGGATAGTTAATAGGATCCTGCTCGATGAAGAAAGGATGGTGCAGGTACCAGTCACCATATACTGTTTAACATGTAAATGTATGCTCAGACAGAAAGACACTGCAGCACTACGCTACAACGCAGTCAACTTTAACGGGTGAGAGCTCCAAGAAACGCTGCTCTCCAGCTGAGACGCTGCCTCCAAGGGAAGCTCCACGTATCTTGTTTTTCAAGCACCTCATCATTAAGGAGCGTGCTGATTGCCCTTCCAAATATGCATTACAGGACTCAAGAGCACAAGATTTCTACGTGTACCTAAAACAAAGCGTGTGCTTCGGAGTGTGCAGCACCAAGTCACCAAGGTGTGAATATTTAAGGCGCCACAAACTCCAATACACTCCCCAAAGCACCCAGCCTAGCGGAAATGACTGCTGTACATCGGCAGCCAGAGGTACAAAGCTCATAAATGTTGCATGTGGCAGTCACCTTGTTAATGCAATCCTCCTGCCAGTCATCACATGCCAGATCAGCAGCAGGAATACTGCCTGCTGCTTCATGTCGGGAGCTTGCTCTCTGCTACACTAACAATCCTCCTATGTATAGCTCTGATTTACAGGGCACCTGATCTTTGAAAGAAAAAAAAAATATGCCAGCAGATCCCACTGTATTGATGCTTGGTAATGATTATGATGTGTCCCAAGTCCTTCTGTTTTCAGTGGCTGTGCGGAATATAATCAAATTCCAACAAATTAAAAATAGTCAGTCCTGCCTGTTAATACTTAGAAACTCACCGTCATCACTACCAAGCAGATAAGCCAGCTGTTACGTAGTGTAAGTTACAGGATCAATTATTTAAAAGTGTAAAATTAAATAATACCTTTTTAAAGGTAGGCCAGCTGCGTTAGGACAAGGGGTAATGGTTTTAAACTAAATCAGGGTAGGTTTAGGCTAGATATAAGGAAAAAGTTCTTTACAATGAGGGTGGTAAACCACTGGAACAGGTTGCCCAGAGAGGTAGTGGAGGCCCCATCCCTGGAAACATTCAAGGCCAGGTTGGATGGGGCTCTGAGCAGCCTGATCTAGTTAGCAGTGTCCCTGCTGACTGCAGGGGGGTTGGACTCGATGACCTCTAGTGGTCCCTTCCAACCCAAAACATTCTATGATTCTATGATTCTATGATTCTAAACAGAGATAGCTAACTCACTTTCAGGGCCTTAAAAGATTTTAGTTTCAATATTAATCTACTTCAAATGAATCATCCAATACAACAAAAAAATAGAAAAAAAATCTGCTTCCTATTCTGTGAATGTCATTACTGAGACACAAGCTGCAGCCACAACAGGCCTATACACAATATACCATACCAGCAGTTTTCCAAAGGGACGCACAGATTGCCTATCAAGCCTTCTGAATACGCACGGGAACTTTCACATTTCCCTTCGCAGCCCTGACTATTTCTTGCGCATCCTGTTGCGAAATATCTGCAGTGGATGAGGTGACACAGATCATGTACAAGAAACACGCTTACAATCCTCAAACACGCAAACCCTCTGCCTCACCTGTGCTAGAAATGATGAACCAAACCTCTGAAAATCCAAATTATCCCCCTGTGCTGAGTAGCAACATACTCTGTGCAGCTGAGGGAAAATATTGTCCCCTGCAAGACACAGCACGGCTCAGTGAGAGTGGAAGTATCGGGATTATAACCCTGGGAAGGTGCCACAGCAGCTCTGCTGAAGATTGAAAAAGGATCTTTAGTCAAGTGTGCAGAAGACAGGGGAGTGGCCAGAGAAGTTTAACATTTAAATGCCACTTAGACAAGCAGATCAAAACAGTTGTATGTTGAAGACCCGGAAGAACCACTTCTGTAACAGGTTTTTTGTAAGCTTCAGCCAAGTTCTGGGAAATGAGCAGGTCTTGCACACCCCCAGGCACAATCTTGCTGCTCCAGGCAGTACGTAAGAAGAAAACACAGCCCAGGACCATGCTGCCTTTTCATATCAGGGAATAAGGAGGTTCTGAGTACGTGCTGCTTCTGAAGATATCACCACCCAACAGAGCTCCAAAATTATTTGGCTAGCGGGCATGTGAATCTGCAAAGTGCACACAGGGCCAGAACACGGACCCACCTGGGAGAGAACTGCAGTCCGTGCCCCCACAGTGTAACTCAGTTTGCAGAAGATAAGAAAAGCCAGATAGTTTGTAGTTTTAAGAAATGTATTAAAAGATCAAGACTTTGGATTCCAGTCCTCTGCTCTGCAAATAACAGTTGCACCTACAAACTGCAAGATCTCCACCAAACTGAAAAGCCTGCTTTCCTCTCATGCTAGTTAAGAAGCATTAACGAACAGGAGGTAGAGTCCCAGCAAAGGCAAAGATAGGAGTAACCGGTGAAGGTGTCTAAAGGTGAGAGAACTGGTCTCAATGTTAGTACAACAAAACTATTTTGCAGGTGCACTGACAAAATGATATATTCCTCCCTGAAGATTTCAGGTCTTTACCACTTCCCTCCTCTCACAGACACGATCCAGGATATTTTTAATACGGGGCATTGTGAGTAAAGGACACACTTCCCATTCTAACCTCTATGCCAAGTCTCAGCAGAATGCAAAGTGCCCTATTCAAACCCTGGAGATTTGATTTTTCCGACTGCCTTTTCATTCATTTCCCTCCTGAAAGTTCATAGGACGCTGCTGTTTATTTACTGTGGTGAGTTTATCGAGTAGAACATAGTAAGTGATGTAAGCACCTGGCAAATAAAAAGAAAGGAGGGCAGCAAGAGGCCAGAGTTAATAGATACAGAGAGTGGGATCAGAAACAGAACTAGTTAATTGAAATCAGGAAAGCCATTCAGTAAGAGTGAAGAGCTTTTTGCCTCCTGTGGAGAAGAGATAGGCAATGCCCTTCTAGATACCAGGGAAAGTTGCGTTGACGACTGCGCTACAGAGGGCAATGCTTGTCCCAGTAGTTTTGAACTTAGAGATTTTACAGGTCCTTCCAATTGACACAGGATTCAAATATCCCGTGTCTGCACCTTTATTACACGCTGGGAAAGGAAGCCGCAGAGGTAGGAAAGCTGCAAATCAGGATGAAAGGATACATTGAAGAGGTTTTTCCAGTAGCCTGATTCACAGTGGGTAGCGCCCTACTCAGTAAATTAGTTCGAGGGAAATGAATGGGGTTATTTGTGAAACAGAATAGCTCGGAGCCTGCCCCTCTGCAAGTGATGTAAGTCACTGAGAAATGGCCGTTCACGAGCCAGGAGATTTACTGACTACTCCTAGTCAAGAGTCAAGCTTGAAAACATTGGTGGAAACTGTCTCAATCCAGTTACTTAATCACAGGATGCTTCCCACAGACCTGTTACAAATGAAAACGATCACCTGGGTCTTTACTTTACAGAAAAATGGGTTTGGAGCAGCCCTCCCTCAGAAAAGATGCCCGAGATAGCTCAGCTTCACCCACCCAACCCAAAAGGAGCCCAAGGATTTATGTTCCTGACAACATCACACCTCACACAACCTTTTGCAGGTGCACGTTGACTGAAAAAGCACATTTCCAAGGTCAAATTAACCTAACGACAACACAAAGCCTTGCTAGCAGAACAAAGCAAGCCCAACACATTCCTCCCCAAATGCTGCTCTTACCAAGTTTCACACTTTGCACGCGGCCTCCGATTCGGTCAGTCGCCTCAAGGACAGTTACATCCGTGAAACCGCTTTCCAAGAGCGCTTTCGCTGCTGACAGGCCTGCAAGCCCAGCACCGATAATTACTATTCGAGGCTGTCGTTTTCTCCGTAGGCCACTACTAAGAGGATCATCCGTGCTGTCTGCAGATATTTCACAACTTTGCATGCCGTCCAAGCTCTCTTTCTAAGGAACCTATGGAAAAAGCAAACAAGCGTGTTCAGGGAACTCGGCTCAAACTTATCTTCTGCAGTTAAAAATCCTAAGGAAGTCTATAAAGAAAAGGAAAAAAAAAAAAAAAAAAAAAAAAGACCAGCAGGAAAGAAAGAAAACTTGTAAACTAGACCCAGCCTTCAAAATGGGATGCATAGTAAGGATAACTGAGGTCAAATTGGGATGCAACAACTTTTTGGCCTGGAGCACCAGTACTGGAAACTCCAGAAATCTCCACCCTCTTGTACCATGTGGACTATTTCTGGAGAAGTCAAAGGATTTTCAAACTCCCATCTCTTTATATAACCTCCGAAAGTGGCGATTTTGTGGTAAAGACTCTAAAAAAAAAAAAGAAGAAAACCACATGTCCAGTGCCGACAAGGTCCACAACACAGCGATGAAGCTTCACTTTGCCTCTGTGGCAACCGCAAAGCATAACCTTCAGATCATGTAACTACGGGAGTAGGTAAAGAGGATTTGGCTCAAAGTACAGAGATCAGATATCAAACCAATCATTACAGAACTGCTACAGACAGAAAAATGTTTCAACTGATGAAAGCCAACAAGGGCCAGTTCAAAAATTCACAGCCACGCGATGCAGCCCCCGGAGCCAATGCTGTCCTGCCACATCAGGATCAGGTGCAGAAGAGAGGTTCAAACCCATGCCAGTCCTGACTAGTCCAGTTCTACCTCTACCTACCCAAGGTATCCAACTGCTCCTCCAAGCAGTACCCTATTTTAATTTGCAGACTCCTAGCAGCCATCTTTTTAACTGTGGATACCCTTAGTTCTTGGGTCCCATCACTTTATTTTAGTATACAACCTGAGTCCATGGTTAAGGTTAAACCTTGATCAGGTATCACCAATGTAGCATGTCTTTATACACAAATGTCAATGTCTAGTCATCTGGTTCTGGGTAGGTTCATACCTGCCCTTAAGAGCACGAAGGAACAGAGACCCATACTCCACCAGACCCAAGAAGACACACAGCCCAGGGTTCATCGGCCCATGAATCAGCTGGTGCCCAATGATTTGGATAAAACTGCCTTCCCTACCCAATGCTTACTGACTGCGGAGAAATCCAAGGAGCTGGTATGCTGCCTCTACCCGTTGCCAAGCTGCTGCTTGCACCTCCTGAGCTCTTCCCCAATCCACCCAACACTTGGCCAGTGCCAAAGACTCCTGTTTCTCTCTTGCATCACCAGAAGACTCAAACCTTTGTGCTTAAGATACCGCTGGACTATTGCAGTATATGATCATGAGCACTAATGAAGTACAAAGTAATAGCGGCTTCATTTGGAGAATCCATATGTTGACCAAGCATCTCCTACTCCCTGTAACAGAGCTGACACCAGGCTGCAGTCAGCAGTGATTTAAGCAGTGGTATAAAACGGAAAGTGGTCCAAGGTCCGACTGGAGCTCTTGACAACAATTTTGAAAATGTTTAGTTTCAACTGGAACGACTTCAGCTCAATCACTGGGCTCACCTGCAAGAGAGATCAGCACAGTGCCTGTAACAAACCCTGCTTCTGCCAGTACAGCTTGTTCCAACTGCCACCGAGCAACGGAACAGGTGACATTGAGCCAGCTCTGGCTGCAGCCACGCTAAAAACTTCTACCTGCGATTACATCAATCATCTCACCGCTTTCATCTCCTGACCAACAGATCTCAGCTAGCAGCTATTTCTCATAGGCAGCCAGGCATTGGTGTTGGAAGTTATTTCCAAGCTGAAATCAAACATGTCAAGTATCCGATGCTTTCTAGTCCATGGTGAAAGAGTCATGAATCGTGGTGATTTGACAAGTGGAAAAGCTGCAAGCAGCCAAAATCAGGCACTGGACTTACTTCTAAGCAAGCTGGATTCAAAAGCAGTACAACAGCTTAAAGACGTAGCAGTGAACAATTTCATAGAATCATTTAGGTTGGAAGAAACCTTTAAGATCATCAAGTCCAACTGTTACCCTAGCCCTGCCATCCCACCACTAAACCCTGTCCCTAAGCACCTCGTCTGTCCAGCTTTTAAATACCCCCAGGGATGGGGACTCGACCCCTTCCCCAGGCAGTCCCTTCCAGTGCTTGTCAACCCTTTCAGGGAAGAAATTTTTCATAATACCCAACCTAAACCTCCCCTGGTGCAACTTGATGTTGTTTCCTCTTGTCCTATCACCCGTTACCAGGGAGAAGAGACCAACACCCACCTGGCTACAACCTCCTTTCATTCTTCCCTGTTCCATGAGAAACAGTAAAGATCTGGAGCAGGCAGCAGGGAGGAGGATGCAAAGCTCCTTCCCTACTGCAGCTGGTGAGATGGGTTCAAGTTTCCAGTTGCAGACACCTTAGGACTCATCTCTACTTGGCTTCGGTCCTGATTCATTCCTCTTGTGGACTTTCCTCATCTGGGACAGGAGTGTATTGTTCTTTTTTATCTTAATCCACTCTGAAAGTGGATTTTCAGAATGGGTTAAGATAAACAAGAACATGGCACTCCAGGTATGGAGGGCCTCTCTTGGGAGTTAGTTGGGAAACACTCCATGATGTGTAGGTTAAAACCTCACTGGTCAGAGGCTGATATGAAAGACAAGACCACTCCTCAATAGACTCACACAAATACACACCATAAACAGAGACGAGGGACAACATTCTATTTAAAAATCCAACCAAAAAAAGGAAGCATCACTTTTCTCTATTTACCAGTGCAGGACAATGGGAAGGAGCTGGGCTTCCTACCAAGAAATGTTTTCTCTGCCATCTTCTCCTGAGGTTGCCACAGTAATGAGACATCTTTTCTGCCGTCTACATCCTATAGAAATTGAAGTGGTTTAGCTCAGTTAAGTACAGCTTTCCTAATCCTGGCCTCAGCAAACTCATGTGAATTCTTCACATGAAAGCTTCAAGAAAATGTTTTCCCCTCCTGTTTCACCATTTTAATACTGGATTAGGTGACCTGTCTAGACAGATGAGAAAATAACAGGGTATTTTGTGTGTACAGAATCCTGATTTAGAAACCACCCTTAATTAGCCTACAACCTTTACCGTATGATCGGCAGGGGAAGGCAATTAAAATTTAGCAAGACCTTGGGCTTTCCAACCAGGATACATGCTCCACTATGCAATGAAGACGATATAAACATATGAATCCCCACTACACTATATTTCAGGATCAGTTATACACTCTGTTAGGCTCATAAGAAAGACAAGCACGTAAACCATGGTCTATTCTGTGCAATGCTCTACCTTCAGTATTTGCCAAGCCACCAGGCAGGCCTTGAGACAGTGAATATTACTCAGTCCTCTGACACAAAGATAGTTTGGCTTTTTACTTTTTCTTGATTGCCAAAAAGGATTGTTTCTTTTTTCCTTTTTTTTCTTTTTTTTTCTTTTTTTTTCTTTTTTTTTTTTTTTTTAAATCACAGGGTAAGAAGTGTGTTAGCTGTCCTACTGTGAATCTCTCAGAGGCTGCAATTTTACTTTGTGTCCATCTAAGAGCACAGGTAGTAGTAAATCATAGCTTGACTAACAGTAAAATTCCCCCTGCTTTGTCTTGCTTACAGCTCTCCTGTGAGATATCCAACAGGCACCACAACAAAATAAAACTTTAAAATCATTCAAATACACATCTTCCTTCTGTCTTAAGAATAAAGCTTTGATCCTCTGTTGTGCATCTCTCTCGCTCATGATATTTAATCCCTCCTCCTTCCAGACCTGCCCCCTCTTCTCAGCCTCTATCGCCATTCTGCCCTTGCCTCCCTAGGTGCCACTACTTTTCATTCATCCCTGCTCACTACTATCCATTTTCTTCATTCAAAAAAAAACCTTAAAAAGAAAAAAATCCCTAAAAATACCCCCCCAAAAAACCCTGAGCTCAACTGCTGTTTCCCAGCAGGCAGATCTTTGCTAAAATATATTTTCTAAGACGGGCATCATTCTACCAACCCAGAATCTTGGGTTTCCATTCCTGGCATTTGTACCCTTCAATCTTATGAACTCCCCATCCCTTCATCTCTGCCGATCTTAGTTCTGCACCCAGCTCACTGCCTGCTCCCAGGGAAATGACTCTTTCCATCTGCACAGAGGAGCCATGTTAGCTTTCAGCAGGACCTCGCACCAGAGCTATCCTAGCAATAACTCAGAAATACTTCTGAACAGATTCTTGTGTTTCATCCTTTTAATAAAGATATATTCTGGATACATTCCCTTTAACACATATTTAAGTTACAATGGCCCCACAGACTATGGCAACCTAGAAATAGCATGAATGCAAATGTCACGCCAGCCTTCTCTACCTTTATTCCAGCAGCAATAGCAATAAAGTTCACGGGTACATCCACTTCATGATTTTTTTTTTTCCCCTCATTTTGCCAGTAAAACCTTGCAGGTCACAAGGAAGAAGCCAGAGAATTAAGGCAGTTCACAACTGCCCTCCTTATTACAATAGTCTCTGATCAGGCTATTCTTCTAGGACCCTTAAGAGAAAGGTCACCAAGGCTCCGACAATTTAAAAATACAAAAACAAAATAAACAAAAACATTTCTCAAGGAAATCTGCTATTCTTAGCTCACACAAATACTCTGGTGGGTAGTACTGTCCTGGCTGTGATAATACAAAGACTTAAGCAAGGCAACGTACTGAAAACAAGGCTTGCATGCTTAAAGGTTTGTCTGGTGGTTGGCTGGGCATTTTTTTAATTTGTTGGGGGTTTTTCTTGCCACCAGGAATGGTTAGTATTAAAAAAAAGTGACCTTCCCATTTCTTCAGACTTCATATCACACAGCAGGTTGTCTTACACGCATGAGCTCCAGCTGTGAGCTCCGGGCACACCACAGGCCACAGTCATGGTCATCCCAGGTGGGACTCATCTCACCCCATTTCATCATTTGGGTGTCCAGCTTGCATCCGCTGTCTAATGCCTTTCAGGTGATGGGAGAGGAAGAGTAATCCATCCCACTCATCTTTGGCGTACCTATCTTAGGACAGACAAGGTGAAAAGAAGCTTACAGACCAGTTTAAAGCAATCACCTAACCTTTCCGAGTCCTCTTACAGCAGCATTTTAGCTAGGATCAGGAGTTTGCTTTGGAGTGACCTCAACACCTCCACCTCCCATGCTTTCATTCATGCTGTGCAGTGATACTGAAGCAGCCAAATGGCTTCACTCCTTGTGGATGAAACTAATCTAGAAGATGCACTCCAGGAGAGCCAAAAATGCATCCCAGCCTCTAAGGGACATTCATGGGGCCAGAGTACAAGTCCAAGCTGAAGCCTCCAGGGACACACACTCGCAGACACAGGGACCTCAGCACTGACTCTTTCACTCAACGTATCACCCCATACTACCATGTCATACTTACTGATCTAGAAATAGGTTTTGATAGAGAAAATGAGGTTGAGAGGAACTGCACCTCCAGAAGAGGCAGCCAGTGGCTACGCTTCCACACGCTCTTCCGAGACTCCTGCACGAGGACCCGGCTTGCTTTCCTAACCACACTATTTGCCTGAATTTTTTAGTCCTTCTGTAGAGTGTTGAATTGACAGTCTTCACATTAACAAGTGTAACAGCCAGTCTGGAGGGTGAGAAATGCATCATCAACACAAACAAATTCCCTGCTGAGCGCACAGACCAAGCAGCTCCAGCATAAACCGACCAAAATTTACCAGAATCGCTTATTCCCTCTAGGTTTTTAATTGATGGGAATTAAGCATCATCTGTAATCAGAAACCTAAACAACAATATTGTGCATGTTTGAAAGGAACTCAGATAAAAACAAGACTTCATTTCGGTTGAAAAACAAAATGGAAGCAGGAGAAATAAAATAATAGTAAAAGAGTAGTGTGTTTTAAGTGCAACTATTCAAGATACTATCAACACATCAAGGGGCACTACATGCACATGTGTTTATAATGCAGGTTTGTCATCACAGTCTGAAAGTGTTTACAAACAGAGAACACTTGACACCAAAGGATTAATTCAATCTAAGCAGAGACAAAGCAAGATTGAGCAGCCAAGAGCAGAAGCAAGAAAACTCGGAACAGAAATAAGATGTCTATTTTTAACGATGACACTAATCAGCTGTTGAAACACTTTTCACTAAAGACAGAGAGGATATTGCTTGAAGCTTTTAAATCAGGATCCAATCTCTTATAAACATTTACACTCCAGTCCCACCAGAAGACGAGGTTGTGGTGCTGGGAATGCTCCTGCCTATATGATGGAGATGGCCAGGACAGATGTTCATGACCAAACTTTGCACCTCAGGAATCTACCATGACGCAGAACTGTACATCCTTGAGCACATGCATTATTAGCATGGGGTTGTAGAGACGGAGCACACACGCAGGTGGTTTCCAGTGATGCCTACGGAATGGAAATCAGACCACCCAGCGCAGGGCATCTCCTGGGCCTCAGAAAACAATAAACAAGCAAATAAATAAATAAAAAACCCATAAAACAACAGCGAACTTTTTGATACGGAGTTCCAAAAGCCTTTTTTTTTTTTTTTTTTTCAACAGATGTAATAATCTCCATTATTTCATCAACCGCATACAGAAGAGTGGTTGTCTGAAAGCACTGTTAGCAGAGCCCATATGCAAAAGCTCCACGACGGAAACAGAAAGGCGACTTATTTAGCAGATGTAAAGACACGCCAGCGCTTGGGCCGTTAACCCATTCCGCAGCCTAGCATTACTTGTACTGAGCATGGCTGTAATGAGAAACCTTTGCCTAAGTAACTGCAATAACAGAATTTTCAATTATCATCTCTAACGCACCGGTTTTCCTAAGCTGAGGGAGAAGAGCTTGGAAGGGTTATTCTAGTTAGAGCAATTTTATCTCCTTTAACACCTCTCCAGGCTTCAGACTCGGGCTGTCCACTGAGCGTAGGTCAGGATAGAACAGATCATCTCTCTGGAATAGACACAAAAATGAAGTGGAAGGAGATTTCTGGGCTGGCCCCGGCACTGCCTGTCGCCAGTGCCTCCCGTCGCTGTTAGCTGCGGTTCTCTCCACGGCTCCTGGCACAACAAACAAGCATTTTGTAACTTCTCCCTCTATTCCCCTTTCATCAGCCTTCTCAGAAGCAAGCACATTAATCCTTACTGCCTATTATTTCACGATGCTCTTTCCAAGCTCCCCAGGCTGTAAACATGTCAAACGGGAAGATACGTCTCTTTTTCTCCCTTGCCACATATCCCCTTTCTTTTTAATCCAGCAGGTTGCACGCCAAACTCTCTCACAGTCCTTTTCAGAATCACCATTTATACCAGCACGGGTTAAGTACGGACACCCTTTCAACAGAAGGCAGGAGCAGTATTCATTGAACTTAAGCACTCCACGTCAGGCAGGTACGTGAGCCTAACAAGCCTGCTGTTACAAACAGCCTTTGTACAGTCGTCGTGCAAACACCAACCCAGCAAGATTGCATCTGCAGCCCAACGGGAGGTTTACTGCGTCGGAAGCAGACACGCCTCGTTTACTCAGCTACCCGGAGAGCTGCGGGAGCAGGATAATGGTCCACAGCCACCTACGTACGTACCAGGGCCCTTCCCAAGCTCATAAACCCGTGTCACTGGCAGCATACGCACCAGCGAGGTTAACTCGCGTGATGCCTGCACGTGCTGGAAAGCCTCCTCCAGCTGGGCTTGAAACCACCCGGCGAGCGGCGTTTCATCGTCATCCTCATGCTCAGGCTTTATCCAATTCGGTATTTTAGTCTAAACAGGTTTGCCGGCTGGATGGAACAAACCACTCAGCCCCAGACCAGTCCTGCTGCCCTCTTTCACAGGCAGCTGCCAGGCGTGGGCAGGAGCAGGTCTTGGTAGAGGAGATGTGTTCTGACAGCCCACGGACCCTGGAAGCGTTGGTCAGAAGCAGCCCCTGAAAGGCTCTGCTCCAACCTCCTGCTCCAGGTAGGACCATCACCAACATGGTCTCCTTGAATGCAGTGTTTCCCAGTGCTTGAAACAAGCAAGACAGATCCCAAATCCCCCGTTTTTTTCCATCAGTGCAACTTCGGACCTTTGCTCATCACCTCTTTGTGTCTGCCCAGAGCCAGGAGCCTTGCAGATGCTGCATGGGGATACGTGAGCCTGAGTGGGCAATTCTCCCTGGAGCCAAGCAGGTTTTGAGTGGAGCACCCCTTACCTCCTTTGCAGCACCCTCCCCACTGCATGCCACACCACCAGTACAACCCATTCACCCTGTGTGCCTCACACCTCTGCCCACCAGCCCTGGTGATGGAGAGCTGACTACACTCATCTTTCTCACCATGGTGGTACAAGGAAGCCAGACAGCTTTTCACAAAAACAAGGCAGCACTCCTGCCGCAGACGAGCCACCCATGCCCTGCCTTACGCTTCTGCAGGCAGAAGCGGAAACAAAGTGGTTTGATTTCCAGAGAGCTGCTGGAATTTATAGGGGTGGCTGTGACAGAAAAACAAGTTTGAACTGAGGACAAATGCTACCATCCGCTAAAATTTGCCCACGTAAAAGCCCCAGCCATCAAACATGGCTTGAGGCGCTGAAAAGGCTGCAGCTCAGTAGCGCTGATCTTACATTAGCATCTACAAGCCCCATTTCCAAATTACTGACCCACCCCAATGACTGGCACACAGGGAACGAAGAGCTGGATCAGACATCAAGGAAGCAAGCACATTAATAACACACCACCTGTATTCTTAGACAGCAGCATGAGTAAAATGCTTCCCATTTTACCCATGTGCCAAACCTGCAGCCTTCTGCCCAAAACTTCCTCGGCATCGTTTTTTTTGAAGGCAGCAGAGACCTTCAGGCTGACTCAGCACTCTTCTTCCTCTGGATACATCCCAAAAGAGGCAGAAGGAAATCAGAGCATTAACCTTTGCCTGTCCAAACTCAGGTCTCCTCCAGCCTGAGAAGATGACCTTAGCTGGGCTGCCTAGCCCTGACTCTCGCAACAAAATGTTGCAAGCCTTACCTTCATTTTCCCCCCTCATTTCCAGAAATACCACCTCCCCACATCCTCGGAGAGACAGAGGTGGGAGCCATACTAAATTGTTTCCTCTTCCCAAGCTAGGAAGAAGCTGTGATTCTTTGATACACACACCACGAACAATGGACTCCTTACTCACCGATGGTCTGTGAGACCCCAGGCAAGCCATTTCATCTATCCATGTCACGTAAGGATGACCACCCGGAGCCACCTCTGTAAAACTGCTCCACTAGTTAGGAAGGAGAAACAGCCCAAAGCTGCTAGATCTTAAAGCTGAGGCCATCAGACCTCACGCAGACTACAGGCTCCAACCACAGCACCACTCTGTGGTCCTACACTGCTGGCCTAGAAAAGGAAGCAGAAATGTTTAAGCTCAACAACAACAACAACATGTTTTATATAAGTATGATCTGAGACAGCTGTCCTCTTTGCTTCTTCCCACAATGCCATCATTCAGGAAAAATGCAGGGGAGACAGAATAATCAAATGTCATCAAATCTGACATTTTATAATTACCTCTGAATCAGCAAAGATGGTGGAGAAAGCTCCATGGTAAGATCTCTAGCTTAGAGGCACTGGGCACCTCCTTTGCCACCTGATTATCAGAGCAGCTTTTCCGAAGCTGCACTGCAAGAAAAGACATTGCTAGCTAGTGTCCAAATCTCGGAGTGATCAGACCAGCAGCCCATGGAGAGCGGGAAACGTGGACAAAACAGCATCTGGGATAATGCAGTCTTCAAGACAAGGAGGGCTGGGAAGCATTGCGAGGACCTAGCAGCTCCCATAGCCATCACACGTGGACCAGCCTCCCCGCTGAGAGGGGATTTGCAGAGCTGGCAGGGGAGCGGGCCGGGCAGGCAAATTCAGACAGCAAGCCAGCAGAGATGGAGCAGGCAGGGAGCAGAGCTGACTTTGTGAGTTCTGACTTCAGAAAGGAACCTGCTGAGAAGCACGCAAGCGTCACACACGATGCATACCCTAGTGAGGAATCCTCTGCTGCAGCCAGTGAGCCCCACTGAATAATACTGACATCAGGCAAGGCAGAAGCATCGGGACGTTTTGCCTCGTTACACCCACACCCCTGCACACCAACGTGAAGTTTGCACCAACTGCAGCAAGCATTCCGGTAACACACCAAGTGGCTCCCAGAAACACTTGCCCCCATTAAGCCTCCCCCACTCTCCAAAGTCACCGAAAATTTGCTCACTGGGAAAATCTCTGTACTTTTGAATATATAGAGGAGATTAAAACAAAAAAAAAAAAAAAATGGGTCACTGGATGGTGCTTTTGATCAGGAAACCACTGCACATTTTTACCACTGTGATCCAACTTGTTTTAATGCCTGCAAATATCCCTTGAGTCAAATGAACTTGTTCAAAGCTGATTCACACCAAGGCTACTTTTTAAATTGGGTAGTTGTTGACAAGTAGAATATATTTAACAAGCCCCAAGCATCTTGGCATGCAGTATAAAGACTTCCTATTATGAGTTGCTTTTTTTTTTTTTTTAAAGCTAACATATGGGCAGAGCAGGTTGTCTGCCACAGGCCACTTCCATACAGTGCTTGTCACTACCAGAACTGCAAGGATATCCAAAAAATAAACCAAAGAACGTCATGCCAAGAACGCAGGGGATGAATCACACCATTTAAAACTGATAAAATGCACCATTATGTGTTTTTTCAACCCCTTCTCATCTGACGGAAAAGAAAAGAAAATAACTGAAAATAACTGGCTGGCCTATGGCTGATGCTGAAGCACGGTCCTGTGGCTGAAGGGCACGGTGAGAATACAGCAGGCTCAGCCAGCTCCGAGATGCTGGGAAGGCAGAAGGCTATCCAACTACTCTTCAGAGGCCCCTCTGACAGCCTGCTGGAATACACCTCAGTCAGCGTCTTGATTTGGGGATAAAATTAGGGACTAGATGATTTCTTCCACCATCAGAAGCTCCCATGGAAATGGTAGGAAGCAGTCACCACCCCCAAGTGATTCCCAGAGAAATGGGCTGAGAACGAAGTCTTGCAGGAACACCCAGCAAGGGCACCCGGGGATGGTAAGATGGGTTAGCTATGGTCAGACCGGATGAGCTTTTTGGGACAGTCTTGGAGGCGTTAAGTCTCTTCCTTCCCCTTTTTATTGCAGCTTTTCTGGTCACACAAAGCTGGTTAGCTCGTCTGGAGCTGGGACAATGACTTCCCTGCGCCATGCGGTCTGAGCTTCTCCTGCCCACGCAGCTAGTAAGATCAGAACAGTGTAATGCTGTGGTTCATGTGCCAGAGGCTATGGTATTACACAGGACACAGATAAAAGGAGTTTCACAGCAGCAACAAAAAGCACAGCTTTGGCATGTTCCTTGCACAACAGAGGAGCAAATCCAGTAAATCCTCTGCTCAACAAATCCTCCAAAGACAGAATAAGTACATGCTGTAGCTGGCGTATCAGCATCCCCTTTATTTTGGGAGGTTGCAGAGATGGGTACAAGGGCCCACCTACATAGAAGGCATCACACAACATCATCTCCATCACCAGGGACAGCTTACACTGCCAGAACACTCTTTTACTACGTCAGGAGGAACTGAAGAGAACAGGGACAGGTATTCAACCTTCTGCAGTGAATGGGATATTCATATCTTAACCCTGGTGATAGAAATCGTGATCTAGCCAGAAATTCTAATACCTGTCGTAGAAATTACTATGTTTCCACATCCTATAGGCCATCGGGGACCTATCAACGCTGTGAGCTGGCCAGAACCTCAGCCAGTAGAGGAAGATGCAGTTTGGCTACGTTAGCCTCAGACAAGACAGAAGGTTAATAGCTCAGGAACAGAGCTGTTGAGCTAACCAGGACAAGCAACAACCAGACCCAAACTGGCCTGCCTTTTACCGTGTCTCTACAAGCTCGCCCAGCCTGGAAGACCCCATGATGGGAATCTTCCCCCTATTTCCAGCTCCTCAATCGTGTTCAGTATTGGGAGGTATCTGCCACTGCTAAGCTTCTCGTGAAAGCAAAGCTTGGTGTTTCAGGACTGTAAAAGGAAGGAGAGACAAACAGTAAACTACAGAAAAGAAAAAAAGAGGTTACCAACTAAAAACACTGGCAAACACTGGATCAGAGCAATGCTGCAAACAACTCTCCTGCAGGATTTGAAGTCCAACTGCCAAAAAGAGCTGTACCCTATCCCATCTGCATAACCGTGCGATCTTATCTTCACTACCCTCCTTCTCTCTCCAATTGTTTGGGAATCTTAATTGATAAAAGCAGCTTTAATTAAATAGGAAACTTGCCCGTGTTTGCCCAATTCACAACACAATGGGGTCTCAGTCAAATAAACACTGGTGTCCATATTACATTTGGGAATTCTCTGTGGTTTGGGGTTTTAAATTCGTTGCAGCAAGCTTGAGAGCAAAGTTTTAACAGGAAGCTTTTCTTCTCCTCCCATCCTGTGTAATAGGAGGGCGAGAGAGGGAATGAATCTGCATGCAGAGAGGCTCAGTACTAGTTCCAACTCAATGTGTACATGAGGATCATTTCAGGACACTCCATATGAGACACGCTAGCCCAGAAGCAATTATTTTTTCTCACCACTTCTCAGAACCCAGACCTAACAAACTGCCCTGAAATAGCAGCACAACTCTCTAAATAGCATCATTTCTTCTCTATTTGAAAGCAACACCCACACTGAATCTTTGATTTTAAGCCATCCCCGAGCAGTTACCACATCTTTACCATTCAAGCCACAGGGAAAATCATTAAATGCAACAGAAATACTAGGGGATGAGAACCAGAATTAGAAAAGCCGAACACCGCACAGATTTACTCCCACAGCAACAGGACTGACTTCAGCCTGGAACAGACTAGACATGACTCCAGAAAAAGAACGTCTCTCCAGGTGGAGCTGTATTGAGGGGACTTCTCCTGGGCTCGTGCTTTGCTGGAACGTTAAATGCAAACCCCACGCTCCAGCTTTAAGACAGCAGACACATAACCAAGGCTGGTTTTAGCACGCTGCCTTACACATGGCTTTCTCCATCCCGCTGTCTGCACAAACACACTCACATCCCAGATGAGAGCCCAAGGCAGAGGAATTCAGGTTGGGAAGCGTGTCCTTGGATCTCGACGAAGTCCGGGCCATGGCTGGCAGACCAGCTTTCTGAGATTTTTACCCACTGGAGGTTTTCCTTGAAGAAGATAGGTGTTTTCCTCGTGCTGCTTGAGGTGTGGGGTTTTGCATCTGGCAGCAAGAAGTATTTCAATCCAAAAGCACAGACCTTCTCCTAACTAGACACCGTCTGTGTTTAGGTCATCTAGAGATATCCAGAGGAAACCGGTGACTGCGACAAAAACCATCTCACACAGGAATGCATCCCTGCTGTAAGGCAACAGAAGCAATTCACCCTGCTGAGCGATACTCCTCCTGAGTGGTAGGCACACCAAAACAGAGCAGAGACAGCTCATGAAAGACAAGAAAAAGAAGGGTGGGAAAGGAAAGAGATGAAAACACAACAGTTAAACCTTTGGCTTTGTTTCCACCTTGTTGCAAACTTCAAAACAAAGCCCAAGGATCAAATTTTGCGTGGAGACTCCAACAGAAAACCTCCTCCAGTCAGCTGCTTGTGCTTTGAGGTTACTAAGTGCCCTGCAGGCGACTGCAGCCTGGAGTGCCATGGGATGTGCACAAATGATGGATTATCACTTCTGCAAAGTGCCTCTCATTCCTCCCGACATACCTGAACTCAAAAACATTTCTTCTCCGTGACAATCAAGACATTTTACTGAAACAAAGGGAAGTTTACTTTGCATCGCTCCTCTACAGTAAACCGTGTCTTAAACAGCTTCACAGAATTAAAACATTGCTCAGAAAGAGAAAAATTAAACAGCACAGGCAGAGGGAAAAAAAGAGAGATTTTAGATCTAAGAGATTTCTCACAGAGCAGGAAGACTTGTCTTGTGGTAAACAGCAGAAACCAGGACACTTGCGATGTATCTGTTCTTCCACAGCCTTCCCATGTGACTGGGGGGTAAAAGAATGACAATCCTATCCATAAGTTGCTAAAAATATAGCACAATTTCAATGTCTTTAGATGGAAGCTCATTTTATTCAGCACGTCACGCTTTATCCTTTCAATACTTCAGCTTCACCGTATGTAAAACAGCATTAGCACCTAGCTGTGCCAAGAAAGCATTTCGATTAACACCCTCAGACGGAAAGGAATCGGTGTAAAGTATTAGATACCCACCTGGACCGAGCTATGTGGAAGTCAGAAGAGATAACAAGCCAGTAAATTTCACATCACTGTTTGCATCCATCCCCTAACTACAGGCTGAAATCCATACAGCCTGCAGACAGGCTGGCAGGTTGGCAAGAAAAATTTGTCATTTCTAAATTTAGCAGACACTTCAATTATTGTGCGATGCTTCAAAAGCAACAGAGATATAAAGTGGAGTTTGTAGGACGATCATTTAAACTTAAATGAGAGCTCCGCTCACTAAGCAAAGTCTTTTCTTAATTCCCTTCCTGTTTGGACAATTTGATCCACTTCTTTTTTTCCACCGCAGCCGCAAGGGTCTGTCCTGCAGTGAATGGATAGGCTTTTTTCTGGGATAACTTCCAGGTTAAAGAGAAAGGATTTACACTTGAATGAAACATAGGCTCTGTATTTGGAAAATTTGTTTTGAAAACTTGGGAAGGAAGCAAAGCCTCCTTCATTTAAAAAGGGACTCAATTAACATTCTCCAACAAGTCTTCCTATCGAAAGAACAGTACTTGCTGGGGGACATGTGATCTGAAACTTGTTCTCCTCGCTCACAATGTCCCTTTCTGAAATACAGGCCACTGTTTTTGAGAGACACGAGGCACAGCTTTCCAAAGGACTGCCCGTCACAGTCAAGGCCTTGACTCCGGCCATCAGGTGCTCTATGGCTTAGGCTCAGGAAACTTAAAATAGTGCCTAAAGCCCCAAATGAAGACCTAGAGCAGCACGTTCGCTCTGTGAGCACTGTGGATCCCTCGACATGGACAGCTCATCCATGCTCAAACACAACCCCAAGATGAATCCTCCCCAAGAGCTAAGAAGCACCACCAAATCTCACCGTCTCGTCTTCTTGAAAACATTGCACTCTGGCTTTGGTTTTAAAATGTTTTGTAAAGACGACACCAATGATCAACCAGGCAGGTGTTCTGCTTTTGATTCACAAGTTACTGGGTGTGGGTTAGACCTGTAGCAGGTGGTGGCCAGACAGGACCATAATGGTTATCTTGGTTTTGAAACCCAACCCTGAAAGTACAGGGCACGTCTAGATATTGCCCACACAGGACGACGAAAACTGCCCATGCTAAAGCTGAAAAGAAGAAAGGTCACTGATAACTTAATATCCACTTTTATTTCTGAATTCCCTTATCAACTGCATATGACAGAGCATTCTTCACCCTTTAATAAGTATAGGTTGAAGTCTAGACTGACTCAGCATTGATGCCTGATCCAAGTATGGGAGTTTAGTTCAATACGCAGCAGACTGGGATGGGAGATAAAGGTATTATTAGTGTGTATGCATGGAACCTTCACCTCCTGTAACACCCTGGGGAGACCATCTCTAATAGATCACACTAACTCATTTCTTCTGGATGCCTCAAACTGAGATCTGACCCAGGTACCCAGCAACAGGAGGGAGCAGTTACCTGTAGCTACCCACCATCAGTGCCTCCGCTTAGGAGGGTAGGCTTTCTACACAGCGAAAACAAGGACACAGACTCTCTCCAGAGCCTGTCCCAGCAATTTAGATGCTGAGGTGTGAAACACCCTTTGGAAAAAATACGATTTTCCCTGATGACCACACTTCTAGTCCAGGCACTAAGTCAGGTGTGGGTAACTATAAACACTCTTCTGCATTCAACAGCTTTTCTCTGGTTCATCCAAAATAAACTGGTGGTTTGTGAGTTTGTCTACACTGAAATGGACCAAAACAGTTACCCTGCAATCTTTTCCCTTCACCAAAATAAAAGTGATTTAGGGATTTTGCTGTTTAATAAGCTTTTCCATGGGAAAGTCAGCATGCTTTAAATTTACACCCCACTTTACAGTGGAATAGTTTCCTCACATGGACAAAGTGCCTAACTCTTAACCTTTGCCGGCTACAAAAACACAGATGTCAAGACAGAAAGCATCAGAGCATCCTCCAAACTTCCCATATAAACGAACCACAAGGTACTTTGCACAGCTGGTAAATGAGCTCTTGATGATAAACACACTTAACGAAGTTTACATTTGCTGAAGACGCTTAAAGATTAAGAGGTCTACTACTGCCTTTTCTGCCTACTACAGACAGATGTTGAACAGCATGACAAGCTGAAGATACTTTTTAGATGAGGTAAGCAGGCTATAAATGAAAAGCCCTAGGCGCCTCTCCCAAGATACAGGGCCAAAAGTTATGCTCAACTTGAGCCTTGTGTCAAAACCCTCCATCGATCCCAAGGGAATCCACAAAACATTCGGACAGGACACGTTTCACATAGTCACTTTCCCACTACCTTGAGCTCAAGATCCTCTTGGCAGATGCATCTTTTGTACCCAGAAAGATTCCCTGCAGATACCTTCTCCTGAGAGTATAACAGGTGGTGGCAACTAGTGAAATGTGCTCATATCCACGTCTTTCAATAAATAAGCGAGCTGCTGGGAAAATATAAACACACATCTTCTACAAGTTTCTGACTTTGTTTTCGTTATGCCTTTGAAAAGAGTCAATCCACTCCAAAAGCTTTAAAAGGGGTAAATGCAGCAACTGCATCTTCTCAGGGTGGAGAGGGGGAGAAATAAAAAAAAAAAAAAAAAAAAAAAAAAAAAAAAGGAAGATTATTTCCATAACCAAATAGCTTCTCCCTTCCTTGTATGGAACTGGTCATGCTAACCCCTATGCAAGCTTTCTGATCCTGTCCACTCTGCATCTTCTTCGCGTGCTGAAAACAAGCTTTAGGACCAGGAACCTGCTGCAAAGTCCAGGTGTCCCACACACTCACAGGATACATCTCTCTGTTCTATCATGTTGGATTTAAAACCAGGGATGAAGTTACCCTGCACATTTTATTAAAAGACACCTCTGAAAGGTACTTAGCCGCTAGAACTGTGCTTTTAAAAGTGAAATTGCTCAGCTAACACGAGCCAAGTCTGAAAGTGTTGCATCTCTCTGCTCTGGGACTCAAATACTAATGTAAACACTACAGATGGACAGAGCCTCTGCTGCAGAAAGTTCCTGGAAACGAAGTGATGGGGACGCAGAACCATATTTACACCGCTGCTCCACCGTGCAGTGTCTTGTGTCCATTTGTCACCAAGTGTATCTTCCCCTCCCTGCTCCAAAGCAAATTAAGCTTAATATACTTATGTAGTTGTGAAGTGTACTGCCTATTATCCAATTAGACAGCTAACGAGATCTGAGTAACAGCACGTAGGCACAGATAACTGTTGGCTGGTATCTGGTACAGATTAGACACGCTCTTTATTTTTCCAGCCCTTGCAGAAAAAGGGTTGGGATTCGTTCAAAGGCTGTTCTGAAGACTGGATTCAGGTAATTGCTTAATTTTGTTTGGGACCCATAAACACATCACGTTTGTTTCCTCTTGATCTCCTGGAGCTGTCATATGGCAACTGTCCCATTACGCAAGTCCTGATAAATCTGGCATGGCTTGCACATTTAAACTTTGAGTGTGGACAGAGGAGGATCTCATCACCTTTAAGGTCCCTTCTAGCTTCAAAGATCTATGGAAAAATACAGGATCTATGCACCAGCAGGAAAAAAATATATGCCTGTACAGAAGTGATAAGGATATTCAGACATGCAATCTTTATTAGCTCTGACACTGTTCCACATGACATTCCTATAAGATCCAGCTAAGAAAACATGAATTAGATGTAATCACCATAAAATGGCTGCTTGACAACATAGTTCTTGGGGCGTAATTATCAAGGGTTTGCTGTCTAACTGGGAGGGCACTGGAAAGCGGGTCCAGCCAGGCACAAGAGCTGTGCAATATTTTCTTTACCAATTTGGGTGATAGACTGGAATGTATGGCCACAAACCCAACGGATGATTCAGCTGGGAGGATTTGCAAGCACTATAGTGTGCAGGTTTAGATTTCCAAATGCTCTTGACACACTGGTCCAACATCAAGAAGAGGAAAAGAAATCAGAAAGAGAAGTCACAGGTACAAACGCAAAAATAGGGAGCAACTTCCTATGCAGCAAGACTCCAGAAAAGACTCTGGCATTTTAAGAGGGTCAACGTACTATGGAGAGGTTTAACGATGTCCCACAGCTACATAAAGGCAAACCTCAGCCTGCAGTGCTGACCCATGGAAAGCACTTAGCTATACCTCGTGAACTCTTGCCCTTAGCTGCTCACTGCTGTGCAGCTAAGACGCTTTTTGTAAAAGCAGACTGAAGAGAACCTTGTGGAGGACAACAAAATTAAAAAAAAACAGGTATGAGATTAAGCTGGAACCCTTTTAGCCAGACATATTCCTAAGAACAGACTAGTCCAGGCAGGCAGGCCACAGCCTGAAGGAAGCCTCCTTCCTACATCCAGCCAGGAGAATTCAGAGTTTAGCTCTTGTGAGTTTAACACTCTGGCTTTAATCTCTGTTTAAAGACAAACTGATGGCCATCAATGTGGATGGAACGAACAAGAGTCCATGGGCTTTTCAACAAAGAAGAAGAGTGGGAGATCTAATTTCTATCTTCAACTACCTAACTGGGGGGTTACAGAGAAGATGGAGCCAGACTCTTCTCAATGAGTATGAACAAAAGGACACGAAACAATGGGCATAAATTGCAGCAAGGGAAATTCTGATCAGGCGAGAGGAAAATATTCCTCACCGTGAGAGCACTAAGCATGGCATCAACCCGCCCTTCTTGACTGGAAAAGGTCCAAAACTTGATCAGGAGAAGTTCACAAGAAACCTACCTTTGATTCTGGCCTTGCTTGGAGCAGGAGGTCAGACAAGAGAGCTCCAGATGTCCTATGCAACCTGAATTACTCTTCAGTTCTAAGATATCATTATGAACAACACTGAACAAGGGATTTTGCCCAGTAGCCTACAGCACTCTACACCTGTTCAGTGATAACAAGTACTTTAGACTCAAAAGCCATCAATAAAATACCTTCCACATGACTAAAGATCCCTGTATCTGTAATTAAAGGAGAAAACAAGTACGAAAGAAAACACTAGAGCTTTCACTGCTATTTGAAACAAAACAAGAGAAACTGGAGACCCACATTACACAAATTATCATACAAAAGCTCTGCAAAAAAAAACGTGAGGAATTCAAAGAAGATATGTACTAATACTTCAAACAAAATCAAGACTGCTCCTCCCTACCTGCTCTTCCCACCGCAGTAAACATGAGTCGACGCCAAGAGGTGTTTCAGACCTGTCCAGACCAGCCTTCATTTTGGTGTTCGCTTCTTCAGCTGTCTCAGGACAAAGGCTCTCTGTATGTAGACATACCTTTCATACACACTTCCTACTCTCTCCCACTGAAAGGTATAAGAGGTGTTAATAAATCTAGAGAAATCCCTGCCACAATATACACAGACAAGTTTTTTCTTTTTTTTTTATTCTCCAAAATAAAGTGAAGCACTCCACAAACTGAAGCACTTAGATACAGTTAAAATGAAACTGCCACCTTCCTCTGTGCATGCTGTAGAATGAACCTCCTAAAACCTGACAAAATAGATGCAACTATGGCATACAAGAAGGTCAATGAAGGCAAACTACAGTGTTTTGTGTAATGTGGACATCTGCCCACCTGGAAGCAGCAAGACCTGAATTCATTTCGCCCAGATGGACAAGCAGCCCTCAGATATCTGTCTCTGTCAAACGACAGCCATTTGGGATAATTTTCCTAAAATTTTAATGATCAAACAACAATCCCCTTCAAGCAAATGGCTAATTGTTCCTTTAATGCCAGCTGGCATGTTACCCAGTTTACCTTTGTAAGTAATGTTTCTCCTGCTTATCCCCTGCATTTTCTGTCATGCTTTATGCTTGAGTACCACTCTCCTCTTAGAATAATCTTCACAGCCACGTTTTACTGGCTTTGGAAATGCATGAATAACTGTATCCTTCACAGAAATGAAGATGTAGTACGTACAACATCAGTTGTGCAGAGCGTAACCAGTGCAGGGAGGGAGGATAGAACTACAGCTGGGAGGTCGGATCAAGCAAGCACAATTGCCCAAGCTGCCATCGAGGTAGTCACAGGGAAAGCCTTGGTGAGAGCACCTGGTGAGGACTTTCACCTTACAACAGGGAGGCTCTATTCTGGAACAGTCGGTGCAGATCGATAGCACATTCCTGTGGAAAAGATGGCACTTGAGGTAGAAGAACACATGCCCTGTTTTTATAGCGGGTATAGAGACAAAGCTGCAAGGAAAACTTCCATGACAAAACACTTTATCTGTGCTGCCATCAGAAAAAAAATGCATCCATCATAGGCCAAAGTCTAAATATGAGAGTCATAAAATTGTGTCTTGTCAACTCAGCACAGGCAGGTGCCAGACCGGGCACTGGAGGCACGTTTTGGGCCCTGCAGCTGAAGAAGGACGTGGCCCAGGCATTCCCAAAGTCCGCTGCAGAGAACTGAACAGCTCGCTCTGTACAGTAACAAAAGGGCAAGAGGTCAGCAATTTTCATCCGCAGCACAAGAAATTGAAGTCAGAAACCAGGAAAATCTTGGTAATGGTAAGAACAATGAAGGACTTTAAAGGATCACCCAGGGAGGATGGGGAAAGTCTATCACTGGAGGCTTTTAACAACTGTGCTGGACAAACATCTGCTGGGAAAGTTTAGATAGATCTGACCCAGTCCTGGGGCAGGAGGTCAGATTTTAGACAACTTATTAAGGTCCCTTCCGGCCCTGCTGCTCTTTGCTTACAACAGAAATACGACAACAGAACATAGCAGCAGCAGCCCCAGAGCACGCGAGCTTCCCTAATATTTCCATAACACAGCAGAGAAATGCTGTGAGGTCCTCCTGCGTGCAGCAGTTGCCCATTCCCACGTGGTAACTTCTCCCTCTGTTTCTGGAGGAGCGATACAGAGGGAACACCAACAGTCTTACAGAACAGGCATGTGAACGGGAGCTCCCCAGCGCAGCCTTCCCGATGCGACGTCCCACAGCCCAGGGATGGTTGTTAACAGGAGCCCACCTGCACTTTTTCTCCCATTTTGCCTCCTTCACATCTCACCCTGCAGTCAGAGAAGCTCTCCTTTTTTTTTTTTTTTTCCCCCCCCTTAAGCCATTCTTCTGTTCCTCCCTGGAATATTTTCATGTGTAAGATCTTCAGGACTGGATCCCTTTCATGTTTTGGGGAAGTCCTGAGCAAAATCTCTGTGCTTCTAACATCAAAAAAAGCTTGCAGGTCGTCTGCTTAGCATTACAGACTCTCATCTCCCCTCCAGCACTGCCTGTCCCTCTGCTCAGCTGGGAGCCTGGCATGAGAAATCCCACCTGCATAAATTCTCCATGCAGAAACACCTAGTTAGTGCTGACCTTCCTGTCATCCCCAAGATCTGCAACCTTCAGTGCTTCCTGCCAGCTTAAGCTTCAGCTACTGAGAGCAAAGCTGACTTTATGTAGCGGTCTCATCAAAACTTTGGATCCCCTCATACTGCTCCACTGTGCCACGCAGGGGGCCCACCCCATGGTCCTGGATCCCACCCCAAGGGAATCAGGGGACAAAAAGGGTAATGACCCAGTGCATAACTCTGAAGCTCATGGTCACACTCAGCCCTTTGTCAAGTTCTCTTCAAAATCCAAATAAAGGCACCAGATGCTATTGTGTAACTGGAGCAATGGTGTGAGCTCCCCATGATTATAAAGGGGACATTTAATTTAGTCTACTACATTACTGGAAGCACTGTGCTTCTGCAAGCATTAATTAACAGCACATAGTGTTCTGTGAGATCAGTCCATCCAAGCAGCAGGGTGTAAACTGCAAGCCCCAAAGTACTAACCTTTATCTCAGGGTTAAAGCTTGACCTATCAGCTTCAGCAGCACGGGGGTTTTAGGAGCTTTTGCTTCCTTGCATGCCCCCCCTCAACTCCTCCCAGCTCATTCTTGCAATGCAAATCCAGTCTCCAAGCTCTTAGTTGTGTCTGTCCATGGAAGCACACAGGGAGTGAGATGACAGAAGTGATCCGAGGCAGAAATACCCGCTCGTGCGTGCGTTTGTGAGTACACCCCAGCACATCCAAGGGCACAGTTTTGCAATCCTAGGAAACTTAGATCTCAGTTTGCACTGTCCTTAAGGACAGTCCTGCCTGCCTGTGTAGTGCTGACAGCAGCAGTCATGCGACAAGCCAGGGATCGGATCCAACTGAAAAATAACCCTATAAAAATAAGTAATAATCTGCTGCCAGGTGTGCGGGCTCCCAGACCAAGATCTCTCACCCACAGTCACACCAGAACATACAGAAGAATAGGACTGACCCTTTCACTAGAAGTAGTGCCTTAAATTTGTGTAAGTCACCCGTAAGACTATGCCCTGATGGGGGTGGAGAACAGTTACACAAGGGAGGAAACAAGCAGTCGGAGACAGGACAGCACGGTGGAAGTACCTCAATGCAGTTTCACTGCTGAAGCCAGTATCTTACAAAACAACGCTCCTTCCAGCGACCCAGACTTTCCAAAAGGGTCTGTGATTTTTAGGAGTTCAACCAAAGGACTACCAGACGCACGTCTTCCTGGCAGAGTCCTCTGGGATCACAACTGTGACCGATTCCAAAAAAGAAAATCCCGTTAGAAAGACTGGAGATCAAAGCAGGAGGTTACACCTACATCCTGGAACATGCATGCCCATGGGACAGAAGAATTTTAAATTCAGTTTCAGACTAAATGTCTGTCTGTCCAACAGAATCATTAGGTTAGCAGACTTGAACGTTACACCTGCACAATCTCTTTGGGAGAAAAACCATTCCCCACCTGCCCTGCAAAATGAATTAAGCTGGAAAAAGCCCTTATAAAGGAAGAGAAACTGCTCCTTTCCTACGTAATTCCCAGCTTAGCGATAGGCCAGGTCTACCTGCTTAGCACAAGGTATTTTCTGGATACATTAGCTACAAGGTAGCTTGAGTAGGTATTTTTCCCTCCTCGAAGTGCACAAACATCACCAGATCCTGTCCAATATTCCAGTTGTTCCAAACACGCCAGCAACCTATGCTGTTAAATGCCACTCAGCTAAATTTAGAAGACACACTTAAGAAAAAAAAAATTAAAAACTGGGCATTATGCAGAACAATGAATGATAAAGAAATGAATAAATAACTATCCATTCTTTAGACATAATTTACCTCCATTTAGTTCTGTACTTCGTCAGCCAGGAAAACAAATATTTTCTTATTTCTTAAAAGGTAGTTCCTGCCTTTGAACTCAGTAGGTACAAAAAAAATAAAAATAAAAAATAGACTTTAATGAAATTTTCAAGCCATTATAAAGATTCTGCAGTCCTTTAAAGACCTGTTGGATAAAAGAAATACAAGGGACCAAACCTGAAGATTCCCCACAAGCTGAAATCATCTTTATTTACACCATTTCAGCTCTCTGGGCTCCCCACAGCTGAGAATCTGCCTCGCTTGCTGTGACCTCCAGTCCATCACTGATCTGCCCCATGGCCTCCAGCTTTCTCCCTATTCTCCTCCTATTCTCAGAAGCGAGATGAACGTGGTGTGGATGATGCGGAAAACGGCTCCGAAGAAGGAATGTGCCGCAACCAAAGCCCTGTGTAAATCACTACTCCAGGGCTGCAAAAATCTGTTTCCCCTCAGACCCAGCGAGCTCTCAGCCACCATCGTTTTCAGTTATCTGAGAGCACAAACAATAGCTGTCTTGTTCTACCCAGGCTTGCAGAAAACCTTAAAGGATGGCCTGGTAGCAGAGAACTACCCTGAAATAGCTCAGGGATCCCACGCCAGTGTGAACAGCAGGGAGGGGCTTTGTGACCCCTCCTGCACTTCATGCCCGCTGATAAGCTTATCTCACTGTCTTCAGAGCAGCCCAGGCCTTGCTCAGTGCCAAAACACTCCCATTCTTACGACCTCATTTCCCTGGCCCCAAGGTGTCCCAAAAAAAACCCCTGGTGGCCACAAAAAAAAAAAAAAAAAAAAAAAAAAAAAAATTGCACTTAAAACCAAGGACGCAATTAAAATTCACCAAAGCAGCACCACTTCTTACAAATCTACTGCATTTAAAGATCTCCGGAGGAAAAGGTCACCAATATGTACAGTGCATCTCCCAAAGCAAAGGTCTGTGTCACGCCGCTGTCAGGTTCAGCCCGCCAACAGGTTGTCCTAAAAACCCTGCGTGCTGCGTTAGCAGCCGGGGCGGGCAGCGTTAGGGCTGCTGCTCGAATCCTCACCACCTACACCGTTCCTCCAGCCTGCAGTCCAATCCCTACCCCAGGGTGCCTCAAGGGTGCTGGCTCAGGTACCCAAAGCCTTTTCTTCCCATACGATGAGTAAAGAACACATCCAACTCACGGTGGCACAGCTGTATATTTTGGTAATGTGATGGCCACGCTCTGGTCAGGTGAAGGTGAAGGACAGTGCCATCGACTCCATAAAGAACATGAGTCCTGCACAGGCAAAGAGCACAACCACTAAAACACCAATGGGTGATATCCAACATAAGAAAACAGTTGCATGTGTCAAGTTTAGCCTCAGGAGGCTTTCTTACAGGCTACAGTGGACCCTCAGAAGGTAAAGGGAGGAGCTGAACCCCACAGGCTCCCCAAAATATGTTCAGAACTGTACACAGACACAAACACGGGACCTCAAGCTCAGTTTCTTACGAAGCCACTTCCCAGAGCAGAGACACACATCAGATGAAATAGCCGCACGGCATCAACATGCTCTCCAGGAGCCACGACACACACGGTGCTAACTGGAGTCACCATGGAGTTTTCTTTTCCAAGTAGCTCATATTCCCACCCACAGCATTTCTGGAATTTATTCTTCAAAAAAAAAGAAACCACAGAAACATTAGATTTCAAAAAAAAAAAAGCAAAGATTTGTAACTAATTTCCATGGCGACTACTATAAAGTCAGGTGATATTACTGCGAGTACACCCACGTGCCCTCTGCGTGGAGCATGGAATACTGGGACACCTCAAAGCCAACACATCAGCAAGAGCTGATGAAAACGGGACACATCATCAAGGTGGCTGAAAATGTCCACGTTCCCTCAAGAGGAACAGGGCCAGGATGACCACATGTTCTGGGAACACCACAACGTGTTGTGACGCCAGTTGTTAAAACAGTTCAGTTCTTAGGAGTCCGTAACACAAGGATCAGGTGCATTCGTTGTTTTACGTTTATGCTTCTACCCCCTCGTCACTGACCTGTTAGCACACTTGGTGTGCAAAGACTTGGAACAGCAGCTCCCACCAGCCAGGAAAGAGCACCGTGCTCACCAGCCGCGCTGGGTTACAAGCGCTCTCCCATGTTACTGCTGTGCTACAGGTTGATTTTTGCACCCAAGCAGAGCAGGACAGATCCTTAAGCCAGACGGTTTAGATGCTCTCTTCAGAAGGAAGAGTTCAAATCCAGTCTTCATCCGCTTCACTTCCAAGAGGCGATCTTTAATTTATTATTTACCACTCTGACACAATGTTTTAGCTCACCAACAGAGCTAAAAAAACCCAGTTATTTAATTTCCATAGACTTGACTTCATTAACTTCTGGAGAGGACTAATGTTTGTGGCCACTGGGAAAGGGTATTTCTACATTTTTCCATTTTCTGGTCTGTTAATTACGGTTACTGAGAGAAGGAGACAGCAGTTAGATTTGTGAAATACAACAGGCTGCACATAATATTTGTCAAAGGCACATTCTTTTTTATATAACCCAATCATACAAAGTAAGTAAATCTACATACTTCAGAAGTTAGCATCGCCATTCTCCCTAGACCCTCATTCGGGCCAGCAGGAAATTAGTTGGGAGAATCTTAAATGTCATTAGGAGGGATTATTTTTCTGTGGGAGGGCGGTCACAGAAAACATGAAGTGATACAGCTGGGGCTGAGAGGACTGGCAGCTACACTCCTGTAGTAGGCAGCAGGAATACGCTACAGGCAGGAATATCCCTCCAAGCTTCCGAAGCAGAGGTGGGGACAGTCCACTACCTTTGGATGGAGGACTAAGAAAAACCCAAATCATGCTACTTGGCTAAGGAGGAGACCAGTCAAAGAGCACCATCACACCTTTTAGACCAAAGGGTCCTGTAGGGTGCCCGTAAATCATAGGCGTCCTTCTTCTTGTGAGGAATGTTAGCGATTTCACAGTGCTTCCCGAACTCTACCTCAACCTCTCCATCCCCACCAAGTCAACTGAGATTCCCCACCCCAGGAAAAGACTGTGTTTCAGAGACATCACAGTTAACTTGTGACAGCACTCGGACTCTTTTTTGGTGGAAAAGGCACAAGACAGAGAAAGGCTTTCAGGTGAAAACCAGAGAGGGCTATCCAGGAGTGCTTTCAGCAACAGTGGAGGTGGGGACAGGGGCTCCCAGGACACGTGTGGTGTCTTCACGGCATTCCAGACACACACTCTGCCACTTCAAGAAAGCGTGGCACAAAATGGGACAGCTCAAGAGCAGCTGCTCTGCCAAGCCAGAGGACTGACAAGGATAAACTGAAGCAGGGTAGGTTTAGACTGGATCTAAGGAAGAAATTCTTTACAATGAGGGTGGTGAAACCCTGGCAGGGGTTGCCCAGAGAGGGGGTGGAGGCCCCATCCCTGGGAACATTCAAGACCAGGTTGGACGGGGCTCTGAGCAACCTGATCCGGTTGGAGATGTCCCTGCTCCCTGCAGGGGGGTTGGGCTGGGTGACCTCTAGGGGTCCCTTCCAACCCAAAACATTCTATGATTCTAGATAAATGACCAGAGTGCCCAACATCAGCCAGCATGTTCAGGACTTGAAGACCCAGACCTCCACGCCTATTTCCATGTATAGGTTGGCCATAATACCAGCTAGTTGCTCCTTTAAACCCAAAGATGCCCAGGTAAACATTTGAGTAGTTATGCGAGGTTTTGGATCCAGGCACTGAGTCAGACCTAAGACCATTGGCATTTTGCCAGCTCAGTAGTCATCTGAATCTGTTTCCCAGTCCAGCTCCCCACTCCACAACAGGGGTACAAGGGAAAGACAGTACTGCCTTTTTTAGAGGCAAAGCCAGCTGAATTTACGGACGTTGCTACTCACTGAAAAACACCGTACATCTGTCCCACAGCAGTGCCATAAAAGATTAGTAAGTGCTGGGCTGACAATCTGGAAAGGGAAAAGGACCTAGGAGAGCAAAATGTTATCACTGAGTCAATAAAACAACATTTGTAAAAGACCGAAAACATACAGCATTCTTGCACAACGCACAGAAATGCTCCGAGGCTGATTTCTCACCCTCTACTAAACCTGCCTGGTAACTCCGGGAACAGGACTGTGTCATACAGGCGAAGGGAAAAGTGGATCAACAGGGTGAGCTGAGGACAGAGCTCTGGACTCGGCTCTATTTGTGCAGGATCACAGAGTGGACGTGCATTAGCCGATACATATGGTTTCACTTTTATGTAAAGCTCGTGTTTACATCTAATATATCGGGGCAATTACAGCTGGCCCCCTCACTGGTTTGGAAACAGAGCGCCTACACACCACGAAAAGGATTTTTAGGGGTGATGAGAGAGCCAGGATGAAGCGGAGCAGCTGTATTTCTGGGGCTGAGGATGTAAATTGCTAAAAAGCTTTGTTTTGAGGTCAGGTTCGGTAACTGGCTTTGTGCATTTCGCTACTGCGCGTCGGGGACTAATCCCTCATCCACCGCAGCGATTTAAAAGACAGAGCAATTCCGCAGAAGTCAATGGATTTGACTGAAAACACGAGACCAGCGCGAAGTGCCAAGCCCCCGGTTATTGTAACAGCTTTGTGTAAACACGAGACACCAAAACGCAAATGAACTGCAAGCCTTCACAGCTCGTAATTTACATCCCGCCTCGCACCGCAGATGATGGTCTTTCCTACTTAACCTTTATCCCTCGTGTCATCGCCTGAAACGCTGAGGCGGAGAACGCGGGCGCACATCGCGTGCGGGCGATACGCTGACATAAACACACGGAGAAGGAAAAATTTTTAAAAAACAAAACAAAAACCCAAACGCCCCAAAACGCTAACACAACCAGCGGGTGACCTGCCCTCGGCTGAGCCCAGCGAGGCGGGGGTCCTTTCCCCCACCTCTCCCCAAAAACACAGGTAGGGATAAAATTGCCACCCGCAGCCTCCCGCTCTCCACCTGGGCTCGGGTTTTTTGGGGCTGAGGACCGAGGGTTGAGGCGTTTATGAGGCGATTTTGTGAAGTTGGTCGCACGGGATGGACGGGACGCCGGGGCAGGCCCCCTGCTCTGCCCCCCCCCCTCCATGGCTGCCCCCCTCTCCCACCGCAGGCTGGAAATTCTTCCTTGGCCACGCTGTGAGGAGGGGAGAGCCGGGGCGGCCACGCTGAGGTGGGTGCTGCCCTTCCCGCCAGCCCCTCGACGCCGGCAGCGCTGCCAGCCGCCGGTGCCCGAGGGACAGGCCGGGGGGCGGCAGGTGCCTGCCGGGGGGGGGGAGGACGCGGGGGCCGGGGAGCTGCGGGGCCCCTCGCCCGCCCTGCCCTCTGCGGGGGGGACCCTCGGCAGGTGGGGAGAGGACCGCTGCCGCCTGCCTGCCAACCCCCCCCCGCCCGCCTCGTACCTCTCTCTGCGGTGGCCGGAGGGGACGGGGGTCTTGCCGCCCGCCCGGCTCGCCTCAGCGCCTCGCTCCCCTCCCCGCGGCTGGCGGCTCCCGGCGCGGCTGCGGCGGCGGCTGCGGGCACTGCGAGGCGAGAACCAGCGCCGGCCTGTTTTCCAGCCGCCTCCCCTTCGGCCCGCCCCGGCTCCGCCTCAAGGATCCCCCCCCCGCCTCCGCCTCCGCCGCCGCCACCGCCTCCTCCTCTCCGCCCGTTCCCCAACGCAAGCACCGGCCCGGCGCGGCCTGCGGGGCCTGCGGGGCAGCGGGGCGCCTTCCCCCGGGACGAGGAAACCTCGAACCCACCGAAACAGCCAGGCCTCGGGGTTCATAAATCCTCGCCTCCTCCTTTAGGACAGGCCTGGGAGAGGACGGCGCCGGGGATCCCAGCATTAGCCCCGCCGTGCCCCTCGGCACGCCACCCGGGCTGATGTGGGACGTATAGAATCATAGAATCATGGAATGTTTTGGGTGGGAAGGGACCCCTAGAGGTCACCCAGCCCAACCCCCCTGCAGGAGCAGGGACATCTCCAACCAGATCAGGTTGCTCACAGCCCCGTCCAACCTGGCCTGGAATGTTCCCAGGGATGGGGCCACCACCCCCTCTCTGGGCAACCCATTCCAGGGTTTCACCACCCTCACTGGAAAGAATTTCTTCCTTATATCCAGTCTAAACCTACCCTGGTTTAGTTTAAAACCATCACCTCTCGTCCTGTCACAGCTGGCCCTACTAAAAAGCTTGTCCCCTCCTTTCCTCTGGGCCCCCTTTAAGCCCTGACCGGCCGCACTCAGCTCTGCCCGCAGCCTCCTCTTCTCCAGGCTGAACACCCCCAACTCTCCCAGCCTGGCCCCACAGCAGAGGGGCTCCAGCCCTCGGAGCATTTTAGTAGCCCTCCTCTGGACTCTTAAATACCTCTGGGCATAAAGCCTCCGCTGTGCAGACCTCTGCCGAAGGTCGGGGAAAGCAAAAAAATCTCACTGTGGTGTTACAAGCCAGGAGGCGGCGTTCAGAGCCCTAAATCAGAGGGGACGGGGCTCTCCTGGCTGCTGAATTTGATGCCTTCCATGCAGCGAGAGGGTAAAAGTCTTGTCTCCAAGCAGCAGCCCTGTAAACAGCACATTTTATTCAATTATAGCCTCTTTCCAAATAAAGTTTGCAACCAGGAACGGGCAATGTGTAAGGCACAGGATGAGGATCCGCCAGTGGAGCTGAAACACTCATCGACGACCCCCTGGCTTACCATTAAACGCTGGCTGAAATTGCTTTGGGTTGTCTGGAGGAAAGACTGCGCCTTGGACGAACATAGTCGCGTCTGCAAATTGCCTTCAGGCGTTTTAAAGCTTTACAAAACATGTTCAGCTGCCTGACGGAGGTTTGCACCTGCACAGCTGCGGTGAGGTTGCTTAGCCAGCCGAAACATCTGGAGCAAGAATAACGTGGGGCTCGGGTTTCCCAGGTTCAACCAGATATTAACTAATAACTGTGCAAACTTTTCCATTGCATGTATACAGTGTTTGCAGGCCATTTTCTTCCCGACTTTGTGCTCTTCTGACTGCCCTTTCCTGCTGCTGTCGCCGCTGCAATCGATACCTTCACAGCCCCTCGAAGTACCCAGATGCTGCAGTATTTGACAACCGGTATAGGACAGCGGGCATCGCACGGCCAGGCGCTGCGTTTGAAAGGTGGTTTTCACAGAATCACAGAATGGCAAGGGTTGGAAGGGACCTCGGGAGATCACCCAGTCCAACCCCCCTGCTCAAGCAGGTTCTCCTAGAGCATGTTACACAGGACTTCATCCAGGCGGGCTTTGAATATCTCCAGAGAAGGAGACTCCACAGCCCCCCTGGACAGCCTGGGCCAGGGCTCGGGCACCCCTAAAGTAAAGAAGTTTTTCCTCATATTCAACTGAAACCTCTTATGTTTCAGTTTGTGCTCATTGCCCCATGTCCTGGTGCTGGGCACCACTGCGAAGAGTCTGGCTCCATCCTCGTGACATCCACCCTTAAGATATTTGTATGTATTGATGAGGTCCCCTCTCAGCCTTCTCTTCTTCAGGCTAAACAAGCCCAACTCTCTCAGCCTTTCCTTGTAGGGGAGATGCTCCAGTCCCTTTATCATCCTTGTTGCTCTCCTCTGGATTCTCTCCAGGAGTTCCCCATCTTTCTTGAACTGGGGAGCCCAGAACTGGACCCAGTGCTCCAGGTGGGGTCTCACCAGGGCAGAGCAGAGGGGGAGGAGAACCTCCCTCGCCCTGCTGGCCACGCTCCTCTTGATGCCCCCCAGGATGCCATTGGCCTTCTGGGCAACCAGGGCACCCTGCTGGCTCATGGTCAGCTTGTCATCCACCAGGATTCCCAGGTCCCTCTCAGCAGAGCTGCTTCCCAGCAGGTCAGCCCCCAGCCTGTACTGGTCCATGGGGTTCAACCTCCCCAAGGTTTCGGAGCTTGCAAGCCATAAGGATGCCTGGACATGGTGGGGTGCTAATGGAGAAGAGTCAGCAGCTCTGCCCTCGCACAAACGCCCCGCAGCCCCACATAGGGTCTCTGTCAAGCCTACAGGTGGAAGCAGAGCTTTGCAAATTAAAAGACTTTAGGGAAACGAGCCATATCCCTGTTTTAACCAGCTATATCTGGAAAGAGGAATTGGCAACGGGGTTGGTTATGTTGGCTGGAAAGAGCAGCCTTTCCCACCAGACCGGACAGAGTCTGAGATGATGAGGAAATAGGATCAGTTTGATGGTCCAGCTTGGAGCTACCTATCTGGAGGGGATGGAGAGGAAGCCAGGATTTCCTGCCCGTGGTCCTCAGCATCTCACAGAGCCATACCTGCCCACGGGGCTGCCTCTAATCGGGGCCACGTCTCCTCGTATCCAAAGAGGAGCCACGGTGGAGAACAGACTGGTGCTCCCTGTTCCCACAGAGAAGCTGACCCATGAGAGGTGCTAGTCATCCAGCAGCTGGGAAAGCTGGTGAGCCAATTCCTACTGAATGGCACTTCTATTTCCTCCATTGCAAATAAACAACTGTTCTCCAGGACTGCACTAGCTCTCAGCTCGCTTGGCTGCAATTTGAAGGATTTTAACTAAATCTAGAAAGCTCTGAGTAGCTGGGGTCCCCTGGGCTCTACCCTCTTGCTCCAGTTTAAATTTGGCAACAGAGCCCAGCCGGCTCAAAAGCCCGAGGCATGCTTGCAAGGCGTTTTGAGGGTACACAGAAATGCAATTACCTGTGGCAAAATAAAGCTAAAATGCATTGCAAGCACGTGCTTAATACAGTGTTCAATGCGTTACAGAAGAGGAATTGACGGATACGGCTGATGTTGGTGCCGTACTCAGACAGTATTTCCAAAGAAATTTGATGAAATCCTAAAATAAGCACTTTTTGTGCCTCTGACATTTGTTTTCTCAGCCTGTGGTCTGTGAAGAGCTGGCCTTCAGGGTAAATAGAGCATCTTTCCTGGGAAGAACCCGCAAGCCACAGGTTTATGAATGAAATGCAAAGTGCATCATAAAAGTCCAGAGAGTGTAACCCACAAACTAGGAAGACAGACCTTGTGCAACACACCTGAGAAGACTGCCAAGAGCTGCAAGCTGGAGACATAGTCGGCATGAAGAAAGAAAAGGGTATTATGGCCTGGAAGGTCTCTTTCTGGGAGGGTTGTTGGGGTTTTTTGCGCCACAGCAAGATCTCCCAGGGATGGCCAGAAATAGCTCAGGTCTCATGTCCTTCAGAGCGCACACATGTTCAGATGGGGAAGGGATTCTAGCAAACTGATCTGGATAGAGCTCATGGTGGGCACGAAGCGGGTGGAAGGGCACCTGGACACTGCATTAAGCTGTACTTCTGGGTTTGGGGGGTGTTTGAAGTCTTGTCAAGGGGATCTATTGGATGGATTGATTTTTTTTTTCTTTTTCTGCCAAGCAAAATAATGATTTAAAGCCATTAAGCAATTCTCCTCTGGATTCCTATTGACCAGCATAATGCCCCATTCCTAGAACTGTCAGGCGAGATGAGGATCAAGCCTGGCGTGAGGCTTTTTTTAGGAAAATAAAGATCCAGCTGCCTGGAAAAAAAGAGCAGGAGTGGAGATAAAAAATAGGCAGCATCCAGTACCCCTTCATGCTCCAAAACAGCACATTCCTGACATTCAGTGTATGCTTATCAATATATAAGGCTTTGCCTCTGACTGTTCTCACACAGCATTTTTCATCCTCAGATTTAGAAATATTGGTAAAAGTGCCATTATCCACTTGAAGCCAGCAATCCTTCGATGCAAAGGCATCTGATCCAAGCCACGGGGCGTGCTCTGCTTTAAAGGTCGCCCACTTGTGCTAAGATTTGGAGTCGCTTTGTTGAATGTCGGAAGTTTGGCATGTACTCAGATCCTTGGGGATCCACTCGCACACTCACATCCAGCAGGAGCCTCGTCAAGTTAAAACAGAGCTCAGAAGCAAACACAAAGTACGCAGCTTAGAGCAAGGGCTTTCCAATTTTCTAACCCAGGAATCATTATCATAAGGGCACCCGGGCGCTGATTTTGGCTCCTGCTCTGGGCTGGGCGATGCACGACGGCAGAGCCTCTTGTGTTCCCCCACGCAGTACGCTATGTACAGTTTGGAAATACGTGTGTTAAACCGCCACATTACATCGACTCCAAACAGCCCAGCTGACTTTTCCATCCTCTACACTGTTTACTAGCCAGAGACTAATCCATTTTACCTGCAACGCGGAGAAAGCAAACTTACCGTGAGGGCTCAGATGTGATGCTTTATTATCTTTCCATCCGTACGTAATACGGAATTTCCATGATTCATTCACCCACTTGAGGGACACTTGAAAAGCCAAACCAAAATACACATTCCCAGGAGAAAAAGCAAAGCCACGTCCGGTGCAGGAGAGAGATACATTCTAAACATAAATACAAAATCCCGCTAGAAGTTTTATCTGAAGCAAGACTACTGATCATAAACACAACAGGGAAGGGCAAAGATCAAACGGTATCGCTGCTTGGGAGTGTTTTTCCCCTTTTCCTCACAATCCCCTGACAATAAGTCAATAAAAGGTTTTACCAAGACTACAAAGGGAATCTGAAAGCCCAGCAGCCTCCCTTTGAATGTATATTCAGGCTCCGGGCCGTTTCAAAAGTCACTTCAGAGAGTTTGCCCTTTGCTAAAAAGTCTTGTGACCTTCCAGTCATCCCAGCATAGCTGCAGGAATTCATAGGAATGAGTAATAAATGACGTTTGCTATTCAGTCACCGTAAGACAAGCTGTCTAAGTGACAAGGAGATCTATCATAAATATTTCCCTGGGATGATAAACAATGTAGACACCAACCAACCATCCAGCTCACCTTTCTGGTTTGAAACAAAACAGGCCCAGGTGAGGAGGGGAACTTCTGAAACTCCCCTCACAGGTATTTTTCTTCCTTATTCTCTTCTAGAAAAGGCATTTCCAGAATGATACAGCCCATACAATAATTTCTTCTAATATCCTGAGAGTTACAGGCTTTAACACTTTCCTACACGGACACCTGGAAGGATATAGCTGCTGAGAAACGTATCCAATCTCAACACCGGGAAAAAAAAAAAAACCCTACGTGTGGAAAATCCTTGATAAACTGTTGTAGCAAGCGTGCACCTTGAATGCTTGAAACACGTCGCTATTTCTAGCTTGTATCAGTCAAGCGTCAAGTCCCAAATACTTATTCTTACCACAAGCTCCTCTCTGCTAAATTTAAAAATCCTTCATGAGTCCATTTCTGTGAGTCCTCCTAGCTAAAGTACCCCTTCGGTTTCATTTGGATTAGGGAAATTGGAAAAGCTTTCCCTGGAGCACAGGCAGAAAGCAGGTTTAAAGGTGGCACTGCCTCATACCAACACCCCCCCGCAGAAATGCACATCTGCGTGCTGGCCGGGGGCTGTGCTGCCCTACCGTGCCTCATTGCACACAGCATCTGGCTCATTCGGGAAGGCCCCTGGGCAACTGCTTTGCCCTAGGTGGGCAGCGTAAGGGCTGCAAGACTCCCTGGGGTATATGGTGGCAACAGCCTGAGTGGGTACAGCCAAGGCTGCTGTCTGTCTGTACGGGAAAGAGAATCATAGAATCGTTTAGGTTGGAAAAGGCCTCTACGCCCAACCGCTCCCCTACCCCTGCCATCCCACCCCCAAACCCTGGCCCTCAGCACCGCATCTGCCCGGCTTTTAAATCCCCCCAGGGGTGGGGACTCGACCCCTTCCCTGGGCAGCCCCTTCCAGCCCCTGACAGCCCTTTGGGGAAGGAATTGTTCCCCATGCCCAACCTCACCCTGCCCTGGCACAACTTGAGGCCGTTGCCCCTCGTCCCATCGCCCCTTCCCTGGGAGCAGAGCCCGACCCCCCCCGGCTCCCCCCTCCTCTCAGGCAGTTGTAGGGAGCGATGAGGGCTCCCCTCAGCCTCTTCTGCTCCAGGCTGAACCCCCCCAGCTCCCCCAGCCGCTCCCCAGCAGCCTGGGGCTCCAGACCCCTCACCAGTTTCATTGCTCTCCTCTGGATATGGTCCAGCAACGCAACGTCTTTCCTGTAGTGAGGGGCCCAACCCTGACCCCAGAATTCAAGGGGCAGCCAGAAAGCACACAAGAGACAAATCCTTCCTGGACCTTCAGTCCCCACCATCCTCTGGTGAGCAAGGCTATCAGTGCATAGATCCAGGCTGCAGCACGTCATGCTTTTATTATACATCCTTTTTCCTGGCACCAGTCTACATCTATCAAAAATCCTGGAGAAAGTCATCTTTGGGAGTCAACAGGAAGGACAGCAGTACCCCAGCCACACCACAAAGGAGATGCCTTTGAAAAAAGGAAACAAAAATAAAAAAAAGGGGGCAATAAAAAAAAAAAAAGTGGGGCTGGCAAAAATCAGCAGAACTGTCCTGGGTGAGACCAAGGGTCTGTGTAGGCTGGTACGCTGCCTCCACAAGTGGAAGAACAAGACTGACCCCTCTCAGCTCCCAGTTATTTTCTGCTCGGGGATTTCATGCGATAGACGTGGTTTCTCCGTATTTAGTAACCTTCTCTGGATTTTGTGTTCATGAGCTTGTCTGCTCTCCCCATGTAAACACTGACAAACCCAACACCCTGCAGCAAGGAGTTCCACCAAGGAACCCCATCAATGAAACTTCCTTTGATTTGCTTGGAGCTTGCTATCTTCATTTGATGCCCCCGTGTTCTTATATTGGAAAAGACAGCGAAGAGCTGACTTCTCTGCAAGTCTTTCCCTATTTTGTACATCTCTAGCATACCCTCCTTAAGTTATCCCCAGGGAGGTCCGAGCTCACCTAGCATGCTTTCTTATCAAAGCAGTTATGGACCTGTACTCCGCTTTGTCACCAATTCAGCATAGGTTGCATGAAACTGCAGTCACTTAAACGATTCCAAACGCAAAGAATTCAGGAAAGGAAAATTTGACAAGTACAAAGGAACAGGGTTGAATGTGGAAATCTGGGAGGAGGCTTTGCTGATGAGAGCAGCGCAGCTCCTGCCTTATCTCACAGCAGGGAACAGAGGAAAGCCCAAGCGATGGCAACGGCAGTGAGAACAGTGGAAAAATGCAAAATAGTCCTACGAGTGTCATTTTCGATCTCTGGCAGCGGCCAGGTGACAGCAGTACTTCCAGCTGATAGACCTCTCTCCCAGCCAATATCTCGCTGTTTTGGCTGGTCCCCCTTAAAGGCCAAGGGCTGATGCCTGCACAGGCTGGTGAATGATCCTTGGAGCCCAACCACCGTTTCCATCCCGGTCTCAGCAGCCCCTGCCTCCCCTCCTCTGCCTTCATAGAATCATAGAATCATAGAATGTTTTGGGTTGGAAGAGACCCCTAGAGGTCACCCAGCCCAACCCCCCTGCAGGAGCAGGGACACCTTGAACCACATCAGGTTGCTCACAGCCCCGTCCAACCTGGCCTGGAATGTTCCCAGGGATGGGGCCTCCACCCCCTCTCTGGGCAACCTGTTCCAGTGTTTTACCACCCTCATTGTAAAGAATTTCTTCCTTATATCTAGCCTAAACCCACCCTGTTTTAGTTTAAAACCATCCCCCCTTGTCCTGTCACAGCTGGCCCTACTAAAAAGATTGTCCCCATCTTTCCCTGGGCACGCCGACGCCGGCAGATGCCCGCGGGCAGGCTGCAGCCCTTCTCGCTGACCAAAACAGCCCCCTTGTTCCTCTGCGCCCCGCTGTCTGTCCCTGCCTGGCTCTCAGCTCCCGATGATGCCGACTTCGCCAGCCATCCAGCACAGAGCCTGCCTTTGTCTTCCGCACGTGGACGCTGCCAAGCGCTGTGAGCCACCCTGGTACCGCGTTTCCTAAAAATAGCTTACCCCACAGATAACCTGCAGCCTTTAAAAGTGGCAGGCCTCGAACATAAGCCCTCATATAACCTCATACAACAAAATGAGAAGCAGAGGCACTCCTGGGGTGAAGAGAAAAAGCTCTGAAGAAATGGGCTAAGAAGCGTAACAGAGAACGCAGCCGCGGTACAACCACAAGCAGCAGAGGAAACCAGTGCCAAGGGGCCCAGGGAACAAATATTACGTATAACCTGCACGGAGACATAATACAACAACTGCTGAGCCACAAAGGGGTTTTTTTTTTTACAGCCAGCCTCCAAGTTCTGCGCATAAAGATACAGCCCTGCCAGCAGAAGTAGTGCAAAAGAATACCGATCCATCCAAATTCTGTGAGAAAGCACTCGAATTTAGCTCCTGCTTTACGTAAGGGTACGTATTTTGGATACAAAATATATCCAGACAGCGTTTTACCCTTCCACAACTTGCAACGTATCCATTTGCTCTTTCGCATTTTCTTTTAATAACAGGGGAGTCAAGCAAGCTCGATTGATGGGCTGGTTCCCAGGGAAACACGAGCAACTTATTTCTCTTAAATAGCAGGCACAAATGTTTCCTGTGTTAAACCATGCAGCCTGCTGTGACATTCAGATCTCTGGGATATAATCGCAAAAGGACAGAATGTGTTTGCCTGGCTCCGAGGAGGGGAAGGAGAAAGGTAGCAGCACGCTACCGCTGGTGACAGGCACTAGCAGGGACCTGGCACCCAAATCACTTTTGTGGAAACAGGTCCCTTGTTCTAAGCCCCAAAGGAAGAGCAAAACAAGACTTTCACAAAAACTGGTAAAATTACCCGGTGTTGCTGGGAGAGAAAGGGAAGAAGGGAATTGGTAGTAGCAAGCTGTCAAAATCTCAATCAAAATGCTAAGCTGGCTGCCCGGTGGTGTTGGGACACATTAAGAGCGTAAAAACAGCTACGGTGCTCTGGCCCAGGGTCTACCCAGCTTGGGAAGCTGCCTCGGCGGGTGCAGATAAAGGCAGGAAGGGACTTGGAAAAGAAAACAGAAGACAAAGCTGAGTATCCTCATAAGGTGCTCTCTGGTAGCATTCGGGGCATCTCAAAACCTGAGATTACCTACACAGAGACCGGTGGAGAACACATTCCTGCTGCACGTGACCAGGGATGCTGTTCCCAACTCCGATCACACGCCGTGAGGCGCGGTGGCTTTGGTGGCTAAGCTCATTTTGCTTCCTGCTGTTTCAAGTTAACAAGATGAAAAAAATAGATAAAACCAGCGGCCTTGAGCAGGCACTCGAGGATGGGTCAAACACGTACGATACTTCTCCCCAAAACTCTCCCTGCCTCCTTTATACTCAGCTCAGGGGATCTCTTGAGCCTGATGGGATTTGTATGCTTAGTAAATCCCAGCAGATCTCTCATCCACGTATTTGCCCGTTCACCTCTTGAACCTTCCTGTACCCACAATATCCTTCAGCAAGAAGTTTACAGCTCAGCTACCCATTGCATGAGGACCCATCTCCACTCGTTTGCTTGGAGCCCATATCCCACTAAATTAACTTGCTGGCCCCTAATTATTTTTCTGGCAGAGACACAGCCGTTCCCTCACCACCCCATCCCTGGCACACGGGATTTTCCAGACCTCTTTCATGTGCTGCTTCGGTACCTAGGGCCACATTCTGCTTTCACTTATCTCCTCTGAGCCAATATTCAAGTGGTTTTTAAGTGAGCAGGTGATAATTTGGACAATTTTTTTCACCCTCACACAATTTGCTTTTTTGTTAAAAAGAAAAAAAAAAAAAAGATTAAAACTTCTTTTCCTCCCCCCCCCCCCCCCCCCCCGCCCCAGTTGCTTTAGGATTCAGAGGGGAAAAAAAAAGATAATGAAATACAAGTTTTGCATACCAAAGTTTCCAGGTGCCCGATGTCCTGTTACCGGGACGCTGAACAAACAGCCTGCAAACACGATTGCCTTTGTTCTGCCAGCTGGAAATCACAGGTCGCTCTGCACCCGGACACCACCACGGACCAGAGCCTCAGGAGGAGGTGATATTTGGCTGAGCAAAATGCTCCTTTCCCCTGACAAAGGATACTGAAAAGGGACCTGGGGTTTTTTACTGAATTGGTCGGAGTTTTTTTTCATTCACTGAGGAACGTCTTCTGCAAAAAGGACTCTGTCCATGCAAGTGACTCAGCTCAACAAACAGCACCCGTGATTCATTACTCCTGAGCGTGCCAGCACCGGCTGGTGACCTGTGTGGTGCTGAGTCCCTTCCTCACCAGTGAACTGCCTTACCAAATGACATCAGCAGCGTGATTCAGTTGGTAGGACCATGGACTGCAAGCCTCCCACTCAGCTGCTCACTCCTGGTATCCCTTCCCTAGCCAGCTTTTGCTCTCCTGTTTCCTTCAGCTCTTAGCTCCCAACGCAAGGACGGGCTCTTGCTACATGTCTAAATGGTGCCCAGCACGGTGGAAACTCTAAGCTGGGCAAACACCGAGGTGACTGCACGGTGAGTTCACTCAAACGACGGAATTCAAAACATTCCCCTGAACTTTCCATGAGTACACACACAAAAAAAATGATACCAAAAGGAAATTAAATGGGCCAGCCATCAAAGGTAAGAGGTGATCCTTCATGGAATGACTTGCTCACAGATACACCTCCCAGGTCATACGTCCCAGTCCACCTCCAGTTGGAAACTTCTGATCGGGTCATTAAACCAAATCAAAATAGGGGATGAGGCAGATTTCTAATGCGGTCTGAGAAGTAGTGAGAGTGCATTAAAAAAGCCATTCCTCTTCTCTGCTTTCCACCCAAATACCCACCAGCTCTCCAAGTCCTGATGTTTCAGGTTTTTCTGAATCTCACAGATAATTTCCGCACAGATAGAGAAAAGTTGTCTCAAGTAAAACAACTGTGATCCTACACAACTTAAACATAAATTTTCAAAAACAAGAGCACCTGCTTGATGAAACAAGCACATTAAGCCCAGTGGCCTTCCTACTCGTGAAGGGTCTTTCTCACCTTCTGCCATTGCCACTGTACTTCAAGGCAGCTGTGATATTCCTGCTACCAAGGCGTTGTACAAACCACACAACAGACCCAACATGGAAAGGCGCGTAATTCATGTACAGTTTTTTCCTATTCCTGTCCAGATAATGAAATAAGTCTCATTAGAGTCCATCTCACAACTAAAGCCCAGAAGACCACAGCCCACCACAACCCTATCCAAACACCGTCAGGTTTTCTTATCTCCCAGCATCTGTTTTCCCCCTCTGCCCCTCAGTCCTACCAGTGTTTATGCAGTTGCCCAAGCCAGTGTGATATACAGAAGAAAAATGCTATATAAACGCAAAAATATGCATAGCTTTAAACTTTTTTCAGCTTGAAGACCCCTAAAAACTAGTGGAGGATCAGCTCCCTCTTGTGCATCGTTCAGCCTACAGACCACCGTCCTACTTGTCTTAGTTACCTTCTGCTGAAAACTTGCCGGTGGCGTCGATGGATCGAAGCGGGTCCCTTTAAATCCTTGGTTGTGCTTGCACAAGTGGAAAACAGCTCCTATTAAAAAAAAAAAAAAAGTCTCCTGTTTGCCAAGCCGTGTGTAGAGATTATGAATCACTACATGGCAGCCACGTGTCAGCAAAAGTAGCAGGAAGCGCCTTGCGTTCGACCTTTATTTATAGCAGCAAGAGCACTCCGCAGCGTATAGTTACGACGATCTAATTATCCTTGCTCACCAAGAAATGTCGGATCGATTGCCTGAATAATATGTTTTTTCCATTAAAAAAAAAATTTTAAAAAAATCCGGCCAATAGTTATCATCCTGGAGGAACTCTGAGAAAGCCCTTTCAATCTGTTGCCTTGGTATGTTTGGGAGGCAGGGGGCTTATTTGGAGGTTTTCCTCTGGGATCCTAACGGAATGGGGGACTCAAAATCAAGACCGCTTGACGAGCCTGTCGACCAATCTTTTGGCACACCTCTCTCGTTCAATATCCACCCAAGCTGTGAGTTCAGGACACCAAAAAAAGTGCTGGACCCTCTCCTTTGCTGTGCACAGGTAATCTGGTACATCCACTTCTTTTTTAGTTAAATCCTGAACATCAGAGCGCGTTACCGAAGCAAGACCAAGCACCTCGGGACTGCTATCCAGCGGGGAGCCTCGAGATGTGTTGGAATGATGCAAGGGGTCTAAGTGGCACGCCTGGGTTTCCTCATATGCAAGAGAGCATTTTGGTACATTTTCAGATTAAGGGCCAATCCCAGCAGGCGTGGGGAGTTAAATTAATGGCTCCCTGCATTCCAAGGGGGTTCTTTATATCCCCCTGGTTCTTTGCCCCTGGGCTGTGGGACAGTGTTCTGCCAGATCTAAGGAAGAAATTCTTTACAATGAGGGTGGTAAAACACTGGAACAGGTTGCCCAGAGAGGTGGTGGAGGCCCCATCCCTGGGAACATTCAAGTCCAGGTTGGACGGGGCTCTGAGCAGCCTGATCTAGTTAGCAGTGTCCCTGCTGACTGCAGGGGGGTTGGACTAGATGACCTCTAGGGGTCCCTTCCAACCCAAAGCATTCTATGATTCTATGATTCAGATTTAAATCTGTTAAATATGTTAAATCTGTTAAATCTGCTCTCGGAAGGGTCTGCTGCAGTGGAAGGAGGATGCCTGCATGGCCATGGGTAAGAGACATATGAGGTGAGAAACGAGGTTGAGATGATCCCCATCTAAGGTCAACACAGCCTAAGAAATGGCCATTTTTTTATAGCGTGCGCATCTGAGAGCCGCACACTGGGTCATGCAGTGAGGTGGGTGAGGTGCGTGTTGGGACACATTAGGAGCACCCCAGCACATCCAGCTGTGTGACAGAAAAGGGATCTGTCGCCCAGAAGGGATCCCATGAGCATAGATCCCTGCTAATAATGGGGCCACAGCACCACCGCCTCCCTCCCGCTTTGGGTCTAGTGATCAAGGCAACCTCCTGTGTCTGGCATATGGGAGGAGAGCAGGAAGGCCACCAGGGTGATGTAGGAGAAAAGAGAGTGAGATGAGGGCCTGAAGCATAAAGATCAGTCCCTTGGGCTTCCCAGACTCTTGCCCCGATGAGGAAGGACAGTGATCACCCTCTTACCACCAGCCTGAGCCAACACAGAGCCAGGACTGAGCCAGGCTTTGTCACAGAATCCCAGAATGGCAAGGGTTGGAAGGGACCTTGGGAGATCACCCAGTCCAACCCCCCTGCTCAAGCAGGTTCTCCTAGAGCATGTTACACAGGACAGCGTCCAGGCGGAGGTTGAATATCTTCAGAGAAGGAGACTCCACAGCCCTCCTGGGCAGCCTGTTCCAGTGCTCCGTCACCCTCAGAGTAAAGAAGTTTTTCCTCATATTCAACTGAAACCTCTTATGTTTCAGTTTGTGCCCATGGCCCCTTGTCCTGTTGCTGGGCACCACTGAGAAGAGTCTGGCTCCATCCTCATGACTTCCACCCTTAAGATATTTGTATGTATTGATGAGGTCCCCTCTCAGTCTTCTTTTCTTCAGGTCCCCACAGGTCCCAGCCAGCAGCACTTAGAAGAACCAAAACCAAGCCAAAGAGCCCTTGCGAGCTCTGTCGGCCACGGCAATACAAGACACTGCCTTCCCACAGACCTGCCGCTGAGGAATTGGGCAAGGAGATCGCAGAGATGTTCTAACCATGCTATCAATCACCATGTGCTGGCTTGCCTGTGCCCACCACACTCTACACCTGGAATTTCAAACCTCCCATGAGAAAAGAGCACCAGTCTCTGCTGCTCCATGGTCTCTCTCTGCCCTCCCCACTAGGGTCCTTTCCATTAGCCCCAAGACAGAGATAAGCCAGCATCCCTCACCTGTTCAGAGCCTAAGGTCCATCCTGTGGTGAGCTGCTGCAACCCCACCAACCAGCTCAGTGACACCATGCTGGGCAACCCTGCTTCTCCTTCAGCTGTTTTTAATTAAAGCTCTTCTAATCAGATAGGGGTCTCCACTCTGCTTTAGATGTGTGTCAGGGTTGCAAGAGCAGCCTTGTTGCCTTCCCTCCACCATTGGGTCTCCCTGTCCGGTCAAACCAACTCAGCAAGAAGCTGAATGCTTGATGGTCAAATGCCACTGGCACCTAGGTTAGTTGGTGGCCGCTCCCAGAGGTGGCATGTATCAGCAGGATCAGACCTTTAATCATACTGTCCTTCATGGATTCCCATTGTCCCCCTCGATTCCTTTGTGGATCTTTCCTATAATTTTCCTCCCCCTGTTTTGTCTGGTTTAAAATTGTACCGATCCCCATGTTTCGTTCTCCAGGGCAAGGCTGGGCCATTGCAGAGATTCAGTCACTTCCCAGCAGACTCATCTTTTCTCTGGAAATACTTTCCCCATGTCCACAGCAGTGCACCGGAGGGAGTCACCTTGGTGACTGTCTCCAAACAGCCCCAGCACCATCTGGATCTCACCCAGCTTGTCCGAGGACACCAGCTCTGACTCCGTGTCAGGTCTGCACCCACAACCACATTCTTGGGACGGGTGCACGCACCCTGACGTTGGGTTGCTGCAGCAGCCGCGCTTGACATCATCACCTTTCCCCACGTCCCACCGCTGTCACGCAAGAGGTTGTGAAAGCCTCCTTGGCGCTGTCAAGGCAGCCGCATATTTGGATGTTGGGGAGGGGACTCCAAAGCCAGGAGTGTGAGGAGCAGATGTGCCGTGTCTCCAGAAGAGCAGGGTCAGAGGGCAGCACAATCTGCCTAGCACAGCATCGAACGTGGAGCCTCAAAGCAAAACAAATGAGGAAACGAAAGCCCATGGTCCCACGAGGCTGGAGTTTGCTGTCTCCAGGAGCAAAAAAGGGCAAGTGCAGAGCAGGCTTGGCAGCACCAGGACATTCTCCAAAGATATCCCTGGCTGTCTGCGCAGGGGCTTGCTACAAAATCCTCCTTTCCTGCAGGACTTCAGGGGTGCAGCTGGGAGCCGAGCTTGTGGGTATGTTCAGCACACATACACCAGCAGAGCAGAGCCACCCTCCATGACTCCATCCTCAGATGGCTTTGGCATCCTTGAGGGAAGTGAGTCCTGGAGCTTGTTCCAGACCTCCTATGCAGGTGCAGGCAGCGCAAGGCTCTTATTTTTGGTGGTAACTGTGGCCATTTTACAACCAGGGCAGAGTCTGGATGCCAGAATTCAAAGGTTTTTATCAGATGCCAGAAAACATGTCATTTCTGTGTTGATGCCTTTTATCCACCTGAGATGCTTCTGGGACAAGGGACATTGCCAGCTCATGCCTTGTCATCAGGAGCGTCCTGATCTTCGGCATCCTTCCTAAAGCCCATCCTTGCAAGTTGCTCAATTAGAGAGACCCAGGTTTTATGATGTCATGTACCCACCAGAATCCCTCGAATCTTCTCACCTCCAGTTTGGTGCTTTATGCGGAAAAGGCAGATAAAGCTAAACCTTCAGTTAAATGCCATGTTTGTGAGGAAGAAAGGGAGGAAGGACTGACATGACACTCAAATGTGTGAGCTGGTTACTCCTGGAGCGTCCCTGCAATCCCTTGAGGAGTGCATGAATTTTCAAGCAGGAATGTTTGTTGTTTCCACAGGCTTCTGGAGTGCTTCATTAACATGAAACATGGACATCTCCTCCTTTGTAAAGCTGCAGAACCTCAGAGGCCTTTGGAGGCCAATGCGGGATCTGGAGGGCAGCTTCATGAGCAGTTATCACCAAGTCTCTTCTCTGCTCCACTGAGCAACATCCAAAGATGAAAGAGAAGGGACCCAGCCTGACTCTCAGTCGGGGAAAGCTACTACAGACCCCACACAGGAGGCAAAAGAGAGACAACTCTTCAGCTTCCTTCTTCTAGCAATGGACAAAGACTGTGGACTTTCCCTAGGCCCCTCAGACTCACCCTGCAGGGACAGAGAGAGAAGGGGAGCAAGAACGAGTAGTTTGATATGCAACAGAACTGATAATGCCCAGTGACTCCATGTGGATTTGTGCCTTGTGGTCCTACTCTGGTACAAGTTGACTGCAAACTTGTAAAAGGTTTATATCTATGACTCTTCCACCATGAAATCTGGTGGAATTTGGTCATACTCTTCAAGAGAAGTTGAAGTAGAGAAGGTCACAGGTGAAGCCAGTCCTCTCTTCTACACATACACAAAGTGTGCTCACAGAAGTTATGCTTCCTTTGGAGACCAACGTAAAGCATGGCAGACATCCGTGGAAACAAGCTCAGTAGAGACAGGGGAGCCAGGAGCAGGGGCAGAAAGCCAGAGCCTTTAGCCAAGAGCAACAGGTTAGTCAAGTCTGGGATGAGGTTACACCCAAGAGACGGGATGGACAGCATGACGCAGTCATGTTTCTCAATGCCACCCCACTCCCAGGCCTGCTTCACACCGTGCAGACCCAGTCAAGCTGCTTGGGAGTTTTCTAGACAAACATTTTTTCCCATCAGAATGTGCAGATTTGTGGAACGCTGAACATTTCACAGAAAACACATTGCATTCAGTGAACCTCTGGCGGAGCACAGGCAGGGATATGTTTCCACTGGACAAGACAAATTTCCATTGGGAACCTGACTGCCAGTTCATGTGATGGTGTGAGGAACTCCTTACAAACCAACTTGTCCAGACTTCCAAGGAACCAGACTTGTAGATTTGCAGTTGCCCAGGTTATCCAGGAAGAGAACCGGACGAGCTCAAGGCTTCTACAAATTTGTCTCTGATAGCTCCTAGAGAAATACTGGGATAAGCTTGGTAGTTCCTGGCTCTGGGACAGCTCGTTCCAGGTACAATCCCAATTCACATTATCTCCAGGCTGTTGGACTGTCCTTTGGTGAGCTTCACTGCCCCATCAGCCAGGCAGCCCAAGGAGCCACCCAACCAAATGGCCTAGGTAGACCTAAATCTGTTTGGACTGCCTGAAGTAATTTCTCCTTCTTTTAACCCTAGAGATCCCTGCAGCCACCATCTGAAACCTGCACAGCCCTTGCCAGCTTGGAACGGCAGCTTTAAAACTGGCAAGAATCACACCAGCTCCAACCCACAGTGCTGGGTCCTGGGGTCCATCTCTGAGTCTGGAAGCACTCAGATTTGGCATGGCCTCAGATGAAAATGTTATGAGATTTCCGTTTGGAAGAGAAAATACGTATTTCTGTAGCCAGTGAGGACATAAATGAAATTTACCTTTCCAAGAAATTTCTAGTGCTGACTACAACTCACGCTCCGACAGCCCAGAACCCTTCCAACTCATCTGCTAGCCATGCCTTTCTGAGATATGTGGTCCCACCAAGCTACATTTCTAACATGGTAAGAGAAGTCCACTTTTTCCTGACCTCAGGGCCAAGAATTAGCAACCTCATCCAACAATTTCATGGATACAGATGAAGCAGAGGTGAGAGGACAGTGACCCACAGCCATCAGCTGCATGAAGCCTGGGAAGTAACACATTCATGGTGGTCCATGCACAGAGTCCTTCTCTCCTGCAGAACTCCTGCACCATTTATTGGCCTTGATAGCCCTGATGTGTGGAACAGAAAAATTTTTACTCTAGATCTTCACCGTATTTGTTACGGGTGTTGGCAGACACAGTGGCCAAGGCAGAAAAAGACAGGTTATTCTCACAGTTAGGAGTCTTTAATGACATAATCGGTGATACAATGGTAGTGACATTCCTGAAAAGTCTGCAATCTCAGCTTGCCCTTTTTCTTACGCTTATCATTTCCTTTTCACTGGGGAAAGTGCTCAGTATCACTGTCTGCATTTTGAGTGCAGACCCCACCAGGAAGCCGAGCCAGGCATATCAAGTAAACCAACAGCACAATTATGGACAGACACCTTGGTTATGTCTGATAACCCCATGAACCATCCCACAGCTGGAGCCGGGCTCTGGCAAAGGAGTGGAGCATGAGTCCAGGAGAGCCAGGCTTGCTCCTCCTGCCACAGCTGCTGGAGGGGACAGAAGAACCGAGAGAGGCGGCGGTCGCTTCCCCTGTCGCCCTGCCTCCAAATCCCTTAGCCGTGATGCCAAATAAGAACTCATGCTTGAATAGGCTGGTGACCCAATTAAAGGGGCCCAGGAGGGACACGACAGCATTTCAGATTTTAGGTTAATCAGAACAATGGAATAATGAAAAACTGTGAAGGAGCATTAAGGGAGCAGTGATAGAAGAAGTGAAATTCAGTGTTCGTTTCGGGATGCCGTCCCAGAAGAGGTTACTGCAGTGGGTTACCCACTCCCTCACACCCTGCAGTCACTAATGGATCGGGGAACGCTACACGGCGATGGTGTTATGGGTAACTCCAGGGGGCATCTCAGATCACACAGTGATCACCTCTGAGGTGTCTGTCTACTCATACCATCTATACATACACATATTCACATGTCTTAGAATCATTGAATATTTTAGGTTTGAAGGTACCTCTGGAGGTCTCTGGTCCAACCTCCTGCTCAAAACAGGGCTAGTTAGCACAGGTTGCTCAGAGCCTTCTCCAGCTGAGTTTTGAATATCTCAAAGAATGGAGATTCCCCCACCTTACGGTGCCCTGGTTCCACACTTGACCATCCTCATGGGAAAGAATTTTTTCCTTGTATGTGATTGGAATTTCCCATGTTGCAGCTTGTGCCCACTGCATGTTGCCCTTCCAGTGTCCACTTCCAACACAAGTCTTCTCTGTCTTCTCTGCACTCTCCCATCAGGTAGGCCTAACAGCAACAAGCTACCATCTTGCCCAACCTTTCTGCCAGATGAACAAGCCCTACTCTCAGCCTCTTCTTGTATCTCAGGTACTCTAGCCCCCTGACCATCTCAATAGCCTGCACTGGGCTTGTTCCACTATGTCAAAGTCTGTCTTTTACCAGGGAGACCAAAACAGGGCACAGTAGCTGGATGTGCCTCACAAGTGTTGAACAGAAGGAAATAATCACTTCCCTCAACCTGGACTCTTGTTAATACAGTGTTATTTGTGGCTTATCACTGCAAAAGCATGCTTCTGGCTAATGCCCAACTTGCTGTCCACCAAGATCCCCAGGACCTTTTATCCAAGGCTTGGGTTTGTTGGGGTTTTTTTATTCAGGAGACTCATGGCCAGCTGTACATTTATATCCACATATACTGTCTATATCCACAACTAAATCAAAAAGCCAGGGTCATCGTGGCTGCTCCCTGAGAGGGAGGCAGGGACCCTTCCCATTCTCCTGCTGGGAAATGCCCTTCCCACTGTCACTGCTCCCACTGCAAGACAACACGCAGAAACCCCCGATCAAAGCCAGGCCAGGACAGCCAATTACCCTGTTTCAACCTCTCTTTGCAAACGAGGGCCTTACAGGTCAACTATCCATATGGCCAGTCACATTTGTTGAGCGTCAGTACTTTCTCAAGGGCTTAGACCTTCCCATTTTACTCTGTAAAACAAGGCCGTGGACATTTTCGTTACAAAAGGTCAAATAGCTCCTTCTTGCCCCTTGAACAAGCTACAAATGATCTAATTAACTTGGACTGTCTCCGTACTGCCAAAGTCACCCTCTCCAAGAAGCAGTTTCTGGTTTCCAGGCTAAGTCCTGTGGGCTCCTGTCTGTACTATTTGCCTGGAATAGACTAACCATAATCTTAAAGGTCTTTTGCAACCTAAACAATTCTATGATTCTATGATTCTACGTCCACTCTCAACTGTCCTTGGCTGCAAGTCTCTTCTGGGTCCCTTGGTGCCTTTCTGCACAAATAGAAATCATTCTTTTTTTTTTTTTTTCCGTTCGAAGACCTTGTGAGGGCCGTGTCACAACCCAGAGTGGTGTCCAGGGTATGTGTTGAGTGCCCTTGGACAAAACTGTGGGCATATGTGCATGGCAGATGGTGCAAGACACGCTGGGATAGTGCTGGAGACCATGTAGGTTGGGCAATCTACAACTTGAATGCTTTAAGCCATGATGCCCTAACAAGGCAGCAAGGCATATGAAATGAAGCCACAGGATGCATGCAGCCCCCAACCACAGGTTCCTCAGCCCCAGCATGAGCCCAGCACTGACAAACATGGGCCAGGACAGTACTTCCCCATGATCAGGTTATTTTATCAGTGCCCAAGACAAGCTGCAGCTCACAGTTATCACCATGCTAGGTGGGCTGCTGGTCTCACCCCCGGGTCAGCCCCAGGGACCTACCACCAGGTCACCCTCAGTAGCTACATCTACTGCTGGGAGATCAGCCCCCAGCCTGGCTGTCCCAGCGGTCCTGGCAACGCACACACGGGACACGTACATGCTCTTACAGGGCACCTACACACCATTGCTTGTCCTGTCACCATGTGGAGTGGACATACACCTGGTCTCCTAGGCAGTTGGCCATCTGCCCCTCACCTCTTTCTGCAAGCCAAACCGTTCCCTCCTGCAATTGCCCTCCTACCCCCAAACACGGCATGAACCTTTCTCTTGAAGTTGGCAAGCCCATGTTACTCAAGGTCAGGCTCTTCAGTCACCAGTTGCAGTGTTTGTCTTGCTTTTTTTTTTTTTTTTTTTTGTGGACGAGACAGTTTTGGCATGTACAGCACTTCCTCTTCTGAGACATTTGAGGATGGAGACTGTGACCTTTGGCTGCTGTTTGGGTTTAGCAGCACAGGCAGCAATCCCAGGGGTGAGCGGATTGAAAGAGAAAAGCCCTCTTCCTCCCCCTCCATCCTTGTATGGACAAATTCAGACCAAAACAAGCAGCCAGCTGCGGGTGAAACACACGACTTGGACACTGCAAGGAAGACCTTCTCCATGCAGCCCATGGTAAAGGGTCCCCGCACTGGCTCAAGCACAGGGGTAAAGCCTCAGCCCATCCTCTGAGCCTGGGCAACGTTTAGGTTCAATACTTGACTTCCATTTGGCTGAAAGTAAGGGGAATTAATCCCAATGGAAAGTCTTTGCATCTAAGTATGAAATAGTACCTCCCACAATGTACCATTTCTGCTAAAGTTTTTATGCATATTCATCTATTGCCGAAGCCTTTTTGCTGCCTTCTGTAGCAGGAGTTGTTAAGCTTTGTATCAGGGCAAGATAAGTCCAAAGGTTCAGGAAAAGGCTGGAAAGGTCAGGAGGGAAAGACCCATGACTGGATGGACTTTGGCTAGTTGGATCAGTAGCTGGGGTGGCTGAATGCTCCCAGAAGACCTTCTGGGTCAGCAGAAGGAGCAGAATACACACCCTGACCAACTCAGCCCCTTCCTGAAGCTGAGCCCACCACGGGCAAGAGAGCAATCACGTAATGTAATGCTGTCTTGGGAGGCTTTCCCTGGCAGGTGTCATAAAATGGAACAAGGTTATATCCTCTTGCCCAAAGATGTTTATAAAGCTGCTGATGAAAATGGAAGTGACCGCGGAAGGCCAAATCGCGCCATCTGCCTTGGCAGAGCCTGGAAGGACTTGGGGTGATGCAGTCTGGCTTCTGGCTAAGATGCAAAAACAAACCCTTCTCTGGTCGTTTGAAAGAAAACAAGAGGAAACGACCATCCTGAGAGGCACAACTGACTGTCAGCTCCACCTCACTTTGGCTGAATTTGTGAGGACTCAACGTTTTTGCAACCCAACACAATCACACACGGATGTCCAAAGAGTTCAGATCTCAGATGCCAAAGCAATGCACAGATTTGGAGCACAGTGTGTTGCACAGGTGAGAACTGCAAACCTCAGCTGCCTTCAGAGCGCATTTTCAGAGCATATCAGAGCCCTTCCCACCCTGCACAGACCTCTGTTGACAATCTGGCTACTTATTTTGATGCCTAATAAGAAAACGTGGCCCCAGCAGAGGAAGTGGAATTTTTTCCGAACACTCAGGCCAAGATGTCCTGCCTGAGCATTGACCAAGCAGCACATCTAAACCAAAGTGAACACAAGAGATGGTTTAACTCATCTTTAATGCATTAAGCAAATGCATTAAACCAGCCTCAGGTTCCTCCTTAGTGCAACTTGGCAGGACACGTTATACATGCTCAAAAGATGAGAAGCCAAGTTGTGACCAGAGTGATGGATCCTGGACTCCCAAGTCCTCTGTTCATAGTGTCCCTCTCCTGATAAAGCAGAAAAATCTCCAAGATAAGAATATTTTATGCTACCTGGTGAAACTTGCAGTCGGACACATAGAAACCCACAGCTCTGCACGCGGGACCAGCCCTCCTCCTACAAAGGCTCCTGATATCTCAGCATTAAAATACGTTGCATGCAGCACCGTTTGTCACAGTCTGCAGGTATTCCAAATTTCCATCTGTTATTAGCCAGCTCAGTACGTGGCCTATGAACTTCACGCCTCTGAATCCCAATAATGTCCTTTAGCTGATAACAGGCTAACTGACACCGCATTTGCAGCGAGCAGCTCCCACGCTGGCCCTGCCTCAAAGGTTAATGGGTTGGAAACTTGCAGGGGTTCCTGCTCTGGGCAGTGGAAGAGAGAGATATTAGAGTTTTGGGTAGAAATGTTTCCTTTCAGCTCTTGGGAAGGTAACCACTGAATCACAGCGTTTCACTATCAGCCCAAGGGACAGGAGGGAACCTGATGAAGTTCAACAAGGGCAAGTGCCGAGTGCTGCACCTGGGGAGGTCGAACCCCATGCACCAGTACAGGCTGGGGGCTGACCTGCTGGAAAGCAGCTCTGCCGAGAGGGACCTGGGAGTCATGGTAGACGACAAGCTGACCATGAGCCAGCAGTGTGCCCTTGTTGCCAAGAAGGCCAATGGAATCCTGGGGTGTATTAGGAGGAGTGTGGCCAGCAGGTCGAGGGAGGTTATCCTCCCCCTCTACTCTGCCCTGGTGAGACCCCACCTGGAATACTGTGTCCAGTTCTGGGCTCCCCAGTTCAAGAAAGACGAGGAACTCCTAGAGAGAGTCCAGAGGAGGGCAACGAGGATGATAAAGGGTCTGGAGCATCTCCCCTACGAGGAAAGGCTGCGAGAGTTGGGCTTGTTCAGCCTGAAGAAGAGGAGACTGAGAGGGGATCTCATCAACACCTACAAATATCTTAAGGGCGGAAGTCAAGAGGACGGGAGGAGCCTGTTTACAGTGGTGTCCAGTGACAGGACTAGGGGCAACGGGTGCAAACTGAAACATAAGAGGTTTCAGTTGAATATGAGGAAGAACTTCTTTACTCTAAGGGTGACTGAGCACTGGAACGGGCTGCCCAGGGGGGTTGTGGAGTCTCCTTCTCTGGAGATATTCAAAGCCCGCCTGGATGAAGTCCTGTGTAGCATGCTCTAGGAGAGCCTGCTTTAGCAGGGGGGTTGGACTAGATGATCTTCCGAGGTCCCTTCCAACCCTTGCGATTCTGTGATTCTGTGAGGTCTCCACTGATCTGAAGCTGATGTGTCCCAGTGGGGTCCTTGGGACTGGCCTCTAAGATGTAAGAAACACCACCTTCAGTGCTGCACGGTTGTGGCTTCCCTGATGTCCTGGTTTCGGCTGGGATAGCGTTAATTTTCATCCTAGTAGCTGACACAGTGCTGCGGTTTAGATTTAGGATGAGAAGGATGTTGATAACCCACTGATGGTTCAGTTGTTGCTAAGCAGGGCTTATGCAGAGTCAAGGACTTTTCAGCTTCCCCTGCTCTGCCAGGGGCACAAGAAGCTGGGAGGGGGCACGGCCAGGACAGCTGACCCCAACTGGCCACAGGGCTATTCCAGACCATATGACATCATGCCCAGTATAGAAACTGGGGGGAGTTGGTCGGGGGGAGAGCGATTGCTGCTCAGGACAGGCTGGGCATCAGTCAGCGGGTGGTGAGCAATTGCGTTGTGCATCACTTGCTTTGTATATTCTGTATATTCTCTTTTCATTGTTGTTGTTTCTGCTATTATTATTATTATTAATAATAATTTTCCTCTGCTATTTTATTAAACTGTCTTTATCTCAGCCCACATGTTTCACTTTTTTTCTGGTTCTCTCCCCCATCCCACTGAGGGAGGGGGGGACTGAGCGAGTGGCTGTGCGGTATTCAGCTGCCTGCCGGGCTCACAGAGTCATAGAATCACAGAATCATAGAATCCCAGGTTGGAAGGGACCTCAAGGATCATCTGGTCCAACCTTTAATATAATGTGGGTTAAACCACACCACCTGATGATGTTCGGAGGCAGCACAGAGCCTCACTGCCCCTGATGGGGTGATGTTGCCCAGCGTGTGGACACCAAGGACTGAAAAAAATTCTTCTTCCCCCTCCAAACTTTGGCCTGTCTTTTGAACCCTCACCTCCAGCCTTCAGACCCTCCAGCTACAAGTCAGCAAGAGCTGTCGCAAGGACAACTAACCAGCCTCGTGTCTTACCTTGTGGACAAAGTCACCTCTCAGTTCTGGCTCTGAACAGGGCAGGAGCTGTCAGCCAGGTACATGCCTTGACTTGTCCCGGGCTACCTCTGGCATGAAATGTCCTCCTTGACCCTGCTGAAGGAAGCCAGATGGGGAAGCTGATGTTAATTTGCAGCTGCAGCAAAGCAGAGACTCGTAACCATCAAAACAGTGAGTGCTGGCATCGTGACTTCCCTCTTCTCTTGTGACCTGTGGGAAACAGGAGAGCCAGGCTCCGCCTGGGGACACTCAACAGCGTGGAGCTTCCCAGGCACAGACACTTCTTTCTTTGCCTTGATGGGTCACCCACTGGTAGCTGAAGGGAATGTGCTAAGCCTTTAAAAGTCACCAAGTTGAGCAGGGCTGGCATGGACCACAGAGCAGTTCATGGCCCAGCTTGCTTTGGTCACATCCTTAATTTAGTTTCCATCCTCACTGATGCCCCTGTATTCCCTGCTGGAAGCCAGTTTTACAAGGAAACAAAAACCTACCTCGAGCCCCCGTTCTCCTTGACCAAAGCACAAGTCCTGTTTAAAGACACCTGAAGCCAGGGACCACAACAACCCGTCTTAAAAACCAGCACGCTTGCTAATGGCATTGTGCAAACGCCTGCATGCACTGAGTCGGTGGCTTCACAGCCCCAAGTCTTTGCAGAAAAACCTGCTGAAGGTATTGCTACCTGCTTCGTCCTTCCCCACCCATCATCACACACTGCACCTGCCTTGTCCTCTCAGCTGCAACCAGCACAGCTTTCAAAACAACCACACTTGCTGATGTTTTTGATGGTTTTTACCTATTTTTCAGGTGGATCAGTTCCCATAGCTGCATGTCTGCCTGACTGTACAGTCGATAGACAGAGGGGACATGTCCTGGTGGATGACAAGCTGACCATGAGCCAGCAGGGTGCCCTTGTTGCCCAGAAGGCCAATGGCACCCTGGGGTGCATCAAGAGGAGTGTGGCCAGCAGGGCGAGGGAGGTTCTGCTCCCCCTCTGCTCTGCCCCAGTGAGACCCCACCTGGAGCACTGGGTCCAGTTCTGGGCTCCACACTTCAAGAAAGATGAGGAACTCCTCGAGAGAGTCCAGAGGAGGGCTACAAAGATGATGAGGGGACTGGAGCATCTCCCCTACGAGGAAAGGCTGAGGGAGCTGGGCTTGTTCAGCCTGAAGAAGAGAAGGCTGAGAGGGGATCTGATCAACACCTACAAATATCTCAAGGGTGGGGGTCACGAGGACGGAGCCAGACTCTTCTCAGTGGTGCCCAGCGCCAGGACAAGGGGCAATGGGCACAAACTGAAGCAGAAGAGGTTCCAGTTGAATGGGAGGAAGAACTTTATTCTGAGGGTGACCAAGCCCTGGACCAGGCTGCCCAGGGGGGCTGTGGAGTCTCCTTCTCTGGAGATATTCAACCCCCGCCTGGATGCTGTCCTGTGCCCCCTGCTCTGGGTGAGCCTGCTTAAGCAGGGGAGTGGCACTGGGTGATCTCCTGAGGTCCCTTCCAACCCCTGCCATTCTGGGATTCCTTGTGAGATGGCATGGATGAAACTGTGGATGGTGACTGGGAAAGGGGCGCATGTTTGGTTTACTAGTATATGTTTACACATATGTTTTACTAGTACTGAGGCACTCAGGCTAAGCAGAGGCAAGGGCAGGAAAGTGCCTTCAGGTCCCAAAGGTGCTGCATGGTCTCCCTGATGCTTCTGATCCACACGAGGCTGGGGGAGAAGGCAACGGCATCGTCTCTTATGTGTCTCAGCTGTAAAGCAAGTACTTGCTCAAAACTGCAAAGAAAGAAATAACAAAGCTTGGTCTAAGCCTTGCTGAGATTACTCTTGTGGATTAGGATCAAGAAAACAATGAGATGTTCATCACAACCAGGCTTGTTGCAGGTCTCTAAACTCTAACATAGATGCAGTTAGACCTGTCTACACTGTGCCCGTTCCCATTGAATCCAGGGAGTCCCACTGTAGAGGATCCACAGCTGATCTGCAGACACAGGTTAAACAAGCACTTTTGACTTGGTATTAGAAGGTTCGGAGAGCATGGTGAGCATGGAAGATTAAGCACGCAGGCAGTTTCTAAGCCATTTTATGAATGGTCTCTGTGGAGGTGACTTACCCCCTACCTGGACAAAGCCTCTGGCTAGTAATCTTAGCATCATGTCCACCAGAAGACAGGAGAAACTCCCACAGCATCCTCACAAGTCCTGAGACCTAAAAAGTAATGGAGGCCCCAACCTACCATCAGATATCCAGGAAGAAAAAATGTGGGACCATCAGAACAGCCACCAGGGTCCGTTCATCCTGGTGACTTTGGCCATGGCCAAGAGTGGATGTCTAGAGAAGAATGTCAGAATACAGCAAATAGTTTGAGATACTTCCTCAAAATATCCAGTCAGCTTCCAACAATTTGTGGCTTCCTGTGCCATGGAGACTGTTTTCATATTTAATTACCAGTAGTGAATTTTTCTTCCATGAATTTGGCTAGTTGCTTTATGAACCCCCGTCAATTTTCTGCATCTGCAACATCCTGTTGCAAGGAGTTCCACAGCTTAATTACACACTGGGACAGGAACCACTTCCTCTTGTTTTGGACTTGCAATTTCTGGTTTCGTCTGATGTCCTGTAATTCTTGTACAGATAGAGATGGTGAACATACTCTCCCTGTCCACCCTTCCCATACCACTCAGTGATTTATAGTCCTCTGTCATAACATTTCTCATACATCTCCCTTCCAGCCTGATGAGTCCCCATCTACTTAGTGAAACAGCAGCCACCACAGAGTTTTGAGCACTTGGTTTCCTGAGTCTTTTCCAACTTCACTTTGCGTCTACTTGCCTTCTGAGGCCTGGGAACCATCTTTTGGATGCTCCCTAAAAGAGACCATGAGCAGCTGAGGCCCCGTCCCATGAGGGTGTGTGTCTCCCCCACGGGCTCAAAACAACAGGGCTGCCAACCACGTGAACGTGGAAGTCCATCAGGCCAGAGCAGCTCTAGCAACTCCAGTAACAGATTGCTTCTTGCTTCACTCAGAAGATAAGAGTCAACTCTTAGCGTTTGCACATGGCCTTGGAGGGCTGCATTTTTTGAAAGGGGAGAAAGATGCCAATATTTTTATATTAGATGCCAGGGGTACCGGAGAGGAGAATAGCAGAGGAGATTTGAGTTTCTCCAGGGTGCCTTCCCTGAATGAAAGCCTGGAGGATGGCTGACACGACAGTGCAGAGATCTCTGACCAGTGGTATCTTCCATGAACGTCTTCCCTCTTCCCTTTCTGTGTTACAGAATCACAGAATCACGGAATGGCAAGGGTTGGAAGGGACCTTGGGAGATCACCCAGTCCAACCCTCCTGCTAAAGCAGGTTCTCCTAGAGCATGTTGCACAGGACTTCGTCCAGGTGGGCTTTGAACATCTCCAGAGAAGGAGACTCCACAGCCCCCCTGGGCAGCCTGTTCCAGTGCTCCGTCACCCTCCAAGTCAAGTTGGTTTTCCTCATATTCAATTGAAACCTCTTCTGCTTCAGTTTGTTCCCATTGCCCCTTGTCCTGGTGCTGGGCACCACTGCAAAGAGTCTGGCTCCATCCTCGTGACATCCACCCTGAAGATATTTGTATGTGTTAGCACAGGCAAAACCACTTGGGCAAACCACGTCTCTGCTGCTTGAAGCAGGGCAGAGCAGATCGCACATGTGCTTCGCTGGGCAACCAACCACGTGTGCCTGATGTTTGCAAAGTCAGCAGAGATAGGAACCAGCCCCAGAGATAGGAACCAGCCCCAGAGGACCAGGCTGATTTTACAAACACAGACACACAAGGAACCTCTAACAGTCGAGGCAGGAGGCCCCTGGGAAGTGCTGCTAAGGGTGCTGATCCCAAGCCACAGCCTGGGCAGGTGGGAAGTCTAAGAGGACTTGCTGAGTATTTTCTGCCCTGATCACAGGAATCACAAACTTGCAAAGCTGGTGGTGGGACCATTTCAGCCCTCTCCCCGCTTTTTTGTTATTACCAGAGCATCTAAAGAGGTGATCAGAGCACAGAACTGCAATGTGTTCAGGGGTGTAAAAACACGGACAACCCTTCCTATGAACACGGCTAAGCCTTTAAGAGGCTCAAACTCAACTACAAAATCACCAGCAGATCCTGTTTGAGACCAGCTGGTGTTGGCTGGCAATAACAGCCTGCCTGCCATGCAAACATCCATCTGTCTCCCCAGCACCTACGTGTCCTTTCTAGGCAGCGTCCCACAGCTTTGTCTGTCTGGGACGCCCCAGGGAACCAGACTCATTTCTGTTGGTATCACAACTCCAGCAAAAGAGATGCTTAAATTAGAGACACTTCATAATTCCAGGTTCATTCAAATTCCTGTTCATTCAAAACCCCGTAAGCGCAGGACTCAAGCACATAAGGTCAGAGACCATCAGCAGACACCAACATAGAATCATAGAATGGCTTGGGTTGGAAGGGACCTCAAAGCTCATCTAGCTCCAACCCCTCTGCCATGGGCAGGGACACCTTCCACCAGACCAGGCTGCTCAAAGCCCCATCCAACCTGGCCTTGAACACTTCCAGGGATGGGGCATCCACAGCTTCTCTGGGCAACCTGTTCCAGTGCCTCACCACCCTCATAGTGAAGAATTTCTTCCTTATATCTAATCTAAATCTACCCTCTTTCAGTTTAAAGCCATTACCCCTTGTCCTATCACTACATGAACAAAAGCAAGTACAAAGAAGATAAAAAGGCAATGCTGGGTCTTCCCAAACCTTCCATCCTGTAGCCATCACAGCACTGTGGGTGTTTTAAGAAGCTTACTTGCAGGAGAACAAGGATGTTTAAAAGCCATTCTCCCCACCTGTGCTTGAAGGCAGAGTGCAGGAGAGCACATGTCTGAAAACAGAGCAAGAAGGCTGCGGACACCATGGGCTGAACAGAAGCAGGGGTCAGCCATTCGGTACAGGACGGTGGTTGTCAGCCACAGAGCATCCATGCAGTGATGAAGGTACCAGATGCTAAGGGCCCTGGATGAGAGGGCAGCAGCAAGGTCTAGCTTGGAGGTGTTGCTGATGTTAAGTTGGCCTACACCCTGTGTCAAAGCTGCTTCCATAAAGAAAAAAAGGTGGGTCGTTGTCATTGGAGACTCCCTTCTGAAGGGAACGGAAGGCCCAATATACAGACCAGACCCACTTCTTTGGGAAGTCTGCTGCCTCCCTGAGGCTCGGATTAAAGACCATGATTAAGATTAAAGACATGGAGGGGCTGGAGCGTGTCCAGAGAAGGGCAGCGGAGCTGGGGAGGGGTCTGGAGCCCCAGGCTGCTGGGGAGCGGCTGGGGGAGCTGGGGGGGTTCAGCCTGGAGCAGAGGAGGCTGAGGGGAGCCCTCATCGCTCCCTACAACTGCCTGAGAGGAGGGGGGAGCCAGGGGGGTCGGGCTCTGCTCCCAGGGAAGGGGCGATGGGACGAGGGGCAACGGCCTCAAGTTGTGCCAGGGCAGGGTGAGGTTGGGCCTGGGGAACAATTCCTTCCCCAAAGGGCTGTCAGGGGCTGGAAGGGGCTGCCCAGGGAAGGGGTCGAGTCCCCAGCCCTGGGGGGATTTAACAGCCGGGCAGAGGCGGTGCTGAGGGCCAGGGTTTAGTGGTGGACTTGGCTAGGTTAGCAGTTGGACTTGATGATCTTAGAGGCCTTTTCCAAGCTAAATGATTTAATGATTCTATGATTTTATTCTAAGATTTTGACACAACATGATTTTCAGGGGCTGGGATAAGATGTGTGTAAGCAAGAGGGGACAAATTCACCATGTCAGCAGACACAGTGGTGTCCTAAAGCTTCAAGAAAAGACAACCAAGACAGCACAGGAGGAATGAATTAACTATGCTGGGCACAACCCAAAATCCATGAGGTCGTTAGACACGTGGAAGGTTTTAGTGAAGACATGAGCTGGGTCTTGGCATAGTCTGTGCACAGAAGTCGCAATCAGATTGAGATGGAGAGGAAATCAGAGCCGAGGGAGAGTTGTTTCAGATGGGAAAGATTAAAAAGTGTTTGGGCTGTGAGGAGGAGAACCAGAAGCCAGTGGAAGGGTAAGCAAAAAGAGAGCCAAAGCAGAAGAGAGCATCAGGTGATGGAGCGAGGAGGACGGTGGGGACAGGTCTGGGGCAGGAAAGGGGCTGGTAAAGGGAAAGGAAGAAATGTGCTCTTTTGCCAAAGCCTCCTTGGAAGACAACAGAGAGCTCCTGTTCAGAGCCAAAACCAAGGGGAGGATGAACGAGGAAATCAGCTTTATCACGAGATACCCCACAGCAGGAGAGCAGAGGAGGGGAAGTGGTTGCTGGAAGGCGGCCACAGCTGGCGGGATGGCCTAGGGGACCTCTGGTGAGCTACAGAGAGCCAGGCAATGAGGAGAGAATTTATTTTGTCCCTTTTCAGCACTAGTCCATACCATGGACTTAGCCTAGGGCCACTTCCAGCCGAGGAACTCCATCCTTCACATTATGCAACATATTCTCAGGAAGCAGCCACTGGGACCTGCAATAACGTGAGGGGCAGAGGACTCATCATCTTCTCTGACAGTATTGTGGCTTTCAAGCAATAACCCAAAAAGCAGTGGTTGCGTTGGCTTGGATGTGGTCAGGTCCTGACGCAAGCAGATAAAACCCGGGGCTTAAGAAACTAGCACTGCAGTTCTGAGCTGATGGAAATGTTGTGTTGGTCCCCCTAACTTGGGAGGATCAGGAAACTCATGGCGAGTAGCCATGACGTTACTTACAGTCCCTCCTGGACAACTGTTAACTCTCATAGCTTTCCTTTTCTTCCTTCCCAGATGTTCAAACACCTCTGCTCCTCCTCTGACGCATGATGTGAAAACAACTTGCCTGTCCATCAGCCATCAGAGCGTACAAAACCTCATTCAGGTCAGAAATGTTGTACCCGGGCAGGTCACACACCCAAAGCCCAAAGTCGTTTTACCCTGATGAGGGTCCTGATGCGAAGAGCTGCCCCAGGAAGGCGCTGTCCCCAGGGCCAGCACCAGCTCCGACGTGGCCACCTGGCTCATGGCCACCACTCCTCTCCCAGAGACTCCCCATCTTCTACATGAACATCCCCTGCTTACTCCTCCTTGGTAAGAGGTTAACTCGGGCGCACAAAGAAACCGTTGTGGAAAGCCTTGCTCCCCCCTGCCAACCATTTGCAGCAGCGTAGGCTCGCAGTGCGAGAGTTCACCAACTGCACATTAAACGTGTAGAGGAAACCATAGAAATTAAGGTGCCCACAACCATCACATCAGTTCCTCCTGACCGCGGTCCAGCAGAATATTTACCCTACTCAGCCCCATATAGCAGCAGCATCAAAAAGAGCCCAAGCAGAGATCAAATGCTATTAGTAGGGGGGAAAAAAATACAAGTTTTGTTTGGGTGCGCTTTTTCCATTTGGATTTTGAAATGGAATACTCTTCTCCTCCAGCATTTTTTTTTTTTCTGTTCTCTACATAAGTCAACCCATCTACATCTATAGGGTGGTGCGTCAAATGAGGTGGACATGGACACCCAGGGGAGAGTTTGCTGGGGTGGGAAGGGACAATCCAGCTACTCAGGTACAAGAGCTCATGTCCTTCACTCCTTTGAGAGATTAAACATGACGCTGCTGAGAACAGAATTTCTCCCCCTAGGGTCTGTGAGGGCATCTTGGGCAGCCCAGAAAACCATACCCACAGTCACTGTGTCCACTTAAAAGCTTCCCCCCACGATGCATGTTGTTCCCCAGTACACGGTGAAGGTTGCCCAGTGGGGTGCAGTTTGAGAACTGCTGGGTTGGGACCAAAACTAAAGCTGTATCAAATCAACGAGGAAAAGAAGGGCAAATGACTTTAAATAAAATATCCCGCGGTGGTGCTGAAAAACAAACACGTGCTGCTTCTGTGTGAGCAGGCAAAGGAGAACTGGAACCAAACGAGAGGGTGAAAAGGAAGTCAGCAACCCAACGGGTGACAAGTATCTCAGATTTATAGCGTCACGCAGGATCCAGTCCTGTTGCAAAACCCTCACCAGCAGTGCCATCAGTCGCGAGTCATTTCAGAAGGTGAGAAAATACTCTGGACTCACTGAACTGCACTCCAAGCTCACACTGGGGGACGCAGCTGCGGAGGAGTGACTTATGGAGGTGTATGTGCTGGCAACCGAGTCCTCTCCAGCCATCCTCGAGAGCGGCGGTGAAGCTGCGCTTGCAACTGGGAAGTGCACTGCCACACCAGGCGGGTGGTGTGGGGGATGCCTGCCGACCATCTCGCTCTGATAGCTGACAAGTAATTGAGACACAACCAAAGCAAGCAAGGTGAAGGAATCATCTCTGGGATTTCCTGAGATTGAAACCATTTGTCCTGCCAGCTTCACCTGATGACCCCTAGTTCTTGAGCTGTATGAGGCAGAGACTGGCCAGTCCTTCGTCACACTCTCCAGACCACTCATGAGTTTCCAGACCGCTCTTGTGTCCTCCCACAGTCACCTCTTCAAAGCCAACAAGTACCTACCTGGCTATTCCTCGTGGGAGTATTGCTCCATGCCTCTGCCCTCCTCGCTGCCCTTCTCTGGACCTTTCCCAGCTCCAGCTCCTCTGGGAGGTGGATGCCGTATCCATGGTGCAGCACGGAGCTATTGTGATGTTTCCCCAGTGTTCTTAATTCTTACATGGGAGTTCCTGGCACCTCACCGTGCTGGAGACGGCTTCACTCAAGAGTTAATATATCCGAGCTGGAAAGGCATGGAGAAAAGGACACAGCGGCAGGGAACGTGCCTCTGATGAGGATGGGGATGGAGAGGCTTGACCTGTCCTCCCTCCTGCCCCCGTAACCTGCATGGGAAGGAGAGAATGAGCACGGTTACGTCCCGGTTGCAATGAGACAGGCCTAAAGCAAGGTCTCAGGGATGTAAGTCAGGAGCTTGGAGAGCTACTGACAGTGCAGGGGAGGGCAGGAAAGTGCCTGGGCTCACACAGAGGGTGCTTGGGGACACACACGTGACCCTGTCCCAGAGCTCTCCCTGCTACGCAGGCTGTGGTGAGCATCCAGTGTGAGCTTACAGGGGTGGCTTCCTCACACCAGAGGAACAGAAAAGCAAGAGACATCAATTCCTGCGTTATTCTTCCTTGGGAAAACCCCTCTGGATATCAGCTAGCTCCGCGCTGACGTTGTTGTGCCTCTGGCTTTTGCAGGCTGGCTGGCTGTCCCCCTCCCCAAGCCAATGCCACCTCCGTGGTGGCTCACGGGCCAGAGATGATAACACCAGAGCTCAAGCCAGCACGGAGGCCAGGGGCCAGCACTGCTCAGGGCAGGGGATCGCCCAGGACTGGTCAGTGTGGAGGCCAGCCCTGCGTTTCTCCATGAAGTTATACTTGGGACAAGTTAGACTTTATATGCTGTTATACTTTGTCCAGAGGAGAGCCACAAAGCTGGGGAGGGGTCTGGAGCACAAGTCTTACGAGGACTGACTGAGGGAACTGGGGGTGTTTAGTCTGGAGAAGAGGAGGCTGAGGGGAGACCTTATCACCCCCTACAACTGCCTGACAGGAGGCTGTAGTGAGGTGGGGGTCGGCCTCTTCTCCCTGGTAACGGGCAATGGGACGAGGGGAAATGGTCTGAAGTTGCACCAGGGCAGGTTTAGGTTGGTCATTAGGAAAAATTTCTTCACCGAAAGGGTTGTCAGGCTCTGGAATGGGCTGCCCAGGGAGGTGGTCGAGTCCCCATCCCTGGAGGTATTTAAAAGAAGGGCAGATGAGGTGCTAAGGGACGGGGTTTATTGGTGGGATGGCAGGGTTAGGTTAAAGGTTGGACTTGATGATCTTAAAGGGCTTTTCCAACCAAAGCGATTCTATGATTCTATGACAGGCACAACCACAGCCAGTCCTCGGCTCAGCCCCCATTCCCCTGATGGGGGGGGGCATGGGGACGGGCTTGTCCCCAGGGTGACCAGGGCTGTTTCTGCCCTCCATCCCCTTACCAGGTGTTTTCTGCTGATCTTCCCTGCTCTGATCCCTTTTGTCTTTTCCTCCCCACGGGTCTGGGCTGATGAAGCTGATTCGGGATCACGTGTTGCTTAGCAACATCTATTATCCCTGACAACATCCAACTTTACTCCATCTGCCAAAGGGAGCCAGAACGAAAGAAGCCTCCCCCACCTCTGGCATGGAGAGCTTTTAACTCTCCTTGCGTTTATTGCAGACATTCCAAGAGCACCCGGTGGTGCTTGTCCTTCCCCTCCATCACTGTCCAAAGCCCTTTTGTGGGAGCATGTCTTTACCAGGGCAGCTCCCAAATCTCTATTCTGGCTCAGCAAAACTAACAGAGATGTGGCCAACACGAAGCTCACCCGGTGGGTGAAAAGAGGCCTTGGGCCAGAGAGCGGCATCTCTCTTCTGGGCTGTTTCCATCTTACACACATCTGTGGGATGTTTACAGCCACTGATTCCAGCAACCCATACACAAACCCGTCCTGTAGGGAGGACGTTACCTGATGTACCTTCTGTGGCCACTTGTTGCACCACAGAGAGCCAAAACTGCGTTCAGGTGTTGGCATCTCCTGGGACAACACAGGTTACCAAAGGGATGCAGCTTGTGAATGAGCTGGAAGATCCTCTGCAAGGCAAGGACAGTATGGATGTGTCACCTGCACCAGGATAGGGAGGAACAAGCCTCTTGCCAATGTGTCAGCATGCCCCATGAAATGCCTCCTCTCTTTAAGGGCTTGGAGCAGTCAACATTCTTTTGAGTCAGCAGGAATGGGGTTCAGTTCACAGACAAAAAGCCCATGAGCATTAGGTGTCTACCCGGAATCTAGGGACAGGACTCACCTACCTAAACGTAAGCATCCATTTCCACTGGGGCCATCCTTGGGTATCCCACCCACCTCTCTGGAAAGTGTCCCGTGCATCCCGTGCCATACCTGCCAACCCTTGCAGATGTCCTGGGCATATCTCAAAAGACCTGAAGCATCGATGCTGAGGCAACTGAATTTAGCCAGAGGTGTCCAAGGGCTTGTTACAGAGGTTTAATCAAGGGACTCTAGAGAGCTCTCTACCTCTACAGAAAATACCTGTGTGTGGCCAGATGAATTACCCTCCAGACATTATTGCCTGTACAGGCAAAAGACTCAAAATGATTGCCAGAACTGCATCATCTGCGTCATCTGAGACCTGCTGTGGTGTGTGGGATGTCCTCTTGGAGGTGTGGCACAGGCTCTACAAGGATGGGGATATGGCCACTGAACCAGCGGCTGGAGGGAGGGATATGCCAGGCAGGAGACCCTGGGGATCTAAACCAGCCCTGGAAACCTGTATTTAGGCAACTGAATCATTGCCCAGGTGTATCCTCCCAGTCCAGAGGTGTGTTCATCCCATAAAGAGCCCAAAACAACCGGACAATGAGAAGCTTGGGCTGTGCTAGCTCTGGGCCAAGAGCATGGGCATCCAAGGTGCCAACTCAGCAGGTTTCTGAAACAACAAGCTTCACCCACGAAGGAGAGGAACGATGATCGCTCTGTTCTCCAGCAGCTGCAACAAACAAAAGCTGTGTCCGAGCCCATTCCAGCAAGGAGGCACCGAGTAACAAACTGCCCAAGAAAATGCAAGGAATTTCCTGGCATAGCCAGCCCTCCTAGCATGATCCATGCTCACAAGCTAGAAATCCGAATCCCTGCGTTGTTAGCTAAGCCGGGATTTAAAATCCCCTATAAGTGGGACTGCCAGCAATTAGCCATCGTAATAAACAGGGCTGTAAGGTGACGATGCCTGAAAGAGGCAGCAGATCACAGAGAAATTCCCTCAGAGGGCAGGAGAGGGGGTTTTCTGAGGGAATTTCCTTGGGATGAGCAGGGGCGATGGAGAAGGGAAGATAATAAAGTGCTGACTGGGGGCTACGAGGAGCTTGCTTTGTAGTAGAGAACAGAGCAAAAGCCACAGAGCTGGGAGGAACAGTGCTTTGGGTGATAGCATTTTTACGTGCCAAGACACCCCTGAGAACACCCCAGGCTTTCAGGAAAGCAAAACGAGTGCTGTAACCTCCACTTCGTAACAGAGACTCCAGGGACAAGCGAGGGGAGAAGCACGGATTGCAACCTGCCGCTTTCTCCTTCACCTAGCCATGAGGACAAGCTGTTTCTCTTCCTGATGTTCTTCGGGCTCAAAATCAAAGCATCCAAGGAGGATTTCTGGAGGTGCATCCAAGACTTCCTGAAGGTGGCCACAAAACGTGGAGAAGGGCCAAAATCTTCTCCCTCTGAGCAGAAAGGAAAACGCAGGCAATGCCGAAAATCCTTTTCCTTTGTCTCTTGTGGCCCCAGATGTCCCAGGGGACATCACCCCATGGCTTCATCCCTGGGGGGGACGTGGACAGCACAACCTCCCCAGGGCATGGAGGTGAGCTGAAACCCTCATGTGGTTTTGGAGCACATCAGCACAGGGCTGGTGAGCCTTTGCCATCCCTCCAGGCCCTTGGGGCTGTTGTGTCCTGCATCTAAGCTACACCAGCTAACATCTACCTCCTGGTCCTAATGGTTTGCTGACCTGTTGGTTGCAGTCTGGCACAGATGAGCAGCCTGGGGTGGGTTTGCTGGCTGCATTTAAGGAAGGACTGATCGCACAGGGTCTCCTGGGTGCACTGAGATCCCCCAGCACTCAGCACCTCTCTGGACCAGGATTTGCATCAGGGCGTCACCTGCATCAGGGAGAGGGAAAGGACCTAATTTTAGAACTTCCTCCACTTGGATCAGTCCATGAAATATGCAGCACCCCAGGGAGGTGGCAATAAGGTTGGAAGGAAACTGAGGCAGGGCAAAGAGAGGATCCCAGTTCCATGCCTTCCTCCAAAGCTGCTGTGCTCCCTGGCAGATGGAGACAGCACATATAGTGGTGGGTAGTTTCCAAACCAATAGCTGGACTCTGGATCCATTTTGGCCCCTGTCTGATGGCTCAGATGGAAGGTTTCTGTGCTGGCCCCGCTCTTGCTGGAACTGAACGAGGATGAACAGCTTGGCTTGGACTTGCAAACTGAGCCAAAATCCTAATAGAAATTGCAGGAGGAAGCTGAGCAGCCTCCAGGATGTCTTCTCGTCCACTTCTCCCCATCTGCCGCAGCAAAAAAAGGGATGAGAGGGTTGGGACATGCCCTGATTACCCCACTCTGGAAAACACTTTGCTCTGCTGATGTCGTTTCCTGCCCACCTACAACCAGTGGCCTTAGTGTTTGTGCTCTTGGCACAGCCCGATGAACCCGGGAGCTAAGAAAATATTCAGAAGGCTCGAATGAGTAGCAGCCCTGTGTTTGGGCTGAATAGCAAAAGGAGCTTGTGTGGGTTTCTCTTTCAAAGCCGTCTGAGAAAAGGTTTTGTTGCGACTCTCTGTCAGGCCAGAAGCGCCGGGGAGTCTTGAATTCTGGTCTCTGTGCTTGTTTGTGCCTCTTTAATTTCATTATTTACTCTTTAACTGCTATAAGGGCTGAAGCAGCTCAGAGCTCTTGCAGAGAGGACTCCTGCTGGTCCCAGCCAGGAGAGGTTGGGGTCTGTTGTTTGGCTTGGAGACCCAAGGAGCCCCCTCTGAGACCCAAACACCTTCCCACGCAGGACATCATTGCTATGGGAATGGCCCTGTGACGCAGCCTCTGTCCTGGCCCAGACCCTCCGCTTGGCAGGGTGCTAAGAGGGTCCTCTTGCACTCAAGGTTTTTTTTCCCAGCCCAAACACAGCGAGACGAAGAAAGGCAGAGACAAAAGTGTGGATGGAGCTGTAGCCGCTGGAGATCTTCCCCTTGTCCAAGACCTTTGCCCTCAGACCACCGCGTCATCCCACAGCTTCTGTGTCCTATTCAATTCCCTCAAGCATTCCAGCAGCCGTGATGGGAAAGATATGCTCCCTTTTAGCTAGCCCTGACCTTAATCTGGCACCTCATCATCTCCTCCTTGGACCTGGCTGCAGTTTCCCACAGATCAGACATCTCCAGGCTTGATGGTTGTAACTCACTCTGCCTTGGAAGGAAGACACAACACATTGCTTGGAAACACTCTCATGCCATCAAAATTCATCTCCTCGGGGACCAGCACCATGGGAATCCATGGCTGCAGTTGCCCAGTGCTGGCTCTGTCAGATGCCCCTCGGTGCCTTCTGAGTGCAGGTCAGTACCTCTACGGCCCCCACTCGGTGGCACAAGGCACACATGGAAGAGGGACTGCCCTCAACCATGCATGGTCTTCTACAGCCTTAAGGTATCAGCCATAAGCTGGACCTGCAAGGTGGCCATCCTGGCTTGGAGACTGCGGTAGTCATGGTCCCCCTGGAGAGTGCGTGATTTTGGCTGAGCCACCTCTGCACCCGTTCTTGGCACACATGCTCCAGACCGTGTGTTCCTCCCTGCAGACAGAAACCAACTGGGAGAGCACCTTATTTCTGTCATTAAAGCATATCAGGTGCTTTGAAATATAAGTATCAACTTATTCCAGGTCAGCTGCAAAGCAGGGAGCTCCAGGAAGGTTTTGGGTGATGCTGATGGGATGCTCTCGTCTTGAGTTGCTGAAGGAGGAGCAGCATAAAGGAAGAAGGGGAGTGGAATGGAAGAGGATAAGGATAAATATTATTTAACGACTATTAATACTTAATAGCCAGAACCTGTTCCTGGTTAGGCTGTGAATTTAGATATGAAACTCCTGGAAGGGCTTGGAGGGATTTTTGTGCCACAAATTCTCATAGGTGCCAATTAATTAGACGAGCCAGCCTGAGATGCAAGACACTTGAGATGAAACAGGATAACCAAAACCAGTCTGTATGAAAAAAAAAATTATTTATGAATAATTCAGAACGAACACAGGAGTCCCAATTAAGGCCAAACTTCACAGAGGGAAATGCAGATCTAAGATTTTTTTTTTGGACTGAGTTTGGAGTTGAAGTTCAACTTTGGAGTTGCAGTCATGTGAATTAGAACTGCTGGGCACCCTGCCTGGCTGCCTTGGACCTATATTGCACGTACTGCACCTCGGGGCTGTGCTTTACAGACAGAGAAGTGTTGATTCAGCCATGTAGGTACGACGCCGTCACTGCCGTCACCGCCATCACTGCACACACAGTGCATCAGAAGTCTCTGGGGACATAGAATCATAGAATGTTTTGAGTTGGAAGGGACCCCTAGAGGTCACCCAGCCCAACCCCCCTGCAGGAGCAGGGACACCTTGAACCACATCAGGTTGCTCACAGCCCCGTCCAACCTGGCCTGGAATGTTCCCAGGGATGGGGCCTCCACCCCCTCTCTGGGCAACCCCTGCCAGGGTTTCACCACCCTCACTGGAAAGAATTTCTTCCTTATATCCAGTCTAAACCTACCCTGGTTTAGTTTAAAACCATCACCTCTCGTCCTGTCACAGCTGGCCCTACTAAAAAGCTTGTCCCCCCCTTTCCTCTGGGCCCCCTTTAAGCCCTGACCGGCCGCACTCAGCTCTGCCCGCAGCCTCCTCTTCTCCAGGCTGAACACCCCCAACTCTCCCAGCCTGGCCCCAGAGCAGAGGGGCTCCAGCCCTCGGAGCATTTTAGTAGCCCTCCTCTGGCCCCGCTCCAACAGGTCCATGTCCTCCTTGTGCTGAGGGCTCCTTATTCTTCCTGTCCTAAGCCCTCACTGGGCGTTCTCCCAAGTTGACATCAGGATAACCCCGCTAGTGTCCAGGGAGGTCCTGCCGCTCTGCACGTGCGTAACTGGGAGGGAGATGACCCCGCCATGCTCCTGGCCCTGGAAGTCTCCTCGGAGACAGCTCGGCATCTCGCAGTGCTGCGCTGGCGACGTGCTCCCTGCAATGCCTCACGTTGGCTCGTCTTGCTGGGCTGTGCACCCCCCAGAAAGATGTGGAGGGAGATGTTCCTGCCCTGGCAGCAATGTAGACCAGTTTCTGCATGTAGACCAGTTAACGCTTTGTATTTTGTCACCTACCAAGCCCCATTTGGCATGGCACTTCAGCCCAGGTGTCCCACTGAGCCATTTCTCTCACTATCTCTTGTAGACCACTCAGGAGTTCTCCAGCTGGAGGCACCGGATTACTTCCCACCCCTCAGGAGAGCTCTTTGCCCCTCTCAAGCCAAGGTCTGGTGTTACCCCAAGGGATGTCTCTGGCTGGGCTCGGGCTCTCCCAGCTCTCTCTGGAACTCACATACCCCCCTGGTGAAGCGTAGATGCTTCAGGCAACACGGATGAAAGGATGGGGGCCACCAGGCTCATTGCTGGGAGCCCTGTTTCCCAGCTCTCTCCTCCCCTCTCCATGCGGTGCACCTCCCCTCGGGATGCTGAGCACCCTGCTTTCCAGGGAAGGGGGAACTTGGCACCACTGGGGAAGCCTTAGCGACCTGCTGGGTGAAGCCCAGAGTGGGGAAGCTTTCACAGTGCCTCAGAGAGGTCCCTCTCCCATAGAATCATAGAATCATAGAATGTTTTGGGTTGGAAGGGACCACTAGAGGTCATCGAGTCCAACCCCCCTGCAGTCAGCAGGGCCATCTGGCCTCTAATCACGATTTGCAACGATAACCAGTGTCAAATCCCATTGGAACGCCGAGTGCTTCAAAAAGAGCCATCGCTACAGCAAGGGGAGGATGCTCCTGCCTCCCCTTGCTCTCCATGCAGAATCTCCGGCTTCCCCGGAGCCTTCTACTCCTGCCTTAAGAAACAAGAAGAAGGGGGAAGGGAAGCAAATCTCAGCCCCAGGCTTATGCATTCTCCCCCATCAGAAAGCAATTTGACATGATTACAGAGCTTTCTATTCTGGTCCGCAATTGCAAGTTTATTAGTTAAGAGCACACCAGTAACTTTGAATTGTGACTGCATTAGGAGAAGCACTCAAGGCTCATCTTCTGAAAAGACACTTAAGGAAACATCCCCAGCAGTTATAACCTTTGATGGATCTCTGCTTGGGGCATGGCTTAATGTGCTTATGGTGGGAATACGGAGAGGAGAGGGGGAAGCGGGTGATAAAGCTTCCAGCGCAGAAAGCCAGGGTATGGCAGCAAATCACACCCGTCTTTATGGAGGAGGTTCGCAAGATATTGATCAGCTTTCACTGTTTAAAGCCCAAAAAGGGAATCAAGTTTAAGCAAATGAAAAGCCCTCTCTGAAAGTGCAGAAATTGCGAAGGAAGTTGTGCAGGAAATACAGCACCGTCAGGAGCTGGCCGGAGATTTCCATAAGGCATCACAACAAAGCAAAAGCCATCCTGGGAACCTCTTTGCCAAAGCACACATCTCCTCCCCTGGGAGGTGGGGCAGCTGCCATACATCATGGGAGAGCGCATAACAGCCACGCCAGGGGATGCGACCAAGGGGATGCCCTTGGCACATGGCCTTGCTGCCTAAGGGGGAGCTCCTGCAACCCCCACGCATCCCCAGAAGACATGGACAAATCCAAGAGCCCACCAGAAGATGGACTAGTTATCCTCATTGCATGGCAACAGGGAATTTTTGCCAGAAGGCTGCGCTGCCATTTCAGCGGGACCTGGACAGGCTGGAGAGTTGGGTGGAGAGGAACCTGATGAAATTCAACACGGGCAAGTGCCAAGTGCTGCCCTTGGGGAGGTGGAACCCCATGCACCAGTACAGACTGGGGGCTGACCTGCTGGGAAGCAGCTCTGCCAAGAGGGACCTGGGAGTCCTGGTGGATGACAAGCTGACCATGAGCCAGCAGGGTGCCCTTGTTGCCCAGAAGGCCAATGGCATCCTGGGGTGCATCAAGAGGAGTGTGGCCAGCAGGGCGAGGGAGGTTCTCCTCCCCCTCTGCTCTGCCCTGGTGAGATCCCACCTGGAGCACTGGGTCCAGTTCTGGGCTCCCCAGTTCAAGAAAGATGAAGAACTCCTAGAGAGAGTCCAGAGGAGGGCAACAAGGGTGATAAAGGGACTGGAGCATCTCCCCTACGAGGAAAGGCTGAGGGAGTTGGGCTTGTTTAGCCTGGAGAAGACTGAGAAGGGACTTCATCAACACCTACAAATATCTCAAGGGTGGGGGTCATGAGGATGGAGCCAGACTCTTCGCAGTGGTGCCCAGCGCCAGGACAAGGGGCAATGGGGCACAAACTGAAACATAAGAGGTTCCAGTTGAATATGAGGAAAAACTTCTTTACTCTGAGGGTGACAGAGCACTGGAACAGGCTGCCCAGGGGGGCTGTGGAGTCTCCTTCTCTGGAGATATTCAAAGCCCGCCTGGATGAAGTCCTGTGTAACATGCTCTGGGTGAACTTGCTTTAGCAGGAGGGTTTGGACTGGATGATCTCCCGAGGTCCCTTCCAACCCTTGCCATTCTGTGATTCTGTAATTATTCCCAGCAAAGGCAAGGCAAGGCCACACTGAGACCCAAATCCTAAGGTACCCAAAGTCCCTTGACTGAATGGCTACTCATTCAAAGGACATAAACCTTAATAGACTGTCAATGGTTGATGTACTAAAAATTTACCGAGATCGCTCAGATTTACAGCAGAATCAGGGGACTGAATTTTTTGTTTTTTCTTGAGCCACCAGCATCTCCCTGAACTGTGGAATAATCCCTGAAATTTAAAATAAGGCATTAAAAAAACCCCAAAAGAATAAAAATAAAATCAAAGCGAATTTCAATGGCGTGAAATTAAGATTACAGCCACCATCTGCTTTCTGAAAAGGAGAGCGATAATCTTGAAAAGGTTTTGCTTGCAAAGGGCAGAGGCACCTTTAGCTGGAATGCTTTTTCAAATGAAGAAGAAAAAAGCCCAATCTAGAGGAGCTTGGGCAACCCTCTCCTTCAGCAGAGACAAAGCGCCGCTTTCTGGGAAGCCCAGCCAAGCTGGACCGCTGTTGCTGGAGGATGCCCTCCCTGCGGGATCCCAGCCCTCCCAGGGGGATCCCAAATGTTGCTTCACCCAGACCTGCGAAGCTAAATCAGGCAGAAATAAAATCCTCTCCCACAGCCAACATTCCTTTCCCCCTAGCAGGCCTCGGTGGGGTTTTGCCCTAATGCTGGTAGAGTAGCTCCAGGGTTGCCCTTCGGTGGGACGGACACGGGATGGGGTTTATTTACCAAGTACAGGCTGAGCTGATGGATTTCTTGTGCTCAGCCTGGCATTTGCTGCCTTCAAGCAGCTCCTGGGCTGGACTGGGCAATCCCTCCTGGATTTATTTGCAAGGACAGAAGGTCATTTTCCCGGTCACCATGCAGGATCCAGCCCAGCGACAGCAGCAGGGTACGATATTTGCAGGCCAGCTCCTGCTCAGCCCCTGAAGCGCTGCTCAGTGAAACAAGAACCCCTTTTAAAGCAATAATTTTCAACCATCCACTGGCCGACCAGCTCCCTCTGCTGATGCTTCTTCCAACTTGACCCAAGCTACATTTCCAGAGAGGAGAAGCCACCAGAAGCAGCTGATGGATTTAGCCCAGCAGTTGGCTGGCAGAGCATAATCTTTGGGATTTAGGGGTCAGCTGGCTCCCTGCAAGATGCCTGGGGATATACAAAATGCTCTGTGATACCTTAAACATCTGCATGTGTCCCAGGTCCTGTGGGAGACCCACCACAGCTGGAGGCCAGCAGATCCTAGGGCATCTCCAACAGCTATGGCTGCAGAACTGGACCGAGCCCCACTACCCATGTGAACAGACTTCACACTGTCTTCAAGGTTCTCGTTTATTAGACACATTTCTTTTTGATCCTTTGGGTTTTTCATAAGAAAGGCCAGGGTTGTACCGAGACCAGTAAATGCCTTTGCCACATCGCCCAGTGCAGGAAGAGCATCTGGCATCTCCCTGACTGTCTCTGTGTCCACATCCCTCAGTGGGACCGTACCCACGTCAGACAAGCAGAAATTCTGGGCAGGGGGGGTATCAGGGCAGCCTTTTCCTGCCTTATTTTGAAGATGTTACTCTACGCTGTGCCTTCAGTCCCAGTTGGAGTGTAAATCTCAATGGCTTCTCTTGAACCAAGGTGTTTTATCAGCCCAGCATTTACATCCCTGGCCCGTGGAGATGTGGGGATGCCAGACACCTTCTGAGCTGGCAGAGATGGGGATTGGCAGCAGAAAGGTGAGAAAAACAGTCTGCTGGCTTGCTGAACAACGTCACCCATGCCCATTGCAGGAGGAGCTACCATCTGCCATGGTGATGATGACCGGACAGCCACCACTTGTCCCCAGGAGACCCGAGTCCCCCAACACACTCGGCAGTGTGAGGGACACAGCAGGAGACAGCCCCTCTTGGGCTGGAGAGCACAGGGGTGAAGTAGCCTCCACCTCCAGTTCACGCATGGGGAAACTGAGGCACGCAGAGGCTGGGGCAGGTCTGTGGTTTCGTAGAAAGTTAGCGGCAAACTGGAAATGTGTCCCCCAGGCTCTGCTGTGAGGATGAAGCTCCCACGGAGGGGTGGGAGGCCGGCTGGGTTCAATATAAGTTTGGAAGTGAGTGAAGTGATGCCAGGAGGCTGCAGCCATGGCAGGGACAGCCTGGAGCGAAGGCAGGGAGGTCATGCAAGATGCTACCAAGTCAGCCCTGAATTGTTCTGCAGGGACTGGCAGCAATGACACCAACCTCCCCACAGTCCTGCCAATGGGGTAGAGATGCAAGGAGGCCGTCCGTCCACCGGGCGCATGGAGGAACCACCAGCTCAATTCACCCCCCAACCACCCAGCAACTGCCGGACGTGGCTGTGTTCAGCTCCTCTACCAGCTTTGGCCAGGTTGGACCGGATAACCTCGGGCTGTTTGAAGCAGTGACCCAGGGGTGAATGGCAGCAAGGTTTATCTCAGAAGGTTTATTTTGACAAAGGTGGCCGCCCTGAAAAGAAAACAGCCGGCGTCCTGTTTTAGAGCTGTACCGTGCTTCTGCGGACGAGCAGCTCCCGGTGGGAGCGGCTAATGGGTGGTGGAGAAGAGTTGTGCTCAACGTGACCTTGAATCCATCGCCCCAAGCCTCTGCGTGGGCCCCAACATCTTCCTTCAGCATCTTCTCCTGCCTACAGTCTGTGACTGCTAAGGAACAGGGAGTGGGTAGGGACTTACCCCCAGAAAAGGAGGAATGGTTGATCTGGAAGCACAGGAGCTGCTCTGGTTGGAGATGCTGGCTCAGAGCAAGGCCACAGATTTTTGGGTGCAGGATCACCAGGATATGGCACCAACCCTGGGTCAAGCTGCTTTCAGAGGGAGCAGGATGAAGCCAGGATGCTGAGATGTGGGGAGGAGGAGGATGCGGTGGCGGAGGAATGTAAACCCTCCTTACGTTTGGGCTGCAGAGGTGGGAGAGGGATGTGTGCACATGGCTGCAGAGATGGCTTTGGTCCATGAAGCGTCCTGTTGGTGCTGGACTCCAGTGGAGCATCTCAGGAGGTGGCACCACCCACAGCCACCTCCAGGACCTGTTCCGTCTGTCTCCTCCAGACCAAGTATTCCCAGCCTGGGGGCACAGGCTACATTTGGGGCTGTATTTGAAGATACTTCTGTTTGGGTGAGAGAAGAGTGGGAGGTGATGGGGTAAAGAGACAACACAGCAGAAGCTGTGCAACCTCCCAGAATGAGTGATGGACGGCAGGAGAGCAGCCCAAGGAGGATGCACCCCTGTTGCAGAGCAACGTCCTCCCGCTTCCTTTCCCTCTTGGCAAGCCCAGCACACAGGCTGTGGTGACAGGGGGCCATGTTCCTCTGCTGGAACCCCAGATGGATGAACACATGCTGTGCAGCTCACAGAGCAATGAGAGCCTCAGACCCTGCCTGTCCAGGCCTGCCAGACCTGGCTTCCATCCATTTAAGGACCAGAAGGAGGATTCATATGGCAAATGAAGATGACTCCACATGCTGCAGGCACACTTTGGCTTTTATGGATGAGCTTCCAGCTCAACCATGACCTGTTCCCACCAGGACACCAGAGGGGAGGGAATCTGAATAAGGGAGAAAAGAAGACTGAGGAATGAGATGCAATGACCAGATGGATATTTCCAAGAACTTGTCCGGCCCTGATGCTGCCAGGGACCTTCTGCAGCCCCCGTCTCCTCTCTCTGCCCCTGGCTGGAGAACCGCTCAGATCAGTGGCACAGAGACTCGCTTCAGGGGGTGTTCAAGCTCCAGGAGGAAGCATTTTTGCAGAGGATGCCAAATGGGAAAGGAAGAATGCTTAGAGCAAGGGCAAAACCACCAGTGACCTGCCTACAAGCTAGCTCATGGTCCCTGGTGGGGCAGAAGACCCAGAGGAGAAGAGAGATTGAGGGCGATGAAAGAAAAGCAACGCCAGTTCCTCATTCATCCACGGCTGCAGGTGGGAAAGCTCATGCCAGGACTCAGATCACAGCGTTTTCTTGTAAGGTCTGTCAGCCACCCCATCAAGATATGTTTGGGGGGGGGACACCTTGAAATCGCATTGCCACGAGCTGTGAGCACAAACCCTCCCAGGGCACAGCACGAGCTGCTAAGGAGAGTCCATCCCAACCACGGGTAACGAGATCTGCTCCACACAGCAGCTACAGAGGCTTTCAGGGGTGTGAGGAGCCAATTTTAGGGTGCTCCACTTCTTTGCTCATAGCCGGAGGGCTGTCACCTGCTGGATGCATCTCATTTTTTTGGCAGCACGTAGCTACTGGCTTCTTGTCTTTACCTTTGCTTCCACTGGAAACCATGGATGGAGCTTCATGGTTGCAAAGCACGAGGCCACCCTCCGACACCGGAGCTTAGGGAGTCGCCGCAGGAAGAGGAAGGCATGGGTGGGAAAACTGATTTTGCTGACATTTCAGCAAATCCTGCCTGGAACAGTAGCGACTAGTCCGTGTTGCTTATCTGCAGGCTCTTAAGAGCAGCCATTTGATGATGTCAGTCCAGTAACCCTGGCAATAGCTTACGAGGAGTCATAAATCATCGGCAATCAGTTAATCTCTTTGGCTATTAGCTAAGACAAAGAATACGTTGTTCTAAAATGAAGCAAAATTTACCAGTGACAAAAAAACACCCCCTTATTCCTCCTCCTTGCTTTCTGCTGTTGCTGTTGACAGGAGAGCAATCCTGAAAGAGGTTTGCCATGAAATCCCTGTTTCCCTCCTGATCGGGCCGGGAGAAGACGAAAGCAGCTTTTGAGGGGATTCCAAATTTAAGATTTGATGTCACCCAGGTCGTTCAGGAGGAAGACTTTGTAAAAGAATAACAAAAAACCTGGTGTCACCCTTCACGTGAGGATGTGAAAATGTTGTGAATGCAGCGGGATGCTGAACCTCCCGCTGCCCCTTCTCTCCTGGAGGAGCGTGGGGTTACCCCTCTTCCGAAGGAACACAATAGGATGCTTCTTTCCCAAGTACATACTTGTACGAAAAAAAAAAAATTGCATTGAATTAGTTGTGCCTTCCTCCTTCCACTTTGAAGCTTGACTGGGCTGACAGAGTTTACTGCCTGGTCTAGTTAGCGGTGTCCCTCCAGGGGGGTTGGACTAGATGACCTCTAGGAGTCCCTTCCAACCCAAAACATTCTATGATTCTATGATTAAATGTATCCGAGGGTGTTTTTGGGGATCACCAGATTTCCCGATGGAAAGCTGAACCAGAGGATTGCTTTGCTTTGCACCAGCACATGGAATCCTCTCCAGCAAGGCAAAATGCGCAGCCACAGCTCTGGCGTAGGTGTCCAAGAATCCCCCCCCAAACCTCGTCCAGAAATTCCTCCAAGAAATCTCTTCTCAATGAGCAAGGAGTCGTTCCCTCCCACCTCTCCATGTCACGCTGGATTGGATGGACCTGCTGTATTTCCCCTCTTCTTTCCCAGGCTAAGGAGTCCTGGCCTGCCTAACCACTCCTCCTACACAAGTCCCACCAGACCTTTTCCATCTTCACGGGGTCGGGGGGATCCGAGATGCCTGAACCTGCAAGAAACATTGAATCATAGAATCCTAGGTGGGAAGGGACCTCAAGGATCATCTGGTCCAACCTTTCTAGGTAAGAGCACAGTCTAGACAAGATGGCCCAGCACCGTGTCCAGCTGAGAGACCCATGTCCTCCTGGGCCAGAAACTAGAGCGCAGATGGGATATCCCAGGTCACATCAAACAGCACTTGGCACTTGCACTTCGGCAGCTGAAATAAGCTGGGTGGGACAGAGATCATCAAGAGAAACCAGAGAGCAGAGGGAGGGTGGGAGCATTGGTGGGGCACCTGGCTGCCTTGCAGATGATGTGATTTTCCTGCATGGGAGCACAGAGGACTGGGCTATTTCCTTACAGATTTGTTCCAAAATCCAGATGAATTCCTCACCATAGTTCTTATCCTCTCCTGCAAATAATCATTCCTTCGAAGGAAGATAGAATCAAGGACCATCTAACTTGGTATATCAGGGCAACTCTACCTCTCTGGAGACAGCAAGCTTGTACCTAGGGTGTCAGAAGGAAGACAGACTGAGAGGACCTTGTGTCTTCCACCTGACTCCATGGCTCTTTGGACAGTCACCAAACACCAGGTTGCTTGAAGCCAAAGAAACTCCATCACCAGAAGGGGTGTGAGGACATTTCTCCTCACCCTCAGCTGTTTGTGAGGTTTCTGCCATGGTTTTTCACTGTGGAGCCCGAATTAACGACAGATGCAGAGACCTCCTGGGCTAAGCATGCCTGAAGTCAGTACAGGAGAGAGACCAGCATTCCCCGTTCCCAGCCCTTGGCCGGAACCATGGTCGAGGGGGCCAGTCTAAAATAAAAGGTTTCATCGTGTGAACTTTCCAGAGGAAGCAAGTTTTCTCCTGGAAAGAACAGAAAGTGTGTGTGGCAGGAGCAAGTGGCTCCTCAGGGGCTGCCTGAGCAGGAAGGAAGATGTTTTGATTTATTCTAGGTGTGAAACTTGGCCAGGGAAGCTTGCCAGGTGTTTGTGTTGGCTCCCCTTCGTCACCAGGCTGTGCTTCCAGTGGGAACTTTGCTTCTCAAAGCTGGCCTCTTAATATCCATGGCCAGGAGAAGAAGAGGGAGCAGCCAGCAACAAGGTCTGGCTTACCCGGGGGCAGGGTTAGTGGAAGGGCTTAAGTTAGACTGAACTCAGCCTCCACCAGCATCTGGCAGGGATCACAAATGCACATGGGCTTCCCCCCGGGGTCAACGTTAACACCATCTCCATCCCTGCCACCTCCTCAGTGCTGCAGAGAAAACCAAGAACCCAGCTTATCATCAGCGCTTTGGGGCAATTGTCCCAGCAAAGCAGATCAACTCTGAGGGTGCCCAAGCCCTGGCCCAGGCTGCCCAGGGGGGCTGTGGAGTCTCCTTCTCTGGAGATCTTCAACCCCCACCTGGACGCTGTCCTGTGCCCCCTGCTCTGGGTGAGCCTGCTTGGGCAGGGGGGTGGCACTGGGTGAGCTCCAGAGGTCCCTTCCAACCCCTGCCATGCTGGGATTCTGGGATTCTGTGATCAAAGCAAACACCTACAACCAGGGCATGAGAAGCCAGATCTGTGGCCGCTCGTGGCATCGGGGTGGCCGGCCTTTGGTCAGCCACAACGCAACAACTTCCCTCAAACGGGGCCAATTCCCATCAAGCCTTTGCGCTTCTGGACGGCACGAAACGGGGCCAGAGGACAGCCGACAGCCTTCCCACTCTGCAGGAACTGGAAGGTCGCGAGATAGCCTGGCAGCAGGCTTAAAGCAAACAAAAGGAAGTGCTATTTCACACCACTCGCAGAGGCGCTGCAACGCGTTGCCAACAAACCTAGCCCCCTTAGATCCTCCGTCCACGATGGGAAGTCAAGCAGATTGTGGTCTGGCCCCCACCTGGCTCAGTGATCCTGCTTCTCTGAACACAAGGGGTTTCCTTCCCCTCCTAGGGTGTGAAGGCACAATTTTTCCTCTTTTAACTCTTCCCTTCCCCATATCTTTTTGCATGGATCTCACAGAGGTGGGGGACCCACTAGCATCACCTTCTCCCTCCACATCTGTTGCTTTCTCCCCATGTCTTCTCATATGTGGGATAAAGGAAAGGGTGGAGAGAGTTACCCCTCCTCTGCTTTCCTCTAATCTCCTTGGCACCCCATTTCTTTCTTTTTGCCTTTCTGCTCTCCATTTTTTTTCCCCTCCCTAGCACTCATATCTATTCTGCTGAAGGCAACCACGTTGGAGAGTGAGAATTGACCCCAGGTCCCAGGGGTGCAGAGCAGCTCCCGCCTTCATGGCTCAACCACGCTCATGCACATCCCCACTGCACCTCCCAGGGCTGCTTCTCCTCTGCACCTCCTGGGGCTTTCCTGTGGCCAGGAGATATCACGGTCGTTTCTTATGTTTCTGTCCCATTCACCGTGCCTGGAGTAATGTCCCTGTGGTGTCGCAGCCCAGAAAGACGTGCGTGCAGCACCGTAGTGGTGTTGCAGAGGGGCACGTGCCTATGTGGGGAAAATGAATGCTTGACCAGGGATTTGGAGGGCTAGAGGACTGAGCAGGGTGAAAAGCTCCAGATCTAGACCAATTGCATCCATGAAGGCTGACATGGATGAGAGGAGGGGGTTTCTGGTGCAAACTATTGCCCAGAGTCAGAGAATCACAGAATTGTTTAGGTTGGAAAAGACCTCCAAGATCATTGAGTTCAACCGTTCCCCTAACTCTGCCATCCCACCACTAAACCCTGTCCCTAAGCACCTCATCTGCCCAGCTGTTAAATCCCCCCAGGGATGGGGACTCAACCCCTTCCCTGGGCAGCCCCTTCCAGTGCTTGACAGCCTTTTAATTGAAAAAAAATTTCCTAATGTCCAACCTAAACCTGCCCTGGCGCAACTTGAGGCCATCATGCTCAGGTTCCTCAGAGGGGACATGAATTTACTCCAAAAGCCATGCAGGCTTCCGTATGTCTCCTGCTGCTTGTCCTCCTGTCACTCCAGCATCTCCTTCACCAGGGATTCCCTTCGCCATTTAAGGGTGAGGACCAAGGACAACCCGCCCTTAGACCCACCCCTATGCCTCGAAGGTGCCCAAGCTCTCCTTCCTGCCCTCCCTTGTCACGTTAGGGACGGTCACCCTCTGCACATCACTTCAGCCTGCACAGCTCTTCACGGCTACAAGAGGCAACCCAGGTAGACAGAGCAAACAGCTCTTGACTTTGCTCCAGACCAAGCACGCCCCTTTCCTCGGGGTGAGACCGGCTGTGCTGAGCGTACACAGAACATCCTGCATTTCCCTGACACCTGCGGCTGGCGAGGCCCTCGAGAGGCAATTTGAGGACAGTCTTCAGCTCTGAGTGTTCTCGGTTTCATCACTCAAAGTCAGACCTTTATTGTCATGAAAAGGATATCGGGGTGAGTGCTGTCACTTCCACTTGCTGTTGGGAAACGGACCCTACCATGAACTAGCTCTCACATTCCCTGGAGTATTAACCCATCTATTGCTTGGAGGACATTTTGAACAGTCCTGCCTCTAAGTCACCAGCTGATGGAGCACTCGGAAGAGAGATCTGCTGTAACAGAGACCTGGGCCAACAAACCCACCTGCTTGGGTTCTGATGCCTCCTTCCAAGGCATCCACAAGAAATTGCATGAGCAAAATGAACTCCGTGGCCGAGATCCACATGCAGCTGAGCCAATGTAGCTGTAGAGGGGAAGAGCCTCAGCTATTCATCCCTCCCTGCTTCTCCCAGCTGTGTGGTCCCAGCCCTTCCCAGCACCCGCTCAGGCCCTGGTGCAGCACCAAGCACAAGGACAAGCCAGTCCTCATCCATGGCGTTATGGATCCCATCTCTCGGGGACGTGGGAGGATGTTGTATAAGGACATGTGATATTACGGCCTATCGCAGAGTCTTTCCCTTCACAGGGAGCTCACGCGCTGAAGCATCCATCCCTCATGGGCACAGACCCCAGCACGACCCCTTCACATGCTCCTGCAATACCTGTGGAACGCCAGGATTGCCACTTCTTCCAGCAGGACACAACCCCAGGTTTCATCCTGTTGAACATCCCTCTTGTGCAAGCAGGCTGCTTTGCATTTCTGAAGAGCTTTTCTTGTTTCTCTAATTCTAGGAAAAAAAAAATAATCTAATTTCTAACGCAATTCTTGGACCCTCCTGAGTACATGGTGGCTTCAGCACACTTGAATGGGACCTACAGCCTGCGTGTCAGGGGACTCCTGGACGTGTGGGGCAAACCTCGTGGGAGAGGAGCTGCTGAAGAACCCATCCCGAAGGGCTCGTCATTGGGACAGGCAGCAACAGAGCCCCAGCTCCATGGGAAATCACCTGGCAGCCCTCTCCCTGGAGAGCTGGGAGATGAAAGCACCCAGGTGCACAAGCAGGCAGCTACAAAGGGCCCGGAGCCCGTCCTGGCATGGCGTGCCCTGTTCCCGGAGTGGGACCAGGGTGGTGTGACCCACGCTGAAAGCAGCCAGGCAATTGCATACCTGCTTGGCTCATCAGTGGGGTCATCTCTTGGATGCCTGCTGGACTCCCGTGACTCCTCACCACTCTGACCTGCAGAATTGGGCATCCACACCAAGAAAGGGAGAGAAGCAGGAAGAGCTGGCTTTAGAAAGCCCTTGGGTGGTGCCTCCCTTTGAATCAAGAGGCTGCATTCTCCCAAGGAGGTCTCATTGCTATGATTTTGCCATATGACATTCTCTAGCAGACCTCCTCATGGGGGTCCCATTGGTGAAGGCTGGATCTGCCCTGTCCGCCCCCACGTCACCCACTGGAGCCAGGGCTGCTCCCTCACCACCGGGTACATCTCCAGGTCAGGAGCTGCCCATCCACCCAGCTCCACATCCCACCTCATCCCCAAACCCGAGCTCCTGACCGAGCACTTGAGCGCTGCTTCCGACAGGACCCGTCCGAGCACGCCATTGTACGCAGCTCGGGGTGACAGCTGGTGTTTGGTAGGAATTAACCTCAAACGCAGGCAGAAAGTTTGAAAGAAAAGAAAATTAAAGATTAAATATCAAAGCTAAACCTGCCAAAAACAGAACCCTGAAGGGACAAAATCCCCGGCCTCAAAGCAGCTTATGCGTCTCAAGTTTCTGGTGGTTTTTTGACCAACCTTAGCTCAATACCGCCCACCTTTCCTCCCAGACACGGTGTTTCCAAACATGTTGCTTTCTCGCTGTGAAAGCCTTGCTCCCACCCTGTTAATCCTTTGCTCTCCTGCTGCACCCCCCAGATCTACCAAATGTGCTTTTCTCACAGGGCCACCTTCCCCAACAGCCCCCCCTAACTACATCCCCATGGTGCATCTCCACCATCTTCCCAGCTGTCAGTCCCAAATGGTCCGAACCCCCCAGGGTCTCCCCTGTCTGAAAGACTCACCCCACCCCAGATCCAGTGGGCTTCTCTTCAGCTGCCCAAAGCCCTGGAACAATCACCAGCTTAACCAAGTGTCTCCAGGAACGCCAGCCCCAAAGGGGTTTCCAAACATCATCGCTCTTTATCCAGCCCATGCATAAATCTAGATGAAAATGAGACACCTATGTGCTTTTCTCCAGCTCACCACACGTTGAGTGTCTCATGGCTTTAGGGCAGAGTTTCCCATGAGGCATCCAGGACTCTCCTTCCCTACGCACAGCTCCTCCACCCTGATGTGACCTGGGAGAGACTTGCTCTCCCCGCAGCCCCTGGCTTCTGCATTTGCCATCCTGCAATCTCCTTACCAGAGGTGAGGTTCACCTGGCAGATTAAGACTCCTAAACATGTGCATCTTGATGTTGGACGTTGATGGGAGACAACGGAAGAGTCTCAGATGCCATCAGGTGCCTGTTTTCAGGCCACCAAAGCAAGGCTGGGGGCCGACTTTTGGAGGTTCTCCCCCTGATCTGCTGCTCCAGCCCAGGTCTTGTGCCATCACTGGGTACAAGCCACATTCTCC
>JADKXX010003501.1:0-33212 GCA_017310255.1 Butorides virescens
TACGATTCTACGATTCTACGATTCTACGATTCTACGATTCTACGATTGATAGCCGGTTCCTCTCCCCAGCGGAATGACCACGGCTCTACCGGAGGCGGCAGAGCTGCCGTGAGAAATACGGTGGCCCCTGACTTCCACCTGGTGACTTTTCACAGCACGGGGAATTTCCAGAGATGAAAAGATCCCCACGCTTTGTTTGATAATTATCCTCTGCTAGCGACTTCCTTTCTCTCCGGTTTTGTTTTGACACATTTATCGCGCTCTTTTGATCTCCACCTTCGCAACCACACCACAGATAATAATTCCCAACAAAGGATTAAATATTTTGATGTCTCCACAAGTAGCATCTGCTGTCACTCCGGCTTCGGGGGCAGCTGCAGCGGCTCACAGCCCTTGTGCTTCAGGGCAAAGCCGATCACCGGCGGAAATGATGAAGATATTTCCTCCTGCAGCAAATAGCACAGGCAGCTACGCAAGGAGAATTTGCATCCCGTCCTTTGCAGCTCCTGGACCATCCCAAATCCTCACCACAGCGCTCTCCATGCTCCTCACAAGTCCAATGGGGTTTGCCTTCTGGAGATCCGCCCTGCAAGACCAGCATGGACCTTCACCCCTGGAGACCCCTTGTTTTAGAGCCAAAGGGTAAATGTTGAGGCTGAATCCACCCCCTCTGCCCGGGGGTCACTGGAGGGCGACACAGGGTGCAGCCCACCATGTGCTCGAGGGAAGGAGCTGTGTTATCTTCTGTTGCGAGGTTGGGGTTCCAGCTGTCTTGGGAGGTGGAGGTTTGGCAAGGGAGGAGGAATGAGATGCTGATGGATGGCCACAGCCCTCCATTAGCAGGGGGAGGTTTAGATTGGACATTGGGAAAAATTCCATCCTCAAAAGGGCTGTCAGGCACTGGAAGGGGTCAAGTCCCCACCCCTGAAGAGATTTAAAAGCTGGGCAGACACAGTGCTTAGGGACAGGGTTTAGTTGTGGGATGGCAGGGTTAGGGTAATGGTTGGACTTTATGATCTTAAAGGTCCTTTCCAACCTAAACAATTCTTTTGTATGATCACTCTGTAGGACTGAGAGCAGGGGGGGGACCACCCAGCCCAGCCTCACATCTGAGGCTCCCAACCCATCTGGGCTCACCCCTGGGGCAAGACACCCAACCACAGAGCCTTTGTGGAGGCACTGCAGGTGCCCAGTTTGCTGAAGCGCTTTAGCATGGCCACCTCCCCCTGTATTTGCAAGGAGCATCCTCAGTGTCATCTCTCATTCCCCATCTTTGGAGACCACCAGCACAGCTGCTGCCTGCAAATCCATGGGAGAGAAAGAGCCCAGCCATCCCCCGGCACAGCGCACCAGGGTGAACACTCATGCTGCCCCAAATCAACCCCCATGCCATCCAGACTCTGCCATGTGTGGATCAGGGCTTTCTCAACCACAGTGACCAACTCCCTGTGCAATATCTCAGGCAGAGCTCAGCCATGACCTTGTGCTTGGGCAGGCTTGTTCCCATGCCTCCCCGAGCGATTCTGCTGGGCTCATCGGTGGAGGCCACGACATCCAACATGATGACAAGAGATGGTCACATCCACGAGGCCATATCCAAATCTCTCCTCATAGACCTGGGACCATACAAGGTGTGAAAACCCAGCAGCTTCTGGAGCAGGGAGCTCAGCCCTGCCTCTGCCAGAAATTGCCAATGTTGCTCATAATTTCATTTCTTCCCATCAATTCCCTCCACAAACTTCTCCCCATCCATCCATCCATCCCAAGGGTCTAATTCTCCAAGAAGCATCGCTTGCTCTCCCCACCCAATCACAGTGTATTCATGCTCACCAATCCCAATGAAATCCTTAAAGAAAAGCCAGGACAAATTTGATGAGAAAACCCACCTGAGGAGACAACACCTCATCCTTAGCTTCTCCATCCAACAGCTCCCCAGGTCTCTGAACTAGGGGCTGCATTGCCGCTCCCAGGGAGCTCCCTGGTGTCAGTGACACTTCATGAGCTGCCCGTCAAGAGATCGGAGTGCCAGCAAGGACCACGGTGGCATTTTTAAGACGCAATTAAAAGCTGTCCTGAGGCAAAATTATGCATGGAAAATACAAACCCAACGGAACGCGTGACCTTTCCCCAGGACTGCAGACTTCGCTGTTTCTCAGCAGTTTATGGCATTTTTAAATTGAGAAAAAGTGTTCTGGATTAAATTGGTAAAATCTTGTTCAAGATATGGATGAGTGCTATATTTCTTGGCAAAATTTAAAAGGCTTTGAACATGTCTATTTTAAAACAGCTCCCTATGTACTTTCCCAGCAAACTGAGAGGCTCCAAAACAAAAACCTCCCATGGTCTGAGCAGCTAGTTTCTCCAGACTAATAAAGACCAGTAAGTGGAGGAAGACAGAAACATCGGATGCCTCTTCAAATTTGTCCTGGTAAGCAAATAGGAAAAAACTGCATTTTGGAAAAAAAATGTTTTACTTACAACCTGAAGGTATTTCTAAAAATGTTAAGGTATGGGATACCATTGTTTATAACTGATTCCCACATGAAATACCTCCTCAGAAACCAACTTCATAGAATCATTTAGGTTGGAAAAGCCCTTTAAGCTCCCCCAGCCCAACCGTTCCCCTAACCCTGCCATCCCACCCCCAAACCCTGGCCCTAAGCACTGCATCTGCCCGGCTGTTAAATCCCTCCAGGGATGGAAACATTCAAGACCAGGTTGGACAGGGCTGTGAGCAACCTGATCTAGTTAGTGGTGTCCCTGCTCACTGCAGGGGGGTTGGACTAGATGACCTCTAGGGGTCCCTTCCAACCCAAAACATTTATGATTCTATGGGGACGTGACCCCATCCAGATGGGGATTCCTTCCCTTCCAGTGCCTGACAGCCCTTTTGGGAAGGAATTTTTCCCAATGTCCAACCTAAACCTGCCCTGGCACAACTTGAGGCCTTGAATGAACCAAACCAGTCCTGCTGCTGGAGTACCTCCTTCAGGTTTACATTTCAGCTTTTTTACGTTATTCACACCCAGAAAAATCTACATTAAGAGAAAAGGAAGATGCTGACATCAAACCCTAAAATGATAGGAGATGCCTTGGTTAGGTGAACGTCCCCTCCTCGCCCTGCAGGGCATGCAGCAGCTCACACGCTTGTCCCTGCAAGACCTTGCTGGGACGAAGCAGCTCTGGGAGTGAACCTGAACCACAGAAATTGGGGTCTGTAGGTCTGCGAGGAGTTTGAGGAACCACGCCCTGCCTGAGGGATGGGACATTAAAGAGAAGGACCGCTGTGGCCATCTCTGCTCCTGTGAAGCTAAATCACCTGAAGTGGGAAGAGGAGGAAGGAATCGCTCACTTGCACGTTATTTCCTTGATGCCTGCAATGACAGGGACACTTGTGTCATGAAATCACTCAGGTCCCCAGCAATGGCGTGAGCCTGGCTCCAGAGCTGGGCTTGGGGAGGACCATCAGTAACCACCCAGCCACACTCAGGACAGCAAGGAAGAAATCCTTCCTGATGGCCTCTGTGCTGCACATGCAAAAAAGCTACAAAAAACACATACGGTGAGGAAAATAATGAATGTGCTCCTACAGAGCGTGCCATCATGCACCCAAGGAGCAACATGAACGTTATCACGGGCAACCTGACATCCCCAGCTTTTGAGATCTGGGATGAGCAACCCTCACTGTCTCAGAGTATCTTAAATATATATATAAAGGACAACGTCCACAGTGACGCTAGGCAGTAGAGATGGGGGAGTCTTGGAAGGCTTTACAGGCTTGAACTACAGGACATGAGCTGACACTGGCTAGGGCAGAGTTAGAGACAAGTCTTTTGTAGGTGAGGTCTCTTATGGCTTCCAGCAGTGGGGCAGCCCAATCAAGTGGAGCCATCCCTACCAATAGCTCTTAACTGCACTTTGCACAGTGGTCAGGAGTACGGAGGCACCAGCACATTCCTCCTACGAGACAGTTACCCTATTGCCCTCAAGCCCCAGGGTTTGCTAACTGCCCTGCTGCAAACATCTGACTTCTCAGTGCTCATAACCAACAGCTACAGTTTGTGCCACTTTTTGGGAACTTAATCTCAAAGCAGGTGAAATTCAGCAGGGCTGGCTTACATTACAAACCCTGAACTGAAACCATCATCCTGGCAAACCCCAGGGGCACCTGCAAGATGTCCCAAGACCAGCTGGTGACAGGAGCATGGCCCCAGTTCAGCTTTGGGTGGCAACCTGCCAAGTCACAGCACTTCTCATCCCACCCCGTAGAGCAAGGAGCCAGTCTTCTGGCCAGCATCCCTTGGCTCCTCTCTCATTTTGGGACCCTGTGGGCCACACAGCTGTAGAGAAGACCAAGCAGCTGGATTTTACAACACTTGGAATGCTGGAGCAGAAAAAAACCTTAACAGGATCTTGAGAAGATGCAAGATCTAGACATGACCAGGCCAGAGGGGTTGGTATACTGAGTCTCAGCCACAAGGAGCAAGACATGATGGATCTGCCTTTCCCACTGTATCCTCACTTTGCAACACAGCCAGCCCAAACCAGTACCTGCCAACCTTCTGCAGTCAGGGAGTGAGGTCCACAAGGAAGGGGAGGAAAAGACACTGTGCCACCAAGCAAAGCCCCAGAGGGCTGCTGGCAGCATCACCCCTGGGGATACGGTCAGCAAGATAACAGCAACACAGCGAAAGCCAGCAGCTGTGACATGAGAGTGGAAGAGAAAAGATGCTGAGCACGTGCTGGCCTAGAGGACACCACCACCACCCCCATCCCACACAGACCAGTTTGAAGTTCCAACTGGAAGCAGTCTTGGCTGGCTGGAACAACATCATTCAGTTACTCAGATATCTAATGCCCTTGGAGATGCTTTAGGCCTGCCTCCCCACTCTGCTGGTCAGGAAGGTCTACCTTGTCCCAGCCAGCACCCTGTGGAAGCTTGGGATACTCTCAGGCATCTCAAACAGCAACACACCTACCTTGGGACATCCAAACCCAGCATGCTGATACCTCTACCCATAGGCATCTCAGTCCATGAAGCAAGTCCCACACTTGGTTGCTGGCTCCTGCACACACATGCTCAGAAGTGCTAGCACAGAACTGGTTGTGGCCAGCAAATGAGGACCAGGAGATACTGCAGGCTCTTATGCTTCAGTCAAGGCTTGCATACGTTCAAGAGACATGAAAACCAAGTCTCAACACAGCTAAAAAGAAGCTGACAGGCAAGCTACAGACCACCACCCTTCCAAAACACAAACTGAATGCCCCAGGTTCATCTTAAATAGAGCTCCAGGGCCCATGGGTGGGGGTGGATGCCACAGGTGAGGCTGGTCATGGCCATTAAGGCTTGTTAGTGCCCTTAGAGCCCTGATACCAAGGATGTCTCCGATGGCAGAAGACACCTGTGTCTGGGCAGCTGAATGGAGCCTCATTGCTGGGGGATTACAACTCTTCGTGTAGCTCCATGAGCCGAACATTTCAGCAAAGGTGACTCAGGCATAAAGGCGACACAAATCACAAAAGGGCCAGCAGAAACACTTCACCTCAGAAATTCTCAAACATCTTGGTTTTGCATATTGTAAACATCCTCCTTCATTCCTCCTGCTGCTCTCCCTTATTTTAGGGGTGGTTCCCTTCCGCATCACCCCCTTCTAACCCCAGGTCTTGCATAGTCGAGATCGAGAGCAGCCCTGCCAAGAGGGACTTGGGGGTGCTGATGGATGAAAAGCTGGACCTGAGCCGGCAATGTGCGCTGGCAGCCCAGAAGGCCAACCGTACTCTGGGCTGCATCAGGAGAAGCGTGGCCAGCAGGTCGAGGGAGGGGATTGTGCCCCTCTGCTCTGCTCTGGGGAGACCTCACCTGGAGTACTGCGTCCAGCTCGGGAGCCCTCAGCACAAGAAGGACATGGAACTGTTGGAGCGGGGCCAGAAGAGGGCTACAAAAATGATCCGAGGGCTGGAGCCCCTCTGCTATGGGGCCAGGCTGGGAGGGTTGGGGGTGTTCAGTCTGGAGAAGAGGAGGCTGCAGGGAGACCTGATTATGGCCCCTAAAGGGGGCCCATAGGAAAGATGGGGAAAATCTTTTTAGTAGGGCCAGCTGTGACAGGACAAGGGGTGATGGCTTTAAACTAAACCAGGGTAGGTTTAGGCTAGATCTAAGGAAGAAATTCTTTACAATGAGGGTGGTGAAACACTGGAACAGGTTGCCCAGAGAGGTGGTGGAGGCCCCATCCCTGGGAACATTCCAGGCCAGGTTGGATGGGGCTCTGAGCAACCTGATCTGGTTGGAGATGTCCCTGCTCCTGCAGGGGGGTTGGGCTGGGTGACCTCTAGGGGTCCCTTCCCACCCAAAACATTCTACGATTCTATGATTCTATGATTCTATGATAGTCTCCACTCAGTGAAGCGTTCGAGACCCTCAAGCAAGCCATGCCACGTTAGTCCAGAAGATGTCTGCAGACCACAAGCCTGCGTCATCTTTCTATCACCCTTTGAAGTGTGGCAATCATCTAATTAGTGGGTAATGCAACTGGAAGTTAAGGAGCTTAGAAATCCTGGTAGTCTATGTTCAAAAGCGCCCGTTTTTACTGCAGCCCAGCAGGGAAATTATTCTGCTCCGACGCCAACCGATGGCTTTGGGGATATTATCTCTTCTGAACATCAATACCCATGAGTAAACAAAGGCATGTGGCTGAAGGGAAAGAGTCCCACCCAAGGAAGGAAGGCAGTCTTCTTTTTATGCATTTACGCTAAAAACTGACTCTAAATTCAGCTTTAGGAAAGGTCAGTTCCCATGCAAGCAACAACGTGAAGCATCTGTGTCCGCAGGAAGGTTTGTGGGTTGTGGCGTTACCACCAAGGGGATGGTCAGTCCTTCAGAAGACCTTGGCCATACGAGACAGCAATGGAGACCTTACAGTGAGGAAACCTCTCTTATGGATTCACAAAGCAAATGCCGTGGCAGTGTGAGCTGTCCCAGAAGTCTTCATGGCATCGAGATGAGTTGTGACTTCACACTCCAAGGACACAAGCACTGGGAAGGGACGGGACCAAGCCCCAGCTTCCCATCACCTAACCAAAGCCCTGTTTTGACCCATAAGGTGGCAAAGGGTCTGGAGCATCTCCCCTGCGAGGAAAGGCTGCGAGAGTTGGGCTTGTTCAGCCTGAAGAAGAGGAGACTGAGAGGGGATCTCATCAACACCTACAAATATCTTAAGGGCGGAAGTCAAGAGGACGGGAGGAGCCTGTTTACAGTGGTGTCCAGTGACAGGACTAGGGGCAACGGGTGCAAACTGAAACATAAGAGGTTTCAGTTGAATATGAGGAGGAACTTCTTTACTCTAAGGGTGACTGAGCACTGGAACGGGCTGCCCAGGGGGGTTGTGGAGTCTCCTTCTCTGGAGATATTCAAAGCCCGCCTGGACGAAGTCCTGTCTAGCATGCTCTAGGAGAACCTGCTTTAGCAGGGGGGTTGGACTAGATGATCTTCCGAGGTCCCTTCCAACCCTTGCGATTCTGTGATTCTGTGATTCTGTGAAACTTCCTGACACAGCTGGTGAGTGAGCCCACTAGGGAAGGTGCCTGCTGGACCTGTTGTTCACCAACAGAGAAGGACTGGTGGGTGATGTGATGGTTGGAGGATGTCTTGGGCACAGCGATCACGAACTGATAGAATTGACCATTCTTGGAGAAGTAAGGAGGGGGGTCAGCAGAACTGCTGCCTTGGGCACCAGATGTGCAGACCTGGCCTGAAGCCCGCTGGAGCACGTGGTGTCTCTGGTTTCCCTGGACAATGGATGGGATACAGAGGGAAGGAGGAACCAGACCCCTTTTGAGGACATTGGTGGAGGAGATGGTACTCCAGGTCTTGTCTGCCAGCAACGTGGGAAAGGTGGGAGCAATGCCCACCCCCCATAGACAGAAACAGCCCATCTGGGCTGGCCTGTAGGCATCTCCCACTACCCTGCAGACTGCACCCTCCTGACTGGCAGTGACACAAATGACCCCCCCCCCCCTTCCCCCTGGCTGTAGCTAACAGTAATCTGAACGGGGAATCCCTCTCCTTTCAGATCCCATGCCCTGGGCAAAGCTGACTCACTCTAGGTTGCAGAACATCTGCCAGCAGCCAAAGCAAACAGAAACACCAGCACCAAGGACCCCAGCAGTTGGGGTTATCCCTGGCAAGTGGATCAGGCTGTAAGCCCTGGCTCATGTGGGAACTGCTGAAGAAGAGGGGGCCGGTGGAGCTGCTGGGCTCCTCTTTGAAGGTCTTTATATGTGATGTGGGCTTGGGGCTGACCTGGCTGTCCATCAGCCTCCAGAACCCCAGATCTCTGCTTTGGCCCAGCCAGAGATCAGCAACACCCAAAAGGTAATGAGAAACCATCTGTCCTAGGATCCTCTTTTCTCCATGAGGATCTCCAGACCTTCTCCTAGGGAATGCCTCCTGCTCCCCCAAACTAGTGAAGCCTAAACAGAACCAGCACCCCTACTGTGCCGCAGCACTGGCCTGGCCTGCAAGCAGCACACACTCATGTGGTCCCCGTGTGTTAGGAAGACAAAGGAATGGGTTCAAATGACTGGTGTCTGGGCTCAGCCCTGCCCATGTGCTGGGGAAAAATGAACTCAGCTCTCGGGTGCTCTAGGACCTTGCTGAAAGGCAGGGACTTTATTTGAAAGAAAAGAAGCAAAACTGACGTATATCAGGTAGTGTTGAGTACCTTGCAGAATGAACTGCTTCTGGTCCTGCTGACGATGGCATCTTGGCCAGCAGCAATGTCCTGGCTTTACAGTAAAGGCCTCCATAGCAGGCAGACTCTGGACTTAGACTCCTGCTGACAGGCGATTCCATAGACATCCCTGCTCTCCTTGCTTGAGTTGCAAACCCAGGGTGAAAGCCACTATCTCATATTAATGTCACCACCCCCTGAGACCTACTTATTTGGCCCAGAATTTTGCACTTTATCACAGTCACAAGCTTCCTTCCACCTCCCTCCCCTTTCTGACAGGTAACATTTTGAGCTGAGACTGTTCACCCTCCTCTCTGGTTGAAGCCACCACGTGGGCCTTACCACGTATGGGAACACTGTAAGATGCTTGGCCATCAAATACATAAGGAATTTGGCCATCAGGAGATAACTACCCAAAGCAGACTGCACCTCGTAACACCTCTCTTGTTTTCAGAAGGACATGGTGATGACGGTGAAACACCAAATTTTTCCTGAAGCAGTTGAGGATGTGGTTGTAGCTGGTGTTTCCTCAGGAGACTTTCACCTCTGAGCGGGATGAAAGACCCACCGGGACACAAACTTCTGCTGGCAATATGAGAGTGGGAAGATCAGGTTTGCCCACAGCTACATGCAGCTGGATCACTCACTTCAGAGCTTCGAAGCCTCTCCGCACAGGAGAGAGAGGTCTTCAGAGACCTCCTGGTCAACCCAGCCTGAACCTCCAAAAATTTGGCTGCTGCTTCTCTCCCACAGCTCCTGAGCCCAGCTCAAGTTTCTTGGCTGGCCGGCTGGGAGCTGACGGCTGCCGCTGGGTCCTGGATGCTTTTTTAGTGCCAGTGGCTCCAGCTGGTCTGCCTGTGCTGGGGAGCGTTGGTAGGGGAGGGAGTAGGAAAATAACATAGGAAAAAGATGTGACTGCGGCTCTGTTTTGTAATCCAAGGGTGCTCTGGTTTTAATCTAGCTTGGGAAAACCCTGAGGGATGTCTCTGCAAGGAAAATAAAGAGAGAGAGGACTGAGTTGTCAAGGTCAACCAGCTCCTCGTGTTTCAAGAAAGGGCAGGACTTGAGCCACAGACCAGGCTCTGCCCCAGCTGCAAGCCCGAGGCGGACCCCTGCAGACCGAAAGCACAACCCACGCTGTTTCCATCCTGCTGCGGGTGAATCAAGGCCAGGAGAGCCCCTATGGACAGGCTGCGTCAGTCACCCACCCCAGCTTCAACCTCTGCCCTCCAGCCTGGATGAGCAAGGCCTTGGACACCATTAATGCCCCAAGGTCTGGAGGACCCAGAGCTTGGCTGAAGTTTGGTCCAGCGGCACATTTCCATGCCAGCAAGGGGGAAGATGGCAGAGCATGGGCTTGAGCAAGACCCTCTTCACTACCAACACAGGCTGGCTGAGAGTTATAGAATCATAGAATCATGTTTTGGGTTGGAAGGGACCCCTAGAGGTCATCTAGTTCAACCCCCCTGCAGGAGCAGGGACACTGCTAACTAGATCAGGTTGCTCAGAGCCCCATCCAACCTGGTCTTGTTGCATTAGCTCTGTGGTTCCCCTCAGGAAGACATCGCTGCCCTGGAAGAGACACGTTTACGCCGGTGCATCCCATCCCTACCCAGCCAAGCCACATCACCGTGCTTATAGCAATGCGGCACTCCCGCAAGGAGAAGTCATGTAAGGAGAAGGTCTGGGGGCAGTCAATCCTTTGAAACCCAATCTTTGTACAGAAATTGGGGGACCTCAGAGCCCACCCAAGGTCCCAGCCTCACCCACGCCATATCCAGGCAAGATCCTGGCTCGCATCAGCCCCTTCCCCACCGTGCCGTGCTTGCTGTGCAAGCAAAGCCCTACAGGGCTTAAAACCAACCAGCCTCCACTCAGTCTCCTGTCAAGGGTTGGGACACTTCTTCCTGGCCCAAAGGGAGGTTTCGGACCACCCAGGAGCTTTCATCCTGCTCGGTTTTGTCCCTTCTCCACCCTCATCCTGTCACAAGCCAAGGACATAACTGGGAAGCCGTACGCACGTACCCACCCCTCTGCAACCCTTCCCAGCACGAGGCTCTGCCCGCTGCCTCCAGGCTTCAGCCGGTCAGGAATATTTGGGCAGATCTGTCTTCCTTCTCCCAAAAAAATTACAGAACATATAGATATGTATCCCGGCAGGGTACATTGCTTTTCCCAGCTCAGGGGAGTTGGGGAAGGTTTGATGTTCTGCAAACATCCCATTTTGCAACCTCCTAAAATGCAGCATTTTTGGGGGGGGGGGGGGGGGGGGGGGGATGTTTTTGGTTTGGTTTTGCTGTTTTATTTCAGATTTAATGATTCTTGTTGCGTTTGCCATAGTCAATGTACCTACAGTTGGGGGTGGTTTACTTCTTTGGGAGAAGGATTCAAAGCTCAACCTTTCCTTTAGCACACACAGACTTTTTCCTTCCCAGATCAGGGGTCTTTGCAGGGCCCCTTGTTTGCACCATCCCTGTATGCTGATAGAAATCCTTGGCAATGGGTGGGCAGGTCTCCTCCTCTGTCCCACAAGCATCCACCTTCTTTCCAGCACCAGCAGAGGCTGGATGCAGCTCATCACACGGCAGAGATGCTTTCCATAGGGAGCCCGCCCTCTCAGAAATCATCTCCCAAGCCATTTTTTTTTTTTCCCCCTCTGCCACGCTCCAAGTGTATTTTCCCCACCTCATGGGTTCAAACGGAGACGTGGAGGAAGGCAAAGTGTTAAAGAGGTGAAGCAGGAGACCTCCGGGACCTCCCACCTGCAGCTTGGAAGGAGAAGGAAGGAGGGGGCTGAAATCAGACGCTGGATCTTTCCATAACGAAAGGGCCCAACGCTGCCAAGAGGGTTTTTTCCACTGTACAGCTACTATAGGGTTGATGACAGGAAAGCTAATTATATCAACATCCTGTTTACCCGGCAGCGTGGAACGACAGCCCAGATATACTTGGGCTGTGAGGGCATACTCTGATCCGGTTGCATGAACAGAAAAATCTCAGCCATGCGTTTGGGTCGTTTTCTTCTGCAGGTGAAGTGCTACCTGCTCCCGGTGCCCCAAAACCTTTGTTGGTGTGCCCAAAAGAGAGATCCTGGAAAGCAAATCGTGCAATGTCTACCCTGAGGACGGCTCACAGAGCTGGGAAATGGCTTCCCCTGCTCTTGTTGGAGGACATGGGGTTTATTGAAACCCCTGTGGGTTCCTGCTAACCCTGCAGCGAGCCCCAGCCCAAAGTCTGGGAGGGAGCTTTGCCTGGGAACACCCCAACCAAGCAATACTTTGCAGAAGAAGCAAAACACCCAGCAAAAACCACCCAGCAAGTCAGGGCACCTTGCCTCAGTTTCCCTCTCTGTCAGAGCCATATCCAACAGACCGGTGCCCTTTTCCCACCCCCTCCTTGCCCCACACTTTACATTTCTGGCTGGCAGGCAGCTGGGTGTGCTGGCAGAGCCCTCTCCAGACTTGGTTTTGGTTTCAGCCTTTCCACCAGATTGCTTCACATCCGCCACGGCCCCTCTGCTCGTCTGCTGCCGTCCTACTCTTTTTTTGCCATTTCCCATTGTTTCACTTCTCCTGTGAAGTCTGAAACACAGAATCATAGAATGTTTTGGGTTGGAAGGGACCCCTAGAGGTCACCCAGCCCAACCCCCCTGCAGGAGCAGGGACACCTTTAACCACATCAGGTTGCTCACAGCCCCGTCCAACCTGGTCTTGAATGTTCCCAGGGATGGGGCCTCCACCACCTCTCTGGGCAACCCATTCCAGGGTTTCACTACCCTCATTGTAAAGAATTTCTTCCTTAGATCCAGTCTAAACATCATGGGACAGCCCAGGGACAGCAGGGCTAGAGGAAAGAGGAGGCCACAAGGGTGAGCCTTCTCCATCTCCCTCCACTCCCTGGCATGTTCTCACCACACCCTGCACCTAAAGACCTTGAGCTTGTTATGGGTAATGGCTTGTGGCTTGTGGCTTATGGCTTATGGCTTATGGCTTATGGCTAGCGCTCACTGGCAGCAGACCGAGTGCCATTCTCCTGGCTTTTCCCCCTGCAATATCAGCATTTCAGAGCACTTGCTAAATGCAAACCCAGAGAACTGAAATAATCTGTACAAGCCTGGAGAAACCACCCAGGACCAGAAAGCGTCCGGTTTTTCTGTCCCTTCTGCTGGCTCAGAAAACAGCAGGAGAAGGCATCTTGTCCAACAGAGCCCGTGGGGTGACGTGGTGTAAAGAAAGAGCTGGAAAGAACACATTCCTGAGGCAGGGCTAGAGCTGTCAGCAGGCAGGGGATTTGGCACCTGGATGTGGTCCAAGGAAGGTGCTCAGACCTGCCTCCAGATGCCATAAGCTGCCAGCACATTTCTACCTGAGTATCAGAAATGAATAGAATAGAATATTTCAGTTGGAAGGGACCTACCGTAATCATCTAGGCCAACTGCCGTATCGTATTGATGAAGCCAAGAGAGAAAGAGATGGAGAACAACGTCTGGATCTGAATTTACTCAAAGCTCCAGAGGCCTCAGCAGAGTTTGGGATTGGGCCCACCCTGGTCAAGGTGAGACCTTGGTCTTTGTAGCTGCCCTTTAACGCCTTCAGCCTTTCCTTACGGGCGATGTGCTCTGGACCCTAAGCATCCTGGGGTTAGCAAAACAAAGCTGCTGGACTTCTGGGGGTGCTGCCTTCCATGGCAAATCAAGCCAAGGTCCTCTTCATTATTAGAGACCCTCCAGCATTTTTGGTGAGGACTATGTCATTAACCATGAGCCCCTGGTACTTTTCCAAAGTACAGTTACCTCCAGCCTCCTTCAGATCCTCCTTCAGATCCTTCCAAGGGTTGTGCAACAACTGAAATATGGCGAAGTGGCGTGGGGCACAGCTGCATGGTCAGATGTCCCCTCTCGGATGGGCTGCCTTTCAGCAGCCAGGGTGCAATAATCACCTTTGCATTAACATCTAGATAGTATGAGCTTAATGATTCAGCTCTCGCAAGGTACTCTGAAAAGAGATGGTGAAGGACAGATAGGCAAAGAACAAGGAGAACCTGAAGTATCAGTATCAGGAGTGGTGTGGCCAGCAGGAGCAGGGCAGGGACCGTGCCCCTGTGCTGGGCACTGGGGGGGCCGCCCCTCAAATGCTGGGGTCAGGGTTGGGCCCCTCCCTCCCCGAAGGACCTGGGGGGGCTGGAGCGTGTCCAGAGAAGGGCAGCGGAGCTGGGGAGGGGTCTGGAGCCCCAGGCTGCTGGGGAGCGGCTGGGGGAGCTGGGGGGGTTCAGCCTGGAGCAGAGGAGGCTGAGGGGAGCCCTCATCGCTCCCTACAACTGCCTGAGAGGAGGGGGGAGCCGGGGGGGGTCGGGCTCTGCTCCCAGGGAAGGGGCGATGGGACGAGGGGCAAGGGCCTCAAGTTGTGCCAGGGCAGGGTGAGGTTGGGCCTGGGGAACAATTCCTTCCCCAAAGGGCTGTCAGGGGCTGGAAGGGGCTGCCCAGGGAAGGGGTCGAGTCCCCAGCCCTGGGGGGATTTAACAGCCGGGCAGAGGCGGTGCTGAGGGCCAGGGTTTGGGGGTGGGATGGCAGGGGTAGGGGAACGGTTGGGCTTGATGATCTTAAAGGGCTTTTCCAACTCAAACGATTCTATGGTTCTATGACCATCACAATCATTCATTTCCAAAAAAAACAAGACCCAAGACCCACATCTCAGCCAAGTCTGAGTCAAGTCAAGTCTGTTTTAAGGATTTTTGTTCCTCTTATCAAGACCCAGTACTAATTAATGTTAGGCCAAATGCCATGGACAAGACTTCAGGAGACCACTCTTGTTGCTAAATCCTCTTCCTTCCTTCCCTCACATCAGCTGCAAAACTGAAATGACCGTGTTTTTTTCCAGACCTTATTATAAATTAGCAAGGCTACCCAGGTGTATTTATCATCCTGCAATACAGAAATGCCATTGTAAAACACCATGGCCCACCATTTCCATCTTCTCTCCAGCCCTCTTTCATCAAGGCCATCTGAAGAGAAGGAGGAGGTTGCTCCTCAGGCCCTGTGACACGGGTCACCTCATGGGGTACCAAAATAGTTTGAATCAAGAACAGGAATCTCAAAGCCTGGCAGTCCCAGCAGGCTTTGGGGTGGGATGCAGCTGCCCACCAGGGACACCTGAGCCTTGGAGAAGCTCAGGTCACCATCTGCAAGGGGCTGGCCGATATGACCGATGACCAAAGGGACATGCACACCCCACCAGAGCAGTATCTGGAGACCAAGAGCTAAAATAGCATCTTAGACAGAAGAGTCTGTGCCTGCAGCAGTGTCCTACGTGAGCCACTGCACCCTAATGTGACAGGGTCTGGCTCAGACTGTCTTTTCCACTTAAAAATGTGGATTCGAGTGGCCAGAAGAACTCATGAATTTGGCAAATTGCTCTGGCCGGTTGAAAAAAAATTACATAAAATGGGGGAGGGGGCTGCTGAGAAAAGTCAACATCTGCCAGAGCTTATTCACACCAGCAGCACTAAATCAAAACAGAGTTAAGGCTAGAAACAAAAACAAAGCAACTCTTTTGTTTTGGGTCAGATTTCCTTGGTTTTTTCCAGTCTCTGTTTGCAGTGGAGGGAGTTCTTCTGTTTATTTACTTCGTTTGACTCAGCCCCAAAATTCCCTTTGATTTTTCAGCGCAAGCTGAAACTTGGTTATTTGCACAGCTGCCTGTGCACCCCGCCGCAGAGCGTGAGCCCCTCGTGTTGGACGGCATGGGGACAGCCACTTAGGTTCAACCCAAAATTGCCACATGAGAGGTCCTGTGACAGAGGAGCAGGAGGGATGGCCACAGCACATCTCAGCCTCTCCCTTGTCCTCCAGCATCCCCGTGCAACTCTTGGCGCCATGCAAAGGCAGGAGCATGGTGAATTCATAGAATCACAGAATCATGGTGTGGTTTGGGTTGGAAGGGACCTTCAAAGCTCATCCAGTCCAACCCCCCTGCAGGAGCAGGGACACCTTTAACCAGATCAGGTTGCTCACAGCCCCGTCCAACCTGGTCTTGAATGTTTCCAGGGATGGGGCCTCCACCACCTCTCTGGGCAACCTGGTCCAGTGTTCTCCACACCCTCTCCTATGTGCCACAAAAGCCACCGGAAACAATGGTTGTTCAGCTGAAAGAAAAGGCAGGGTTCACATCTGCACAAATAACTACAGAGCAAATTTAATTAAGAGTTTTGTGAGCAGCGTAGCAGCAGGATCCTGGTTCCCTCTGGCCAAGGTCTGGGAAGACACAAGCCCCATCTAGGCACATTGGTAGAGAATTAGCATGGACAGCCCCAAACCTCACATCCAAGAGCGAAGAGGCTGGAACAAGTCCAGCTTTTCCCCTTCCAACTCTCCCTACAAACGCAGTCCCATCCTGTGGGAGAGAGCATGGTAAGGTTGGATGGGGCTCTGAGCAGCCTGATCTAGTTAGCAGTGTCCCTGCTTACTGCAGGGGGTTGGACTAGATGACCTCTAGGGGTCCCTTCCAACCCAAAACATTCTATGATTCTATGAAGAGCCATTGTCCTATGATGAAGCAATGTCCAAGGCAAGTTTAACCCAGACTGAGACTCTTTAGGAACCCCACCTGCCTCTCAGCTCAGGGTGAAGGAAGGGAAGGGGATGGAGAGTTTCTTGGTTTCCCCAAAGGCAGTTATGGGGGATTTTAGGGGTTCATGTTTTGGGGGCCAGTTCCAGCAAAGGAAGATCACACCTCACTGATTTTTTTAAATGAGCTGGATGAGTCGATGCATCTCTTGGGGAAAGCGAGCTGAGCAATCACACTGAGACTTTCTGAATGTACCTGAGGTGCAGTCCCAGTGTGAGAAGCAAAATGTTTTCATAGAGAAAAAGAGGAGATAAAATGAAGAACCAGATGCTCTAGTGAGGGTCGCAGGCTCTGTGCTGAACCTGGCATAACATTACAGGCCCATCCCAGCACTACAGGAGATGGATTAGGACACCAGGGCTTGGCCGAATTGTGCAGGTGCCCAATGGATCCCACTTGGGATTGGGATATCCCACCTGCCTCCAGCTGCTCTTCCGGAAGAGCCCCAGTCTCTTGGAGGTCCTCTGCTAAATCTACCAGCCCCATGGAGATGTCCCAGGTGCCCCAGAGGGCAATATTGCCTCTATTGGATGGAGCCTTAGGGAGGGAGCACTGGATCCATAAAAAGCACATATTACAAACTTCTCTGGGACTGGAAAGGAATTTCAGGAAGGTGTAAAGAGCGTCAGGGCAGCTGCACACAGCACTTTCTCCCTTTTCCCTGCTCAAGCATTGCAGGAAGGAGCAGCCTTGCTATGCCAGGAGGAGGCTGCAGTGGGCACGTGGCCAACGGAGGCGAGTTTGCTGCCCATCAAGGACGAGATCTGCTCAAGGACAGAGCCCCATCCTTGGCAAGTGCTGCTGGTACAGTCAATGCAAGGACCTTCCCCCCGCTCCCACTTTCAGGGCCCCCTCTGATGCACGAGGAACGAGACGGCTGCAGAAAACAGCTGGAAGCTTCCCTCCCCACCCAACAGGGGCAAAACATATTTTTTTTTTTTTCTCCTAATCAGTCTTGCAAAATGCTGAACTATTTTAGCTGAAACTTTCCAAAAACATTTCAGCCTGGAGGCAGCCAGCCAGCCTGAAGAAAAAGTAGAGTCTGGCAGAGTTATCAGTAATGAAAGGCAAAGTTTTACAATAATAGGAAACAAGGAGCATGCTAATGATGGATACCAGCTCTCCTTTAGACAGGCAGCACCTCGCCGGCCACTGAAATAGAGCTGGGGCACCGAAAGGGAGTGAGTTATGGATGGATGGATGGGTGGATGGATGGATGCATGGAAGGATGGGTGGATGGGTGGATGGATGGATGGATGGATGGATGGATGGATGGATGGAGCAAAGTGGTAAAAAAACAGAGAAGCCTGTTCACCACTCAAGGCAAAGGGCAGGATGCTCTTCATGTCCTCCAGATAAAGTCCTACAAGCACAAGCGCAGTCAGAGGAGGTTCTCTCAGCCCCTCCCCATGGGCATCAGACACACTTCAGGCTGCCCTTCCCAGCTGCCCTGCAGCCCATGGTACTGGTATCATCGGTTGTCATCTCACTGGGAGAAGGGCTGGGGATGCAAACTAACTCATTTCAGAGTTTCCCACCGATATCTGCAGGAGTCCTTGGTCTTCTCCAGACCGTGAGCAGCTCCCGGAGCACCAGACTGCCCAGAGGTGATGCTTTCTCTGAGCTGCACCTAGAGTCACAGGGAAATAGCACATGGCCTTTCAACACTTGGGCCACGGAAGGTGGCATCTTCAGCAGAAGACAAGTCTCTTCCTGAAATAAGAGTGGTGCTTTGGGGCCAAGCAAGGGGACAGCGCTACCAAATTAATTCAACCCTGCCCAAACAAAGCTCTGCATGCGTAGCTTGCTCCAAAGGCCCAAAGTGGTCCTCTTTGCCCTGAGAAAAAGCAGGCTAATGACCCACAAGCCCCCAGTATTTGTTAAGACCACCAAAAGCCTCACTGGGATTGCAGTCCCAAATTGCACAGACTGACCTGGGTTTTCCAGCCAGCTCAGGCATCGAGCACGCGTGGAAACCTCATGGCAGAGCTCTGGGCTTGCTCACGCCAGGGCTGGAGCTCCAGTGAGAAATGCAGCCAGAGGCTGTAATCCAGCGACAGGCAGCTGGAGGGTAGCAGATTCCCATCGTAACCACAAAACGCCAGAACTGCAGAGACAGCAAAAGCTGTGAACGGTCTGGAAATCTGCCTTGGCCAAGAACACGTACATCTCATTTGGGATCAGCAGGACGGACAGACCGACACGTTCAGACCTCAGGGACATTGACTCAGGAATTCTTGGATTGTTCAAGTATCTCATCTGGGCTTTTTCCAGCCTGTCTTCTCACTTTCGAACGATTAGGTCCTGTCTTTTCCAGCCCCCTCTGTGCAGCTGAACGGACCAGACATTTCTCCCGCATGAAGATGTCTTCTACGCAGTATTCTCGTGAACACTCACACAAGTCAGGGCAGTAAGAAAAAGCCCCAGAGATCCAATGTCAGCCAATGTCACCCATATCCCTGGGGTATTGCTCTTAATTAATTTCTATCCTAATTCTTCTATTCATTGCTTTTATTGCTTCGGTTCCTAAGCTAGCCTTTAGCAGACCAAGATCGCTGTGTGCAAGATGCAATGCAACAAAAAAACAGTTTCTGGGGCAAAGAGATAAGATTTCCACCATATTTTCAAGCTATATTTCAAGTTTGCACCAAACTTCAGGAATTGGGTGAGATTTCAAACCTTTGTACTCTTGGACAGGGGAGTAATAGGGTCAGAATCCCAAAAGCCACATCTGAAGCAAATCCAGCAACACGCATCTCCCACCAAGGAGCCAGAAGATGCAACGACAGCTCTGGTCACGATCATTGCCTGCAAGGAGGCATGGTCAATCCCCCATCCCTTCTTCTCCCAATTCCCGTATCCCTCTCCATCTGTGCCCCAGTGGAGGGGAGTTCTGTTGTAACTGGGACAGCCGCTTCCATCCAGAAGGCACCGTGTCTGGGAGAGGAAGGAAGGCAGGAAAAACAGGGCTGTCAGGATTCAAAGCAAATACCCTGCGCCAGCCACGTCGCAGGCCCTGTGATGCTCATGTCCCCATCAGGTGTCGTGCTTTGATGAGATTTGGCTTGGGGCCTAGCACCATCTTGGGTCCTTTTTTTAAAAAAAAGAAAAAAAAATTATTTGCTCATGAAGCAACTACCTTGTCCCTGGAGCAGCTCCCAACACACTTTCTCCTGCTGGGAAAGAGGAAACAAAGGTCTCTTCTGTCCTCCCCAACACTACACAACCTCCTTGCAGTTGTAGGTCCAAGTAGTAGGTTCAAGTCAAGAACACTTTGAAGATGGGGATGAAGAAAGTGGGGAAGGTGGCAAGGCAGGGATCTTACATTCATATCTAACACAGCTCCTCATTCCAGACAGTCCACGGGAATTTATCTGGGAGAATGGAGTTAGTAACTGGCCCCCAAATCCACACCTTCTTGCAGAGCCAGCCCCAAGATGTGTAGCCCATGAAGGAGTTTGGTGTTGGCTGCAGACATCAGTCTGGACGTGAGGAGTTATACAGGGACCAGCCCGCAGCAAAGCTTGGGTTTGGGTCTCTCTCCAGAGTCTGTGCAGATGATGATGGGATGAATATACTGAAAAACTCAGCAGGGCGGCACTGTTGCCTTCCCACTTGGCAGGCAATGTGACAGCCCCGTCTGTCCTGGTGACAGACCAGAGCAAAGCCTCACTCGCCAAGGAAAGCATCTCTGGCAAAGTAGATTTTCAGATACAGGTTTCCAAAGCTCAGTGGCAGGGACATGAACACTGAGATGTCTGCAGGCAAGAAAAGCTGCCCCTGACCTTCGCTGCCAATGGAGGAAGGGGAAAGGGGAGCATCCATGGAGGTCCTCCCAACCCCATGTGCCCTGGATGAGAGCTGCACGCCCGGCGCAGCCCTTGTGGCTCCGGAGACATCTCCGTCCCACCAGCACCGCTGTGCTTCTGGATATAGCCACTAGAGGATGGCAATGTCCTAGGCCACACACCACACGCTGGAAATCACCGAGATCCAGCTTTGGAAACCAACTGTACAGGAGATTCCATCGTCACCGAGGCCACTGAAACCACCCATCCCACGTGACTCAAGTCCAAATCGCAACCCAAAAATCCCCAGCCCTCCGCTCTGCTTCGCATCCCAAGCAAAGGCGGCCCCTTCCGAGGGGACATGGGTGGGTGGGTGTTTTGCTGAGTTACCTGGTGCATTTCCAGATGTCACTGTGTGTCCCCCCACCCAGTTTTTGTGACACAGGACGGTCAGGGCCCCATCATCAGAGAGTCCCTGCCACCTCCATGGTTTTCTTGCATCTGCCATCAGATGATTTGACCAGAGCAATGTCCCTCCATGGGGCTGTGATTTCCAGTAGAAAGCAGGGAGCCTGACAAGCCGAGGAGATGGGAGAAGCCCAGGACCTCAACCCCAGCATCCCCCAGCATGCTTTCCAGGGGACTTTCAAGGCACATAAATGTCTGGGAATGACAAATGCCAAAGTAAAAGCCTGACCATGCCAAAAAACATCCTGAGGCACAGCTCAAAGAAATATCCCTCCTCACGAGGAAGCATCTTAGACTGGATCTAAGGAAGAAATTCTTTACAGTGAGGGTGGTGAAACCCTGGCAGGGGTTGCCCAGAGAGGGGGTGGAGGCCCCATCCCTGGGAACATTCAAGGCCAGGTTGGACGGGGCTGTGAGCAACCTGATCTGGTTGGAGATGTCCCCTCTCATTGCAGGGGTGTTGGGCTGGGTGACCTCTAGGGGTCCCTTCCAACCCAAAACATTCTATGATTCTATAAAAACCAAGCTGAGCTGCAGAATAAGGTGGGCTGTATCACCTTTGAACGAGGACTCGCTGGGGAATAAAACATCATGAGTTGTTTCAAAATAAGACCACGGTTATGGGTGTGATCAAACTTGAGGCTGTGCACACCTTATTCCTGGGTGCACATCGCCCTGCTGCAGCCATGGAGCGGGTGATCCTAAATGACTCGGTGGGAACCAACATTTCCTCTCCCCTGGGCTTGAATTCTGCCCAGTGTTGCAAGGGTTCTGCTCCAAGCAGAGTAGAAAATGTTCAGCTCCTGGTGGGTTTGAGCAAAGCAACCAGGACAGCCCTCCTCAGGCATCGGGAAGAATTAATTATCTCAATATGCAAATAGACCTCAGCATGCAAATAGATAAAATTTGCTCATGGCTGCCTTAAATAATGTGTGTATTGGCAGTGACGATGACCTCTTCCTCCAGCTGGGGGACAGCTGTGGTTTCCTCTTCCCTCCCATCGAGAAGATAGATGACCTGGTCAGCCTGGTGGATCTGCTGGGCTTGCCCCAGTACACCACAATCTCCCGTGGACTGGGGAGCCCAAAATGGGACTTGGGCTCCAGATGTGGTCTTGTGGTGGTCCCAGATCCTGCTCTGCAAGCACCAAGCCTGTCCCAGGATGTGGCATTTGCCTTTGCTGAACTTCAGGAGGATCCCATTGGCCCCGTTCTCCATCCCACCAACTGTGGTGTCACCCATGAAAGGCAAAGACGCACCATTGGCTCTGGGAATCCCCGAGACAAACCTCAGGAGGCTGGGAAAAAAATAAAAAATAAAAAAAAAAAAAGAAAAAGGAATAAAGCTCCTCAAGTTCCCCAGGGTGGTCCACCCATGTTGGGGACACGTTGCTTTGGCCATCTGCACCAGCCGCTGGGTGCTTTTGGGGGCCGGAGGGGCATGGTGGTACCTTGCCATTCCCAGGCTGTATCCCAGCCCCGGGGAGCAGCACAGTATCCGCCCGCAGCATCCCCGAAATACTTTCCCGCTGCTAATTAAAGCCTCTGACATCAGTGTTTTGAAGTCAAGTGGTTACATAACACCTGGGGGTGTCCAGGGCTCCGTGCTGCGTCAAGGGCAGGGATGGAAATAGATCCCCCAAATCCCGGCTCCCCGCTCCCCTCCTCCCAGCCATGCTGGTGGCCTCCAGCCTGGCACGGACACAGGAGGGGTGGAGGGAGCTGCTGGCCCCGGGGGGAAGAGGTTGTCCTCCTCCAAAAAAAAGGGGCAGGTGGTAGCAGAAGCAGCATGGATCAGCACGGCTGATCTCCCACCCTGTGGTGCCTTCCGAGGGGGACCTCAGCTCAACGTCCCCTGCACCCTCATGTGGACCATCTAACTGAGCATTTGGACCCCTTTTCTCTCCAGCGCGGATTTTCATGTGGTGGCTCAACTTTCTCCACCCGAACAGAGTCCTAAAAAGATACTGTGAGACCTGAGGTTCATCCAGCAAATTCCTTCCAGCGAGAAGAGTAGGTTTTCACAAGGGTTGAAGTTTCAGAGCTGGAGCCAAGTCCAGCTGAGTCAAAGCTCCTGACCGGCTTGCCAGCTGGATGCGATGCACCCCAGTTTTACGGGAAAGGCATCCAGCCAAGAGGCGTATGAAGCATTGCCCAGGTCAAGTGCTCCTCACCCATGCACAGAACAGGGCATCGGCTACGTGAATGGAGGCAGGCGTCTCCTCCGCGGGACCAGCCTTCTCCATAGATCCTAAATAATCCCAAAGATGCTCAGCTTAAAAACTCCTGCTACGTCACGGCAAAGCCCTTGGCTGGAAGGGCACTATGAGCTCTCCTGGCTCTCCCTGGGGCAGGTGGGACAGGCAGTGAAGAGCATCTTCTGGAGCCCCCCAAGGAGGGTGGCTCTGCTGTAGCACCCAGGTTCAAGATGGACTTTGGCCAAGTGCTGAGCGAGGTTACCCAACGCAACTGCCCAATGCCGGCCTCAAAAGTCTGAGGACACCTTCTGAGTTTTCTGGGTCAACCCAGCAAGACAGACCTCTTCCAAGGCCTCGGGACAACTTTGTGTTGAGCTGCAGGTCTCCTAGCCCTGCTCTGCAGAGGGAATACTGCTCTCCAGTCCAAGCCAAAGCTCTCACCTTGAATTCTCCAATTTTGGGGGAGTTACAGTACGTTTTCCAGGGCCTCCTCCTCTCTCCTCTCCATGTGATGGTGTCCCATATATTTCCCATGGGACCTGCTGATCTTTTGTCCCTCTATGCCCAAGGGTAACGTGAAAGACCATCCCTCAGTGCCCTGAGAAGGACATTACCAAGCTGGATGTCTCTGGGGAGAACAGGTCAACCCAGTGGGCTGTGCCTCAGTTTCCCCAGCTATCAAAAGAGGATTAGCTCATTTCCAGGATGTCATTGAGGCTCGGAAATAAAAACCAGCAGGGCAGGACCGAGCATCACACAGGCAGCAGCTTATCTGGGCTGCTCCCAGTGCCGCCCAGGAAGAGGAGATCCGGTGAAGCCTTGCCTCCCCAATTAGCCCGGTGACGGGCGGGGGTGTCAAAGGTTGGACATGCGGCGCACTGGGTTTCCCTACAGCCAGAAATTACTCTGATTGCTGAGCCCCAGTTCTTCCAGTCTCCCCATTCATCCAGAGGGTGAATGCCAGGGAGGGTTTATGGGGAGAGTCCTGGTGCCACACCTGCCCTACAAGACCTGCCACCCACGTGTCAAGGTGGGAAGGAGAGGTCAAGCCCTTTCCCGGCACGACTTCCATTTTGCAAAGCTCCTTCTGGGCTGGGATCTCTCCTGCTGGAGAGGTGTTTGCAGGAGGATTTCATAGCAGAGCAATCACGTTAAGCATACCCCCCCCCCCCCCCAATCACCCTATCTATGAAGCCCTGAGCCCACCCGAGAGCAAGGAAATCTGCTTCAAGGGCTTTCATCCACGTTTTACACCTGGGGAAACTGAGGCACGGGGATGCAGCTTGGCCAGAGCTCTCCCAGCTGGCATTTCTCTCTGCGAGCGTTGGAGGATTTTGGGGTGCGGTTGGGCTCTTGTGTTTCCTCTCGCTTTCTTGGCCCAGCCGGTGCAGAGCGAGGGATGCCGACCTCCCCATCCGCCCCCTCCCTGCGCAACCGCCTTAATTACAGCTTGGGTGGAGGATCCCACCTCTCCCTCCTCCCCCACCGCTCTTTCTACCTGGGTCATTGCACGCTGATTTACCGCCGCTCGAGCAGCTTTAATCCCCGGCGAGGAGCTAACCTTCTCCTGTTACAGGGCCGGGATGGCTCAGGGGAGATCTCTCGGGATCGTTTCCCACGGCGTGGGGTAACGAGACATCTAAGGTTTCTCTCCCTGGGCTCACGTTGCAAACCCAGCTCAGCCACTTCCCACTGGCATCCCGCGCTCAATCCAAAAAGTTCTCTATGTGACTGTGATGCCAACCTCCCCCCCAAAAAAAATCCCTTCCCCTCCACGACCAGCCAGGGCCAGGGAGGCTTTGCAGGAGCATCGTAGCTGTTGTCCGCAGGTGGCACGGGAAGTCCCTTCTCACCCTGGTTTGGTGCAAGGGGGTGATGACGAACTCTCATTGGGGTGTAAAGGCAGACCCAGAAGCTCAGCTCAAATGGTTGGGGTGACCATCTCACCATGCTGCTGCCACCGTGTTTGCAGGCTGGTTTGGTGTCTAGGTCCAACGAGGAGGTTCAGCAAGAGAAAAACCGGTTAGAAACGACCTGTGGGCAGGATTTGCTGTCCCAGCAAGTCCCCGGCTCCCTCCTCGCACGCTGGGTAGGGGAGCAGCCGGAGCTGGAAGGTCCCCAGGGCAGGGACTGCGTCTTCCTATAAATGGAGGCAAAATTTCCCGTAAACACAAGGTAACAGCTCTGAGAAAGGCCAAGACACACAACCCCCAAAAAGCCCTTTGGAGAAGCGAGGGTTGGAGGAAGGATTAGAAAGGAGCCGTTTCGGGTGGCCTCTGCCGAGGATGCATTCAGCTTTCACAGAATCACAGAATGGCAAGGGTTGGAAGGGACCTCGGGAGATCACCCAGTCCAACCCCCCTGCTCAAGCAGGTTCTCCTAGAGCATGTTACACAGGACTTCATCCAGGCGAGCTTTGAATATCTCCAGAGAAGGAGACTCCACAGCCCCCCTGGGCAGCCTGTTCCAGTGCTCCGTCACCCTCAGAGTAAAGAAGTTTTTCCTCATACTCAACTGAAACCTCTTATGTTTCAGTTTGTGCCCATTGCCCCTTGTCCTGGTGCTGGGCACCACTGGGAAGAGTCTGGCTCTGTCCTCATGACCCCCACCCTTGAGATATTTGTATGTGTTGATGAAGTCCCTTCTCAGTTTTCTCCAGGCTGAACAAGCCCAGCTCCCTCAGCCTTTCCTCCTAGGGGAGATGCTCCAGTCCCCTCATCATCCTTGTTGCCCTCCTCTGGACTCTTTCTAGGAGTTTCTCATCTTTCTTGAACTGGGGAGCCCAGAACTGGACCCAGTGCTCCAGGTGGGGTCTCACCAGGGCAGAGCAGAGGGGGAGGAGAACCTCCCTCGCCCTGCTGGCCACACTCCTCTTAATACACCCCAGGATGCCATTGGCCTTCTGGGCAACCAGGGCACCCTGCTGGCTCATGGTCAGCTTGTCGTCCATCAGGACTCCCAGGTCCCTCTTGGCAGAACTGCTTCCCAGCAGGTCAACCCCCAGCCTGTACTGGTGCATGGGGTTCCACCTCCCCAGGGGCAGCACCCAACACTCGCCCTGGTTGAACTTTCCCTTCTCCCCACTCCCCCAGCTCCATGGGAAGGCTTTGCCGGCTCCCTGTGCTTACTGGCGTGCGATGCTATCGGGAGCCACAGGCTCTGCCTGTACTTGCAGGAGGTAAATCCACATTCGGTACGAAGGGTGGGGACTTTCCTGGCTCCCAACTCGAAGGCAACCTCAGAGGAGCAGCACCCACCTCTCACCAGCGCACCACTTGGCTGGGTTTCATCAGACATGGAAGGGGCAAGTTAATGGGCACCTGCGGCTTGGGGCCAGCGGTAGCCATGAGAAGGGGGCCGGAGATGTCATTTCTTGCAGAGGCCGCAGGGGATTTATCTTCCTCTCTTCTTTTTTTTTTTTTTTTTAAATTGAATTCAGGATAGAAACGCCGATTTGCTCTCCACACACGTTTGCTACCTAGGGCTTGCTCCGCGCAGGAGCCGCTCTTCACGTGGAGCACGGGCCTCACCAAAAGAGTGTGCTGGGTTCCAGATTCAATGTCCTCAGCTCCAAAAGCGTTAAGCGATCCGAAGAGCTCTGGTCATCCCATCTGCTGGATGTTGCAGCCACAGCCGTCCGCACCCAGAGAGCCTTGATGTTGTCCATCGCACAAATTCTCCTCTGATTCCCCCCAAATGCTGCCGTCTCTTGCACGTGGCAGCATCCCCATGTCCTGGTGACCTTCCATGGCGCAGAGGACATCCCGCAGCCCTTCCCACCTGCGTCCTGACTTATTTCCGACACCACAAGCCAGGTAGCACCCCACCACCTCCATGCACAAGTGCATGGCCTCTGATTTTCCCCTGCTGGGAAATTGCCCCCCATGTAAAAGTTGTCCCCGGCTTCACCCAGGAGCCCCTCTCCCTACGGATGCTCCTGCAAGGGTTTTTTCCCAGCCTAATTTTAAAGCAATCGGAGCTCATCAAGTGTGGGTCCAAACTGAAGCACCACGACAAGGATCTGAGGAAGGGACAGTATTTAATAAAGATGCCCTGGGCTCTCTGCTCCTCTCTTCCTGCTTTGATTGCAACACCCATATTTCTACCCCCCCGCAAAAAAAAAAAAGATCCAAAAAGCAAATTGCCCTCAAAAGCCCCAGGGTGGTGATAGATGTTGGTCCCTCACTCCACCTTACAGCTAAAGGAATATGTTAGAGGGAAGCAGCCACTCCTGGTAAGGTGGGAATGATCTTCTCTTTCCAGCACAGCTGCTCGGGAGGCTGTGAAATCCCTGACCCCGCCAAAACTCGGGGGGCTGCTGGCGAGACGGAGCAGGCGGCAGACCACGGGAGCTGCGACCTCCAGCTCTCACATCGCCTGGCAACCGAGCGCGCCCCAAAAATCTGCCTGGGCTGGATCCCGTCCTCAAACCCCAAACACTCCTGGATGGGATGCACCTATTGCAAAATCCCGGCCGCAGCCCTGGCAGAGCTTTGGGGTGAGACGGGGCGGGGGGGGGTGCACACGGGACTGTCTGGGTCTGCGAAGGGCAGCTTGGACCCATTCCTAGCTTGGAGCATTCCTGTCTCTTTACGGCTGATGTTCTCCAGATGTTTTGTATTGCAGCCTCATGTGGAAACCCACTGGCCCCGGGGCTGGATCCTGCTCAGCCCTCCACGTTAGACCCGGTGGAGAGGAGGAGGAGGAAGAGGAGGAGGAGGAGGAGGAGGGTAATTACATCACTGTACGCACGGCATTTATTATATTTAAAGCGTATTTAAAGCAACCCTGGGGCTGAACCACGGCTGCACGGAACTGCCTGCTCCGGTGCTGGCTCGCTCTTTTGAACTCTTTTTTTTTTTTTTTTCCCAAGGAAACACCGCGCGTGTGATCCCCCCCTCCACCAGTCCATCAAGTGCTGTTAAACAGAAAGATACGGATACAACCTCTGGCTCAGGAAGTCCCAAAGCAGCAAATTGCCGGAAACCGAGCGAATATAATATGGAAAGCATTACCCTGGCTTGGCCCTCGCCTTGCATTCCTCCGGAGCAGCTCCCCTTGGTCCCGGCCAGCAGACGGATCCGAGCAGGGACGGGGGCTGCGAGCCAGGAGGAGCCCTCGCCCCACCTCGCCTGGGTGTCCCTTGCCCGTATCCCCCTGTTTCAGGGGATTTTGTGGAACAAGCGGAGGTTGTCACCAAAGACTCGGATGGTTTCGTTCTCTGCCCGTGTCTAAGAATGGGATGATGTCCTTGGTGGACTCCTAAGGAAAAAGGGGGAATTTGGTTCCCTTCCTTCAGCTCCGGGCTCCTGTTTGTAGGCAATGAGCGTGGCGGTTCTCAGCTTTGTCCCTATTGGCAAACATCCCATCCCCAACAGGGACATGGTGGGTCCCCAGCCACGGGACAAGGCTGTGGTGGCCCTGGCAGCAGTGACACAGCAGAGCACCACGTTTTCTGCGCGTTAGTCACCGTGCAGCCCATGCACTTGCCATCTCGGACAAACCAGTTTGGCCTCCATGTAGGGAACTTTCTCATTTCCTATTTATAGCTTAGCTTAGTTTTCTTTTCTTTCCAAAAACATCCCCCCCGCCCCCCCCCCCCCCCCCCCCCCCCCCAGGCCATCATTCCCAATCCTCATCCCTCTGCGGTCCAGGCTTTGCTTTGCCCATCCATCCTTGCACCAGTGCCGGATCCTGCACAGGACAAGGACACTCAGACTCCACGAGGGTCTTTTGCCCAGGGTGGGAGGGGAGGGCACAGGCATGGTGTTACTGGGGTGAGGGAGGGTCTGGCTGCCTGACGGGAATTCCCGAGCGCTTCCTGGCATCTCAGGAAACCACCTGCATCCACCAGCAAATGGTTCCTGCTCTGGAAGAGGGCACTTGAAAAATTTTCCTGACCTCACTGGTAGGAAAACACCCACAGCGATCGGCTCTCCACCCTGGCTAAGCCCAGCTCCGGGCCGTGCCAGACATCCCAAACTCCAGGGATAGGGCACTCCAGGCTCCGAGCCCTGCAGCCATGACCCCCCCAGCTGAAGCTTTCAGCATTGCCCAGCGATGTCCAGGTTGTTTATTTTTCCCTGGTACGTTTTTGGCACGGTCTGGGGCAGAGCAAGGGGATGGGGCTGCACTGTGCCACCTCCAAGCACCTGAAAACGGGCACCAAGCCCATTCACTTCCCAGCATGGATGCGAGCAGCGATGACTCAAATTCCCCTTCCCTATTTGGACTGGCAGGATCCTGCTCCGCAGCTGAGCCCCATGGCACATCCATGGAGAGGAAGAGCCACGGGGTTCGGGTTGCCACCCAGGAGCAATACCTGCTCCGCTCGTTAAGCTGGACGTGATGCTCGGAGCGAGATCGCCTCGGGTGGGTGCAAGGACCAAGGAGGTGGGTCACCCTTGGGCGAGCCCTGCAAAAGCGGCATTGTTCCTTGACTCACAAAAGCCATTCGTGAGTCAAAGCTCCCGGGTAATCGCGCCCTGCGACAAGGAAGAGGAAGAGCCTGCCCTGCTCCACCCCGCTCCACATCAGTCTGGCAAGGGGCAAAGCCAAAGTCCTGCTGATGCCGTGAAAGGGGTGGGGAAGAGGCCTGAGAAGGCAATCCTGCACGCCGAGCGTGGCCAACACCTCTGCTAGCAGCTGAACCACGCCGCCACAGCAGGGATGGAGGGAGGGCGATCCCCAAATCCCGCTTCCGAGGCAGAGATGGGACGGGCACACTCTGCACATAGAATCATAGAATGTTTTGGGTTGGAAGGGACCCCTAGAGGTCACCCAGTCCAACACCCCTGCAGGGAGCAGGGACATCTCCAACCAGACCAGGTTGCTCACAGCCCCATCCAACCTGGCCTGGGATGTTCCCAGGGATGGGGCCTCCACCCCCTCTCTGGGCAACCCCTGCCAGGGTTTCACCACCCTCATTGTAAAGAATTTCTTCCTTAGATCTAGTCTAAACCTACCCTGTTTTAGTTTAAAACCATTATGCCTTGTTCTGACACCGCTGGCCCTGAGTTCGCCAACAAGTGTCCTTTGCTGGCCATGCTCCCTCTCGGATCGGCCGGCAAGGCCACCCCATAGACCTCGAGTGAAAGGAAGGAGAAAGGGAGGCAAGGAATGGGGAGACCCAGCGGTCATGATGGATGAAGAAGGAAAATAAGGGGCAGAATGAGGGGGATCATTTCCAGCGAAGGAGCTGGAGGAAGACACTTGGACCATGTTCAGGATCTGACAGCAATATGCCATGGGTGCTGGGACCAGGAGCCTATCCCTTCCTCTGCCCACCAGGTATCCCTTCCTCTGCCCACCAGGTCTCCCATCGCCAACACCTGTATGGTTGGCTTGGCCAGCCTGGTGAGGCTGAAGGTCCCCTTGACCAGTAGAAACACCATACGGGGATAGACAGTCCAGGTAGGCTGTTTTGATGTCCTCTCTACTGCTGACACATGCCAAGATGACCAAAGCCCGTTTCTGCTGGCAGAATTGAGCTCACACCACATCTTCTGCCGCTGGCAGATGGACTGAGGGCTGAGATTTCGGCAGCATAGACCTCACCCAGTAACGTGGCTCAGGAAAAAGCCTGAGGGAAGCAGCCAGAGGGTCAGTCTCAGTGATGAGAAGGGAAGGTCAAACAAGACTTCTGCTGTGAGACCCGCCAATGCCTTCTTCTGCCTCATTTCCTCGAGGCCTCAGCCAAGGATCAGCCCTTGACAAGCCCTGTAAATCCCCGCTGCGGCCGGGGAGGGGTCTGGGGAGGGGCTGCAGGTCACCGGGCAGCGATAACACTACGGATCTACACCTCCCACCATCTCCTCCATGATGGCAACCAGAGGGTGTTTCTCCCCACAGCCACTTCATTAATTTTCATCCAAATGGGGAAAACTACACCCAAGCCCTGCTGAGGTTGGTGTTCTCCTGCCTGCCGGACAAATTTGGGGTTTTCTATTCAAATGAGGGCCCTTGAGCAGTGACAAGTTGGGTATCAGCATTTGCTTTCAGAGGGCCTGAGAGCACCAAAAGTGCAGGTACCTCATTGGGTTCGCCCAGCTCACTTCTCCATTGGGAGCACGCTGGGTCCAGGTGGCCCATGGAGCAGACCTTGGCTTTCCTTGGCCTGCGTGGGTGGATGGAGGTCTAACTCACCACAGGGAATCCAAAACTCTGCCACCATCCACAAGCAAGGCTGAAATGCCACCAGAAAAGAGACTGTCCCTGCCCCACAGCCCAGTCGTGTTCCCCCCCAAGGCAACCTCAGAGGTGCTGGCAGGCTGCAGGAGGTGGCAAGTCAGGGAGGCTCCCTGGCTGCTGCCACCACTCCAGACAGCCCCCACCCACATGCAGGTCCCATCCCTGGGCTCGTCACCCCATTTGTCTGGGGATGACAACAGATCTGCCGCGGCATTCGTGGTCCAGCACCACCTGAGCTGAGGACTGGGCTAGGAGGACAGCTTTGCAGCTGGCTTGGCTCATGTGCCATGAGAAGAGCTTCCCAAAGCCGAGCTGCCCCTATAACAAGTCCTCAACCCCCTCTGCTTCCTCCCCAAAATCAGAATAAAGATTTCGGGCTGTATCTCCAGGCTGGATCGGCGCAGAGGAGCATCACGTGCGTCGTAAGAGGAGCAGGAGATCCCTTGCCAGGAGAAGGCAGCCTCTGCTCCACCTGCTTTATGCATTTTGCCAGTGAGGGCCACGCTTGGGCAGAGCAGAGCAGCCTTCCGATGGGATGGAAGGAGGTGGTGGAGGTCCAACAGGATGGAACGAGGTGGTGGAGGTCCGATGGGATAGAAGGAGGTGGTGAAGGTCCGATGGGATGGAAGGAGGTGGTAGAGGTCCACCAGCCGGCCTGCGAGCCCTCCTCCGTCTGGGAGGTGGTTATCACAGAGCAGAAACATCCCCGAGAGGAATGAGAGGAGGAAGGGGACTTCTTCCACCTTCCCAACGAGACAGACCCACCCTTCCTTATCACCCCATCTTTCTGCCGTAAGGTCCGGGCATGCAGCCGCGCTGGATCTCAGCTACCTTCACTCATCCGGTAGGAAAAACTGGATCTTCTCATACATAAAGCGGGGTGTTATTAGCAGGAGCACACGGAGCGGGGAGAAAGCGAGCAGCGTGGTTTCCTCCACAGCCAGGGCGGTGAATCAGAGCTCGGAGACACGTCCCTGCTCCCCCAGACAAGCCGGTTTTGGGATCCCCCGTCCTGCAAGCCTCATGCCACCAGCCCGCAGGCAGGACGCTGCTCATCCGATCCTTCCCCTTCCACCAAGGCAACTTTCTTGGCCACGTCCCCACGGAGGCAGCAGCGCTTCCCAGAGGGGAAACTGAGGCAGGGAAGACGGTACCTCCCCAGGAGCCGTTTGCTAAAACCAGCAGCAGAGCCTGGGCGTAGGGCAGTGCCCGGGAGCCCCGTGCTGGCACTGGGAGTCCCAGCGGCCACCCCGCCGTCCCAGCCACCCACCTTGCAGGTAGCTGATGTCCAGAGGCAGAAGGTCCCTGCCTGCAGGGAGGATTTGGGGTTTTTCTTCTCTTTTCCAGGGAATTTCTCCCTCTGGTAAAACGCCCCAGCCTGGTTCCCACCTGCGCCCTGAACTCCTTCATGCTTGCGTCTGTCACCTCCTCGGGGTGGATGTCATCTCCTCCCTGCTCAGGAAAACTGGAGGAGGAGGTGGCATTTAAGGAGCCATGCACTGAGCATGCCAGTCCTCAGCTCCCTGGTGGTCAGAGCGAGCTGAAGCCCCGTCCTCCCCCACGCAGACCCCCTCCCCAGCACGGCCCCCGGCCCCTCGGCCATCCGTCCTCGCAGACCTCCCAGGGACACCCTGCCCCTCGGACTGTGGTGACAACGAGCGGGGCCGTGCCACAGGGCTGGCCCAGATCCGTGGAAAGCCCACGCTCACGCGCCACCCAGCCGGCAGCATCCTCTGCCCAAGCCCCGCCGGCAAATTTGGGCTGGACCATTTTTCCCCCTCCAGCCCCTGGTGCGTAGCCCGGTGAAGCACCAGAGCCAGGAGACCTCCCCGCGGCTCGGGCTGCCCCCGCTGCCCCGCTGAAGAACAACGATTTGGGCATGCGGCCCAAACTCTCACTCCCCCTTGAATTAGGGGTAGGAGAGGAGGCGGCGTGAACAGCGGCAGCGCAGCGCCCGCCTTCACGCGTTATCACAGCCTGCCGCGTCCTGCCACCGCCCGGGCCAGGAACGGGAGAGGTCTCCATCCATTCATGTGCCCCAAAAGAGAGGTGTCGTCCATTTATGTGCCCCAAAAGAGAGGTGTTGTCCATTTATGTGCCCCAAAAGAGAGGTCTCCGTCCATTTCCGTGCCCCAAAAGAGGGGTCTCCATCCATTTACGTGCCCCAAAAGAGAGGTGTCGTCCATTTATGTGCCCCAAAAGAGAGGTCTCCGTCCAT
>JADKXX010003503.1:0-63446 GCA_017310255.1 Butorides virescens
CCCTGTCCCCGCAGTCACCTCCTGTCCCCACTACCCCTCCCCCGTCACCCCCCCCGCCCCCCGCCCCCGTGTCACCCCCACTGCCACGCCCCGCCCTCACACCACCCCTGTCCCCGCCGCCACCCCGTCCCCACGTCACGCGCACCGTCACCCCCCGCCCTCACGTCACCCCCGTTCCCGCACCGCCCCAGCGCCCCCCCCCGCCTCCTCCACCCAGCTGTGACGTCACCCCGAGGCCCCGCCCCCGGGGCGCGGCTCCGCGCATGCGCAGTGCGGGCGGCGAAGCAGCACGGCGGTGCCAGGCGCCGGGCGGGGGCGGGGCGGGGCGGGGCCGCCTCCATCCGGGTCCCTCCCCGCCGCCGGGCAGTGCGGGCGGCGCGAGCCTCGGCGGGACAGCGGCGGGTGAGTGCGGGGCGGCGGCGGCGGCGCGGCGGGGGCCCCCTGGGGGGCCGGAGGACCGGGCACCCCCTCCCCGTGCGCCGCTCTGTGGGGCAGGGTCCGTCCTCCAGCCCCCCGGTGGTGCAGGGCCCCTCCCTGGGCGCTGCTCTGTGGGGCAGGGCCCTTCCTCCGGGCCCCCTGTGGGGCCGGGCACCCTCCCTACGCGCCGGTCTGTGGGGCAGGGTCCCTCCTCCGGGCCCCCTGTGGGGCAGGGCCCCATCCCTGTGCGTTGTCCTGTGGGGCAGGGCCCCTTGTCCCGCACCTTTGTGGGGCAGGGCCCTTCCCTGTGCGCTGCGGTGTGGGGCAGGGGCTTCCCTCCCTGTACGCTTCGCTATGGGGCAGGATCCCTCCTTCAGCAGCCCTGTGGGGCAGGGCCCCCTCCCTATGCGTTGTCCTGTGGGGCAGGGCCCCTTCTCCAGTACCTCTGTGGGTCAGGGCCTCTCTTTGTGCACCGCTCTGTGGGGCAGGACCCCTCTTCCAGCCCCCCCCGTGGGGCAGGGGCATCCCCTCCACAGCAGCAGCCGTGGGGGACGGGCCACCCTCTCCCCTGTGGGGCAGGGAGCTCCGTGGAGAAAGGAGGCTGCTGATGGCTGTGCCCTGCAGGGCAGGACCCCCCATGCAGACCCCCGCAGGGCAGCTCCCCCTCAGGGTGACAGGGGTGTGCTTTTGGGGTGGCTCGCAGCCCTATGAGGGTGTCACAAGGTCCCCACTGGGGACTCATGAAGTCCCTGCTTGGGGGGCAGAGGGGGCAGCCCAGGGGAGGGGGCAGCAAAGGCTGGACGGTGGTCTGGGACCGCATCGTCCAGGAGTGACAGAGGAGGGGGCTGGGGTGGTGCCAAGGGCTGGGGAACACATCCCCATCCCGCCCGGACCCCCTTTACAAGGTCCCCCTTGCTCCTGGGGGTCCCACCCCATGCATGGCTCAGGTTCCCAGATCACCCCGTTCCCAGTAGCCACCGGTGTGGATGCAGGCACGTCCCCTTGCTTTCCTGGGGCCGAGACAGGACGCTGCGGGTTTATTTGGCTTAAAAAAAAACCACCCAGAAGTGGGAAAAGCTGCTTTTTGGAGTTAAACGGGGTGGCTGTTCCTGCCGTACAGGCACGTACGGAGCCCTCCCAGCATCTGCTGCTTCGCCCGCTTTGGCGGGGGACAGGCACAGGTCCCACGGGACTGAAAACTGATGGGTAAAAATGCACCTCCTGGGGTTTGGTGTTTTTTTTTTTTTTCTTTAGTTTAGCCTGTCTTTGTTTTAGCCCGGGTGTGCAGAGAAAAGCATTTCGGTGGGTCCCACCGCCCCGCGCACCTACGACCGGTGCCGGATCCTTCAGATGTGCCAGCGTGTGTGTCTGGGCGTTATTTCCCCCCTCCCTCGCACACCTTTGGCAGGAGGTTTGGATGACATCTTGCTCTGGCACGCTCCTCGCCTTTGATCTTGAGTTTCCTGCCGTGTATAACGTGTTCGGCAACACGCGAACCTGGCTCCGCGGCTGCTTGGGGAGGGCGATGCGGGTGCCTCCTCGCCCCGGTTTTCCCCGGCCGACTCCTGCCGACAGCTCCTGGCTTTCCTTTGTCTCGGCTGCCACCAGGACAGGCTCTCACAGCCCGAGGATGCTCTGAACAGAGCAAAGACAAGCACAAAAAAAACCCCCCCGTGCCTTTGTTTCCAGCCATTCGCAGGCTCAGCTGATTTTATGCGGCGTTCGGTGTGCCCAGGCAGATAAACTGACTACTCGCATCTCTCTTTTTATTTATTTATATATTTTTTTTTCTGGGTTATTTGGGGTGATTTTAGTTTGCTGGGAACGTTATCCCTGCTGGCTGTGCCGGAGGGATGCGGCAGCTTCCTAGAAACAGGGTGAATTAGCCAGAAGCGTAACTGGAGCATCTCGTCGTTGTCCTCTTGTGTCCTCCTCCTGTCTCCTTGGGCGAGCAAGGCCACAAGCTCTTGGCGCCGCACGCTAAAATCCAGGTTCACCGACCCTTCTCCTTGCTCGTAGGAGGAGAAGTTCAACCCAGGTTTGCATGACCCGCTGCCGACAGCAGCTTTGGGGCCGGTGAGGATGGAGGAAGGTGAACAAAACCCAGGTCCAGGCTCAGACCCGACTGCCTTGGCGGCTGAAATTAGCCCTTTTATGCTTGGCTTGTGAGAAAGCAAAATGCAAGTTTTAATATTATCAGTATTTTTTAGGCTCCCATTGTTGTTTCAATTCCCATGGGTGGTCGGTTTGCTAGCGAGACTGTATCCTGAATTCATATTAATGCTTCTTTTTTCTGACAGGTGTAAACAGAGCTACCTTGAGCGTGTCAAACAGCCCCTGAGTAAATCAGGTTATTTGCTCTATTACTTTATTCATACAGGTTAGATGTTCCAGCTGATGCATCTAGAGTGCTGTGCCATCTGGAGCAAAAATTAAATACAAATTTGGCCCCCAGCCCGGAAAAAAATAACAAGCCTTTGCCTCCAGTGACTGGCGGGGGAAGAATATAGCCCCTGACAGAAGAAATGCTTGGGGGCAACGTGGAAGGGACCCAAAATGCACTAATTGAGGTATTTAAAAAAGAAAAAAAATAAGGAAGGAAAAGAAATCCTTCCAGCCCTGCTTGCTGAAAGCAGCCAGGAGGGTTGGTGTGATCCAGTTACCTAGTTGTGGGCCTAAAGCCCACAGGTGAAGGTCCTGATCCTGAGCAGATGGTGGAGCTGCTGGAGGTGAGGGTGGTGACGACCTCCTGGTCTTGCTGTCAAAGGGAATCCCCTCCACAAACTCCCGAAGCTCCACCTGACCACCCTCTTGGCTCAGGTCTTGTTATTTTTTTCCCCTGCTCAGCCTGGTAAAAGTTTATGCCAAGGCTGGCCCACTGGCTTGGACCTTCCTTCTCATCCCCAGCTGGGTTTGGACACTCAAGGTCTGCTCATTGGGTCACTGGTGGTGGTGTTTAGTCCGAGGCTGTCTCAGATCTGTGGGGGCAAGCTGTGGAGGTGGGTAAGCCCTGGTGGCACCTCTTGCTTGTACAGCCTGGCCTCCGAGCCCGACTGGAGAAACGTGTTGTAATGGACTGGCTGTGAAGGACACCTTGGTCAATGTGCTGTAGATGTTGTGGGATGTATTTGACCTTCAACTAAGCAGGAGCATATGTGCAAATGGGAAATGAGATGATGACCACTGGTCACTACCACTGTTCTTGGCCACAGGGTGGTCCTGGCCATGCCCTGGGGCAGAGGTGGGTGATAGGGAGGAAGAGGTTGAGGGTTACGTGGTGAGCAAGCAGCAGGGCTGCTCCAGACTGCGAGACTGAACCGAGCCTGGAGGTTTTACCCAAGAAGGACTGATTTCCAGCTGATCTCCCAGAGGCCTAATTGATGCATGGGACGATATGAGGACACCCAGCTCTTGCTAGGAGGGCTTTCAAGCTCATGGATCACCTCTCCCCATGTTCATCCTTCCCAACAGCCCAGCCATCGTCTCCACGTTGGCCATATGGCAGAAGATGCATTGCAAGTGATTAGCTTGTAGCCATAAAACACCATCTGGATGTTGGAAAGGTGGAGAGAGGCACGGCTGGGTGTGCTCATCTCCTCCTGTGTTCCTACCACTGCGACTTGAAATGTTTCTGCAGTGGGCTGGCAGGGCCTTGGCACAGCTGAGACAAGGTCCTCTCCCACTGGGTCAGATTCTTGCTGTCTCACATGGGTACATAGTAAACCCAGGCAGCCCCATCCCTCAGGCTGGTGTAGGAGGTACAGATGCTTCTGGTGGTCTTCAACCACCTTGGAACCATCGATGTCAAAGCCTGGATGGTGTTTTGGGGGGTTTGAAGCTTCCCCGGGTCTTTGGGCCGTCAGTCTCGGCTGTGGTTGGTGTCGCTTGAGTTCAGTTCCTGTTTATTTTTGTTTCCTGCAATCGTTCATCATAAAGCTGAGTCTTGTTGACATAAGATAATGTCTACCTTGTGTAGACTTCCCTCCCCTTTCCCTTCATAGCGACGTTTCCCTGAAGCCGCTCAGACTTTTCGTCGGGAGCAGCTGCCCTGCCCACGTCCCCACCCTGACTCATTGACAGTGCTTTAAAATGACCTCAGCGATGATGCGATATGGCGCTTATCTGCAAGAGAGGTCAGCCGTCACCTGACCCCGGTGCTGCCTCTTGCTTGGTTGAGAAATGGAGGTGATCCCATCGAAAACACGCTTGAGGAGAGGATAGAAAAGCTCCACAGTTTCACCATGGCGGTGGGCGGAGGTAATTTTCTTCCTGACCTGAGGAATGGGAAAACCTTGGCATCTTTTCTGTGGGGCTCGGTGGGTTGGAGCGGTACCTGGTTCCCCCAATCCCGGGATGGACTCGATGACCTCTAGTGGTCCCTTCCAACCCAAAACATTCTATGATTCTATGATTCTATGCAGCGGTACCCGAGTGCTCGCTGGGGATGGAACTGCATTGTTTTGGGAAGCTTTTCTCTCCCTGGAGCGATGACAGGGGCCATCCATGTCATTTTTTCTACCTGTATGGCACATCTAATTTCCATCAAAGGAAAAAAAAAAAAAAAAAAGAAACCTAAACGGTTCATCAACCACATGCCAAGGGCTCCTGTGTCTTGTTAATGAGCTGATTATGGTGCCAGGGGGATGTGATGGCAGGAGAGAGCAGCCATCCAAAGCACCTCCAAGGGGTGCCAGCGGTAGCATCGGCGGCGAGGACGGAGCGGCTGTGAAGCCTCCAAGATGGGGACGAGCGGTGGCAGGAGAGGAGAAGACACGCGTAGGGAGGATGGGCAACCTCGCTGCTCCGAGGGAAGGAAGACGCCTCAAATGCCGATGCGTGGATGGGCAGTGGGAGCCTGGTGCCAGAGCCCACGGACCAAATTAGCTGCGAGCAGCTGCCTCGGCATAGCCAAAGGCTGCGAGGTCTCAGGTTGCTCATACGCCGGAGCTAAAACTGGATCAGCCTTCGGAAAAAGTGGGCGAGATGCCGAGAAGCAGGAGGAGGAGCGAGGACCGGGCTGCAGGAAGGCCAGGCAGGGAAGTTCTTCCACCAGTTGCTCTTTCTGCTCCAGCTCTGGAGACTGCGAATGTGAGAAGCAAGCAGGAGCAACTTCTCCTGGTGGTTGGGGTTTTTTTGGTTTTTTTTTTTTAATCCCCGTGGAGGATTAGCCTGCCCGATAATACAGCTTTTAACTCGCAAAGTGCCTTAGAGGAAACCACGCCAGGAGTGCGTGCTTGCAAGAGAGAAACTGAAAGCACCGAGCGGGGACAGCAGCCGCCCTCCGGATTTCAGCCATCGGCCGTCCCGGGACCGTTCTTGCTCTCCCTGTCTGCAAAAAGCAGTGAATTTCCCGGCATCTTGGCTTGGAGGAGTTATTTAGGGGAAATATAAGTGCTCCGGGGCCGTGAAGATTCCCGTCCTGGGAATCCACAAGCGTGGAGGCAGGAGGTTTCGGCTCTTCAGTCGGACCGTTTGAAGGCAGGAGGAGCCAGCCCAGCAGGTAAGAAAACGGGTGAAACCAAATTACCCGTCGGAATGAGGTGGGAGGGAGCACAGTCTCCCATCTGACGGCTTCCAACTAAATTAAATTAATCTGAGTGTCACATATCCCCCCCCCGGCCCCGCCTGCCCCAACCAGGCTCTTCGTGCTTGCAGCCTGCGCGAAATTAAATTGCCGGCGTACCGTAAGGATCGAATTAAACTTCTCTCTGTGCAGAGCTTTGTCGCGAGCAAGCAACTATTCCGCAGTGCTTTAAAGACTCTCGTTTTTCTATTGTTCTGTATAAAAACCCATCACCAGGCTGGGCTTCCCCCAGAGCGGTTTCCTGGCTCGTTAGTTATTAACGCAGCTGCGGCGCGAGGTTGTTTGTTTATTTTATTTTTTTTTTTTTCTTTTTATCTGAGAAGTGCCAGATTAAGACCCGATATCTCACCCTCTTGGTCTCTGAAATGAAAGATGAGGCTTTTGGAGACTCTGTGACAGCAGTGGCCATCCCAAGCGGGGCTGGGTTGCGCAGCACTGGGTGGGTTTGTGGCTGAATAAAACAGCGATCGTCTCGCCCGAGAGCTGGCTGGAGCCCGTCCGCTGGCGCTCGCGTAGGTTGGCTGCCTGTCAGCTGAGCCCTCCGCCTCGCTTTGCATCCGCACCAAAAAAAAAAATAAAACCCAAAACCAACAACCCCCACACACACGTTGTGCTGAGCATCGTTCAGGGGCGGCGCTTTGGGAGTAAAAGCAGGAAAAATGGGATCGTTTCCTCGGCTGTGGCTTTGCCTGGGAAGATGCTGAGTTGCCTTGTGCTCCAGACCGCCCCCGGGGCTTTCCCCTTGCATTTTTTCTCCTCGAGTCTCCTGCAGCATCTTTTTCTCTCTCCTCACATCCCCTGCAGCGTCCCAGGGTGGTGACGGCGAAGGGGTGGGATGTGTCGCAGCTGGGCGAGAGGGATGGGGCTGGAGACGAGCCCGGAGGAGCCTTGGGTGCTAAAGCTGGGAGCAGGAGCATCGCAGGGAGTTAGGAGTTGGGCTGTGTGGGGATGGCGAGTGTTTCCCCAAAGTTGAGAAAGTGTTTTTCGGTGCTTAAAGAGGAAAAAAAAATAATAATATAGTACCCCATTAAAATGGGCTTCTGCAGCTGGCCCATCTCCAAAAGGAGCGTTTTTAAGACAAGCCCTGATGAGACTGAGTCCTGGTTTAAACTGAGGTTGAAACTTAAATCTTTGGAGGTTTCTTTTTCGGATGGAATTTAAGCGCTAGCAAAAGTTTTCTTTCTTTTCTTTTCAAACAAAAGTGGCTCTTCCTCACCAAAGGATCGCCTAAATCCTTTCTGCCTGAAGCCTCCTGTAGGTTTGGATTTATTTTGGCTATTAATGTTTCTCTTAAGGGCTAGAACATCCAACTTAGGAGCCAACCTTTCCGAAGGGGGTGGCTGTGCTTGGTATGAAAAAACAGGTTGCGCGTTGCCTACTTCATGTTCTAAATCAAATAATTTATTCTTTAATATTATGAATTATTCCTTGAAAGCATGGCTGTTTACACAAGGATGCTGTGTTGTATTTTTCCACCTTAGTAACGCGGGCCCTTGCCGCAAAGCTGGGCAGAACTCAGGTTTTGTGTGAATTATCCAATTTGCTGCGTAGAAGTTTGCCCTCTTTTTTTCTTACTATTAAAATAACGTTTTCCTTAGCCAGTGCAGAACAAGTTGGGGGGGTTGGTGTGGTATTTTTTTTTTTAGCTGGAGCATCATTCCCATAGAAGTGGGACCCCAAAACCAGGGCATGATGCTGCGGTGGGATGCTTGCCCGGGATGGGATCCCACCTTTTGGGGGTAGCCGGGTGAGCTGGCTGGGCTCACCTTGGACGCTGGCATTGCTCCAGACCAACCTTCCACAGCACTGGGATGGAAATTCCTCTTTTCCACCCCAAAACCAGCACCGATGAGGATTTCTTGTCGAGGACTCCTTGTGTGGCAGCCATCTCCACAGGCTGCTCTCTGCTTTTGTTTATGTCTGGTCAAAAACTTCTTAAATTTACTGGGGAGAGAGTAATTCTAATCCTTTTCAATGAGATCAACGGATTAGTGTCTCAGATGCTTATAAAATTGTGAGGATTAGCCGAGCCTTTATTCCCCCCCCTCCTTTCTCTCTGTGCCGCCGCGTTTTAAAAGGGAATCTCTGTGCTGTTTCTAAGAGCTGAACCAATTTATAGGAGCCTTTGCGAATCAAAGTGTTTAAAAACAATACCTTCATCCTCTCCCTCGCTCGCTCTGGCTTTTTGTGCAATATTAGGGATTTTTTTTTTTTTCTTTTTTTCCAGCATCCCTGGCATCAAACCGCGGTAGCCGTTCAACAGATACGTTGGGTTTGCGTGGCTTGGCTGCGTTGCGGCACCCGTGCGGGTAAGTAGGGAGCTGACCCAAAAGCTTTCCTTGATAGAGACTCGCAAAGTCACATCTAGAGATGAGCAGATCCTGAAAATGCTGTTATTTCATGAGGTTGCTCCTCCTTGCCAAGGATTCGGGCTTTTGTGGCCCATCCCCAGAGGGGAACGTCGCTTTTGGGTCAATGGGATGCTCTCACCTGGCTGACGGGAGCGGGATGAAACTCCACACACCCCACATTCCTGCATCCTCTTAATTATAACCTGCGCTTTCATTAGGACGTGATCACTAGCTGGCTCACAAGGAGAACCATGCACGGAGCGAAGGTGGAGGAGGGTTTCGTGCAAACCCCGTCGCTCTGCCTCCTCTTGCGCCACTGCCCCGCGCCTTTCCCTGCAGGGTATTTTTTTAAATGCCTTTTCTCCCGGGTCGATGGCTGCACGGTCGCTTGACCCGTGTGAGCGAGGCAATCCCAAACTGTCGAGTGGTAGGAGCTCGAAGCCAGGAATTTCTGGCCCCGACCCAATATACTTTCAGAGGCAAGCTTTTAAATATATACAAAGACAAGCTCATAATTTCCACTATACTAATGAGGCCGCGGCGTTTTCATTGAAATGTGCCAATAGCCGCCACGGTGGTATTTTAGCAGCCTTGTACTGTGAATCCAAATGTGATTTAACATGGCAGCCCCCGCGGAGCGGAGGAAAACTGGCTTCTCCGGCTGAATTTCAATGATGCTTCTCGGCAGCGCTACCCGAAAATCCCCGCGGCGGTGAGACCTTTCCTTGGGTTTCGTCTCAACGTGGGTTTTCCCCTCAAATCCTACCATTTTGGTGAAGACAGGGAAGGGCAGGGATGGGTTGGAAGAGGGATAATGATAATTGAGGAGGGGAAAGTCTTGGTTTTAAAGGCTGGTTTTAAAAGATGCGTGGTTGGCTGGTGCCAGGCGGCAATTTAATAACCAGGCTCGCTGGAAGTATCTTTAACTCGTAGTAAAATCCAAATGCGAGGGCTCCCAGGCATCATGTGCTCTCTTGACCTTTAAAAAGACACTCGAGGCAGCCTGCCTGCTCGTTGCTAAGCCGACTCGTTAGTGCCACTCACATATTTTGCCTTCTAGTAGGCGATTCAGCGCCTGGGAATTTGTAAAGATCCGACAGCAAACTATTACACGCCTGAAAGTCGTGTTGGTGGTTTTTAGCTTCGCTGCCCGAGGAGGCCCTGGTAGCCTTGAAGCGGTCGGAAAATATTTAGCAGGTTTTGTTCAGGCGGCTGCAAGAAAAATGCAAACTTTAAGTAACCCTCTCAAAAGTTGTTTGGGTTTGGTGCTTTTTGTTTTTTGTTTTTTTTTTAAAACGAGTCCTGCATCAGCAGCACAGCTGTAACTTGGGGGTTTACTTATTTAGGGCTCAATTTGTGAAAAACTTGTGTAAGAAGCAAGATCCTTGGGCAAAGGAGGGGTGTGGGAAGGTGACGCTGAAAATTCACACGTAGCTATCTGTCCCCTCCCGGGTACAGCCCTCCCCAGGGTTGCAGGTACCCCTGAATTTTAAGGTCCCTTGACTTTTTCCATCCCGCTAAGGTGAGGCCACGATGCTGGGGAGAAGGACGGTATCCCACGGCATCGCCTTCGGCACTGGGACTCTGCACCACAGAGGAGGCGATGCGTATGTTGAGTTTATATTTATCTCTATCCAGCACCTCGCTTGGCCATGCAAGCCCGGGAGTGGAAAAGTTCAATTTTCCATTTCCAGCTAGATATTGAGGGGTTTGTGAACATTGCAGCCACCTTTGCTTGTGCCGATCCTGTGAGAGTGAAGCGGTTTGTGTCCCGTATCCAGGGAGGGTTTTTTTTTTCTGGACTGCAACGTGTTGCAAAATCCCCCTGGTCTCTGTTAGCAGAGAAAAAGGAGTGATTAAAAAAAAGTACTCCCCTAAAACCCAGTACTTTTGTTAAAACCAGAGGAAGGGTGGGCCGACTGCGCAGCCCATTTTTCTGTAAGTATTAGGAAAAATAGCAAATGGCAGTTATGTGGCGTTAGTGTAAATTCCCAGCAGGCTGAGGTTTGGGTTTGTTTGGGTTTTTCTGAAGGCTTTTTAATGCTGTCAGCATCTTAAAATACAAACCTTGCAGAATTGACGTGGGCTTTGGGGGATGGCTCCGCTGTAGGATGTGTTTTAGTGACTTTTTTTTCCAGTATCCAGACACCAGCTTTTTTGCTCTTCTGCATCCAGCTACCTCTTCTCCTTATTTTTTACCACAAATATAAACATTGCAATTAAAAGGGTCCGCAGAGACCGTTCCTGAGAACTGAAATCCAGGATCCGGGAGCAGACGGCAGCAGCACGAAGAGGAATTCTTCCCTCTCTGGCCTCACGCTGCTTTTCCATCACAAGGCTTTACAGCCATCTGGATCTCCTTTCAGATTACACCACCACCACCACCCCCCCAAAAAAAAAAAAAAAAAAAATCCATAACCTAGCAACCTTATTTAGTGTAAACGAGAGCATTATGCCTTCCTGCATCCCAAATTGTGCTTGGCTGCTTTTCCTGCCTTTATAGGATGGCTGCTAGCAGCTGCGATTCCCATCGCCGGCACAGGGTGCCTACCTCGGGCAGGATTTTGTAGGGATTATTGATCCCTGGGTGTTGCACTGATTTTTTTTCTTTTTTTTTCCCCCCCCCCCCTTCCCATTAAAGGAGCTTAGGAAATGGGGGGGGAAAAGGGTTTCAGGAGGTCATTTAGTCCATCTGCTTCTCAATATAAAATTGCGGAGAAGTCTGGTCACTTCTGCTCCGCCGAAAGCGATTTGCTTTTGTTCAGCCTGAAGACGACTTGATCAAAGCGAGATTTTTCTTCTTCCAGATGTGATATTTCAGGAGCCCCCGTTGCTTCCCCCGGCTCTCGGTGTCATCACCCAGGAATTTGCCCTTCAGTGGCGTAGGCTGAGCGTTTCTCGCGAACCGCTTTCCTCAAGGAACCCATTAACTGGGGAGAACTCTGCAAACGAGGAAAAGCAACCGCAAACGAAGTCGGAAGATTATTCCCACCTAATTAAGCAATAGGGGCAGGGGGGCCGCAGCGTGCGGTGTGAAGCTGCCCACCCTATGGTGATGTCTGGCTTCAGCCCTGGATTTTGGTGCTTTGCTTGGGCTAAAATACACCTGTATTGAATAATATGCATGCTGTTAAATTTTTTTAGCACCTGAGCTGTATGGTTTGGGACGATGCTGCTCTGTTGAGCACCGTGACATCAGGTAGGGATAGAGGCAGGGATGGGGCGATGTGGCCCCATCACCATCACCCCCTATGGGGTACTGGGGGGGCTGCTGCTTTCTGCTTCCCCTGCCGTGAGTAGGGATGGGGCTGGGGGCAGGAGGAGGCAGCGGCGCATCCTCTCCCACCGCGCTTTCGGGAGGCAGAGTGAGCTCAGCGCGTCGTGACGTTGGATCTGGGATGGAGCTGCGTGCCAGGAAAACGGGGCAGGCGGGCCGGGGGGGGGGGGGGGGGAAATTAAAAATCCCCAGGGCCAAAGGGAAAAAAATTCCTCAAGTGTTATTTCATCGCTGAGAAGCGAACTGAACCGTACTCGGGCAGCTTGTGTGCGCGTTTCAAAGCGAGGAGCTGCCGACTCTGCTTCAAACCTTCCTGAGAAGTGATTTCCATTTCTCATTTCTGCGATCCGATGGGAGCCCAAGCAGGCCTCTCCTCCAAACTCTGCTTCCCTCCTCCTGCAGACTGGATTAAAAAGCGCTATTGATTTTTTTTTTTGGTGTGTGTTTATTTTTGCCTTTTTTTCCCTGGAACTTGCAAAATCAGCCCTGAGCAAACCTCTGGTTTGCCTTTCCAATGGCATTGGGTGAAAGCACTTGACTTTAAACTCAGCAATGGGAGCTGCAGCTGACCTATTTTCTGTATGTTTCTCCGCCAACGCTAGCAGAAACATTTTCACATTTAAAGGTGCTTTTCAGTATTAAGGTCGTGGGATCGTTGGTCTGTTAAACTGTCCAGAATCAAAAGCACTTGCTGAAAATTGCAGTGGTACCAGTTGCGCGGCTGGGTATTTATTTCGTTTTAAAGACTTTTCTATTTCATTTCCCGTGGCTGATTGCTTCGTCACATTGTCACATTGCTCTCTCCGTGTCCCCCCTGCCCAAAGGCGGTGGAGAGGGTTAAGGTTTTGTGCTCAGTGTCGGCCAGCCAGGGAACGCAGCCAGGAAATTTCCTGATTCCAGTTCAAAAAAAGCATCGGATTCACTCTTGGGGAGAAGGGATCAAAGGTTTGAAGCGGTTCACGGTTGGAGGTCAGTTTGGTTTCTTGGTTGTCCAGACACACGGCAAAAATCCACTGCTGTCTGTCCCCCAAACCTGTGCGCTGCTGAAATGGGTAAAATAAACAGGTTTTGTTCCGTTTGACGCCCAAAAGTTTGTTCTGCTCCCCAGCCGTGGCTCAGCATCGCCCTGGACGAGCTTTGCTGGATCTTGGTACAGCTCTGCCCCGCGGCGTGAGGGACCTGTCGGGATGCTCTCCGTTCCCGGTCGTTAATCCCGCTAATCAATAACGCTGCCGAGCCACGTGCCATCACTCCCGCTCCTCTGCTCGCCGCCGGCTTTCTGCGGTGAAGGAGGCGGGTGGGGTTGGATGCTCGGAGCCGGCGCTGGCTGCGGCCAGGCTGTGGCCTGACACCGTCCCCACCGTAGCGTTGTAGCTCTACAAAAATCACAGCACGCTGAGGCTTTTTTCCCCTCCTCTCAATCCTCTATCCCCCGTTTTCGGGCGGCAAAGGACATCGCTCCCAGCCGGAGCGGCGTTGAGCTTTCCCCAGCTCCATCCCAGGCGAAGGCGATGCGGCCGCGTGGCATCTCGGCATCTCTCGGGCGACAGCGATGCTGGTTTCGGGGGCTGGCTCTGCAGCTGCTTGTGATTTTCCCACCGCCATGCTGCGGATCCTCGCCCTGGACAAGCTCCAGAGGTGGAGCTGAAGGAAATTCCTTCCAGCTGCTTGAGGTCAGGGCTTTGCTTTTCTTTTGGGGTTCACAAGGGGTTGGGTTTTTTTGCTTGTGAGTGAAAAGCTGCTGCTTTTTAAACACCTGGAAAAATCTTTTTTTTTTTTTTTTTTTTTTTTTTTTTTTTTTTAAAATATTATCCTATTAGGCATACCCATTAAATAACCTTTATGTTGTGGATTTATTGCATGGAAGAATACCCTGCTTTGCAATACAACTTGGGGTATTTCAGAAAGGTCTTGTCAGCTGCTCACGGTTTAACTTTCAACCGAGTTAATAACCATTTTGGTTAAACCTGTATAAAACATGTTGCGGACTTGCGTAACGCCTTTGAAACTCGAGACGCCGTTTGCGCCCGCTTGAAATCTTTCCCATCGATAAAGTATTTCAACTTGGAGTTTCGCCACGGCTTAGCATTTGCTTCTCCCTGAGATTCGTGGTTTCAATCGGGCAACAGGAACCCGCGTGTGTCTGGCTTTGCTGGGTTTTTAAAGCTCAGTATTTCCTGGGGATGGGTTTGCTTTGCCAGCTTGGCCGGCGGGGTGCTGCGGGGGCTCGGACCACCGGCTCCGTCCAATTTCCCCAGTTAATGGTTGAGGAGGTTCAGACCAGCCTGGGTTTGCTTTGAATCCCAGCAGAGGAAGTTGTTCCTCTTGAAAACATAAGGTAAATCCCTCTGAAAATGGGTTTTTATTTACGACAGCAGAGGCAGAAACCACCCTTCCGCCCGGCGCGTGGGCTATATTTAGGTGTGATGTGCCGTGCTTGTGTGGCCCCTTTATGCACTGGTATTATAAATAAATAATAATAATTTTTTTTTATAAAAGCGCGAGCAGATCCTTTTAATAAGTAAAACCCAGGAAAGGAGCTCACAGTTCAAATCCATCCGGCAAAGCAGCAGGAAAGAAAAAATTTGCAGCTTTCAGCCTGGGAATGGTGCTCGTGGCATCACCCGCAGTGGACCAGCAGCATCCCTGGTGTCACCCCCCGGTCTTGGGGACCACGGCTCTCCTGCCTTGCTCCCTGCCTCAGTTTCCCTGCCTGTAAGAAGGTAATTGCCTCCTTTATTAATCCCTTTGAGATCTCCTGATGAAAGCTCTGGGTAAGAGGTTGGCCCCGCTTATTAAGCGCATTAAGTGCTTGCTATGTTTATAATAGGGATTAATTTGGCTAGGTGGCTTATTTAGGTTTGCTTTTAACAGCCCAACTTGTAATCAAAGCGCTGCGAAGCCAGCGAATTAATGCTGACCTGTAACACCTGACTTCCTGACTTCTCGATATGCCATTAACCATAACCTGGCTTTTAATTAAAGCTTGTTTTCGTAGTCGTCGAAGAAACAGGGATGCGCTCGGCCCCGCGCGGCTGATTCATTGGAGGCTGTAACGAAGGAGGAGGTGTGGAGCTTGGGTTGTTCTGCTTTGTGGTGTTGCCATCCCCATCTCTCTCTGCGGCCCTGCATATGGCCCCATCGCCAGAACTCCGCCGTTCCTTTTTATTTTTGCAAGCTCTTGTACCGCTAAATAAATACCCTCCGGTTCCCTCCGTGCTGCAGCGTGGGAAAATCAGATTTTTCTCTCCTTTGCTTCAGTCGAAGGTGGTGGTGTTGCAATATGTATTGCAAAGAAATATGCATGCATATATATATATATATTGACTTTCTTTTACATGCACTTAAAAGGTTTTCCTCTAGCCAGCCCTTGGGACTCCTGTAGGGCTTCCCTGGCTCAAGGCTTTTTCTTCCCACTTTTTCCCCAGGTTTATCTTTCTTCAGCAAACTTATTTCTTCTGTTCTGAGTGCTGCTTGGCCGGCAGGCATTCTTCCCAGCCCAGTCCTCTCCCTGTGATTTCACGTTCTGCGAGGATGCGCACACCCGATGGACCCAGGCACAATCAGAGACCTTGGGGAAATGGGGCATTGGGCAGGCGCCTGCCCAAATTCTCCACCACTTTGTATCTGCCATCGCAGCAGGTTCAATTTTTAGATGAGGAGCAAGTCAGCATCTTCCCCCCACCCCATAACCTCACACTGCAGAGAGGGTCGCGTCCAGCCCTGGGGAAATCCTCCCTTCTGTAAGGTTTCTGCAGTACCAACCCTCTTTCCTCCGGGCAGCTCGTGCCCCCCATCCCAGGGGGCTGCAGGGACCTGCTGAGGGTGGTGGGTGCCCCAGGAGGGGCATCTGCCTGCTCTGAAATGCCTTGGCCATGGAGAGAGCAACAGGGAGGCTTTTGTTCTGCACCAGAAACTTTTCATCCTTCTTTACAGCTCCTTTTTTATTTCTTTTGGCTGCGCTTTCACAAATCTGAAGCAGATTAAAATACAGTTCCTCCCCCCACACCAACCCAAAAAAAAACCCAAACCAACCCAACCCCAAAGTTTGGCTGCTTAAAATCATCAGATTTCAGTGAAGTCTTTTAAAGTTAACAGTTTCCTGGATCCTGTGCAGGCGAACTTATTTTTTCCCTCTAACCTCCATGTTTTTTGCTGTAACGTTTCTCAGCTGTTGCAGCAGGAGGGAGGGAGGACCAGGGGAGCTCCAATGTGGAGAAGGTTATTTCACACAGGGGTTGGATGAATCTGGTGTGGGACTCACTGGACTTGCACCGTAGGGGACTGAAGGGTTGTCCCCAGCAGGCTGAGACCCTGCGGTATGGCTGGTAGGTAGGTCATGGCTGCATCGGTGGCGTCTTTTTGGGGCAAAATATTAGGGCAGTAGTGCCGTTGGAAGAAGAGAGTAGGGTGCTGTGGGTGGGCTGGAGCTCCATTTCTACTGACTCTTTGTTTGCTGGGGGCTGTGATGGTTTGTAGCTGCAGCCAAGGTCGTGGGGACCAGTGGAAGAGCTGCATGGCTTGGCTGACCGTGACTGTAAGGATTTGCTGCCCTAAATGCAGCCTGGGTCCTCTTCACCCACCTTTTGTGCTTGGTCTGCTGTGGTATCTCCCTGGTGGGAGAGGTGAACCAAAGTCCCTGGCTCTGCTAAGAAGATCGTCACAAGTTAAAGGAGTTGGAAAGGAAAGGAAAATGGTAGTCTGGTGCTGGTTGGTTTTGTTGCCTCTTCTTCAAGAGTGGTCTCTCCTTCCTTGCAAAAAATCACCCGAAGTTTTCCTAGATGGGGGACATTTGATTTTTCTCTTGGGTGGTTGAGGAGCTGGAGCCAGCCAACCTTGGCCAACGGCTTGGCCAACGCCAGCGACTATCAACACAAGCCCCAGGGTGAGTGGGGACAGCCGGAGCCTCGTCCTCCAGCCGAAACATCCTCTGTCACGTGAGCGTGACCAAGGGGAGAGCCTCTGAACCGTCTAAAATCCCTTTGACCCAGCAAACGGTGCGGAGAAGAAAACCCAACCCAACCCTACGCAGCGACGCTGAGCTGTGCATTAACTCTGCTGGAGCTGGGAACAAAGGTTTGGGGGCTGGTTTTGGCTTTTTAAAATTTATTTGCAAAGTGGAACAGCTCGGCTGAGCGGAGCAAGCATTGGTGGAGGAGTGTGAGCCGCCGGGTGGTTGCTGTGCTATAAAATCCCATCCCCACCAGTGCTCGCAGGGGGGTGTGCCGGCTCCCCGAGCTCTTGTTGCATTTCCACGTTGGCCGGGAGAGTTTCTGAACATGCGTGTTGGTCTCTGGAGGCTTTAATCAAATCCAGGCTTTACCAGAAATCTTGAAACTTCCATTGAGCTGAGGAAACCGAAAGCAGCCGGAGCGAGGAGGTTCTTGGGCGGGCGTTGGGTGCCGGCGGAGATGCTGGTTTTTGGCGAGGGGTGCAAGGAGGGTGCGGGCGAGGGGCTAGTGCCAGCGAAGTAGCCAGGATGAAAGGTGAGTCTACCCCAGCATAGCAGCTGGGGAAGGTGCAGCGTGTGTACGAGCCATGCATGTGAGATGGGAGGATGGAGGAAAACCCAGCGGGTTCAGCAAAAAAAGCGGTGTGAAGGGGAAAAGGAGATGCAGGAGCGAGGATGCTGCTTGGAGAAGGAGCAGGATGTTCAGAGGATGCTTTGATGTTCAGAGCTTCGCTCCCCAACACATTTGGGTTCAGGTCCCGTGGTTTCCCCACTGTCTTCTCACCCCATGCAAAATTTGGGGGCCATGCAATTAATGCGCCGTTGAAAACTCCCTGCTCCGGGCGAAGGTTTTGTTATCCCTTGGTAATTTTTATTTGGGAAACAGGGTTCAGACTTCAGGTACTTTCCCTGCTTGTTGTGAAATTTAATTGCACGTCCAGCCCTCTCCCGTGGGCAGAAAGGAAAACAAGGCATATTTTTTAACTTCCATTTCTAAGCTGGGGGTGGGTGAACTTTATGCCTGGCCAGAGATGGTTGTGATCATTCAAGGGTGAATGGCTCGGAGAGTGGTTGCAATAGAAAGGAATAATAAGAAGCAATGATAAGTGCGTGCTTTCCAGTTCAGGGTTTCGAGTATTAACGTGGCGTTCCGGCAGCGAGGGGGTTTTTATGGTAATACAGAGACATCGGGTTGGTTTTGTGTCTGACTCCTAAAAAACACTCCGTGAGGGTTATGGTAAAATATTGGTGTGGTAAAACGAGTATCGTGGGAGAGATGATATGCTGAAGACGTTATCCCAGGCGGCTGCTTGTGGTTTAATTGGGTCTCTCCGAGGGGAGGGAGGTTTTGGTCATGCGTCCGAGACATGGTACGTCGACAGCCAAAATTGTTGCATCTTCCTCTTTGCTGCCGCTCACGGGTGCTTCGGGGTTTTGCTGGGGGGGGCTGGGAGTGGAAGCAGCGTGGGGTTACACCAAGGAATAAAGCTGAAATCTGCAAAAATGCCCTCAAACCACCTGACCTGGATCTCACGAAGCAAAACCAAACCAAGTCTCTTTTATGGCCCCTATAATTTCCAGCCGTAGGGCATGGGAATGTCCTTGTCCTTCCCATCCTACCTGGGATGTGCTGGGAAGTGTGTTGAACCCGCGCTGGTTCATGTGCATGCTCGATGCTTTTGGAGGGGGAGATTTCTATGGAATGAGGAATAGATCTTGGAAGCTACAAGAGGGGGAGGGAAGAAAAACCTTCCTTGCTACGAGGCTTTTTGGCTGCTTTCAATATTTGGGCCTAATTAACGAGAGTGTGGGGGCACTGGCTGCAGCCAGGGCTGCTTGGATGCAAATCCCTGCTGTCTGTCCGACACAGCAGTTAACTTGAAGGACGATGTGTGGAAGGAGGAAAGGAAATAGCTGGGGGAGAAGCGCACAGTGGGAGAAGAAAAATCCCAGCCCCGGCTGATCCAGCCCTGCTTTGTTTTCAGTGTTGCTGAGCCATGAACTCGGTTTCGGGCAAGGATGCCTTCACCCCAGGGGGTGAGGAGCAAGAAGGCTGCCCTCTCCTCCCCCCGCGACCTGCATTTGGAGGGGCTGTTGGTCTCCTCCAAAGGGCATCCCATGCTGCCAAAGGAGCCTCACCTCCGTGTCTTTTCTCCCTGTCTCTGCAGCCTACCCATGAGCTCGGACTTCCAGCATTACAGTTTCAGGATGCCAAACATCGGGTTCCAGAACCTGCCTCTCAACATATACATCGTGGTTTTTGGCACAGCCATCTTCGTCTTCATCCTCAGTTTGCTCTTCTGTTGCTACTTGATCAGGTAAGGGAATTTTCCCCGGCTCCTTTCAACAGCTGCCTCCGTTCAGACCAAGCCCAGCACCGATCCCTCCATCCCAAAACAAGGATGGCATCACCATGGCTTGCCAAACTGATGTGACCCATGAAAGAGGTTTTACTTCCCCTCATTGCTACGCTCAGCCCAATGCTCCATCCCTGATAGAGCCAAGAGAGCCAGTGCTAACGCAGTGAGTACCCATCACTGTCTGCCCAACGCATTTTGGAGCTACCATTCCTCAGGGCAATTACATTATCCGCATTAAAACCGGGAGATACATTTATGCGTATGCTCAAACAGGCATGAAAACATGGTTGGCTTCTCAAAAAGGCTGGAAAGGGGATGTTTTATGGTTCTTGCTTTCTGCTTAATGTTTCACCACGTTTTCCTCTTTAATGAGTAACCTGGGTACTGTGTGCTTAAGAAATGTTTAATACCTGCTCCGTTCGTTATTGTACACAAATTGCTCATTCAACAGCGCAGTTTAGAGATTAATGATGCAGAGTTGATTTGTTAATCTGAATGATGGGGAGCAGGATGGGAGGGTTAAAGGTTGTTCCAGTTTGGGGCTTGTTTTAATTATTTTATGGGCCATTGGGGAGACAGTTGGGCCACTAATTGAGAGGAGAAGTTCTTCCTGCTGGAGGGAAAGGGAGAGAAAAACACGGTGCCTTGGGAATTGAGGCGGCGAGGGGGGCAAGTTGTGCCGATAACCGGGATGCGGAGCTGGCTGTGCCTCTCCCTGCAGCTGGGAGCAGAGGGCATTGCTCTGCCAGCAGCTGCTGCTGAAATCCTGCGTGCCCAGAGCTCTCCTGCCAGGTTGCAGAACAGCTTTTTTTCATCCCCTTTCCCTACCCTTTGGCTTTTCGGACAGCCCCAGCTCCCTGCTAGCCAACATCCATCGCATCCTCTCCCTCTGTCCACCTAAGACAGGCACGTGGTCTCTTCTTGCACCACAGAGGCTGCGTCTGGCTGGCTCGCAGCAGCCAAATCCCACCAGGTTTTCTATCCAGAGGGTGTTGAAAACATTTTGTCCTGCTTTTGTAGACCAGGGAAGCAAGATTTCAGTGTCGCCTTCTAAACATTTGATAATTTCCACCTATTTTCAGCTCTGTACGAAGCAAAACCTCCTAAAACTTGACGGTGAGCCCAAACCCAGGCTTACCCAGGGGTGATTTGGGCTGCCTGGGCATCATGTCTTCACTTTTGCCTGCAATTATGCACAAGAAAAGGGTGTTTGAAGGTGCAATACATCTGTCCACTCGGGCAGACAAGGCAGAAACAGATCAAGGGGTGATTTGTATCTCGGTGCTCGATGTTAACAAGGTCTGTGCTGGGGTATTGCATCTGCGTCCAGTGTTTGCATTTTAGCTGGGACACTAGTGGGAGGGGATGCAAAAAAAAAAAAGACAAATGGTGTTCAGAAAGCTCAAGGACGTGTTTTGCCCAGATTGAGCTTGAATCTGTATGGCTCGCTTGCAACACGAAGAGTGTTTGGACTTTCAGAGTGTTTTCCTGGGCACCGGGTCCTGCTGGGTGTGTTCTGCCCCAAAGAAGAAATAACAAGTAGTAATGTCTGGAAGATCAAGCCAGAAAATCTTTAAATTTAGAAGTTGGAGGCATGTTGTGAGAGAGAGGGTGAGTAACCTGTGAAATAAGCCAGCAAGGGAAGTGGCAAGTCCTGCATCTCTTCATGTCTTTAAATCAAGACAGAGGGCCTTTCTGGAAGAGACGTTTTGGCTCCCATTCCCAGGAGTAACAAAGTGCTATTTACGACCTATGATAGATGGGAGGTTGGATTAGATCATCTCTAATGATCTCTTTATAGCCCTAAACTCTATAGAGACTCTATGAATCGCTCTTCAGACCACCACCCCCAGCTCTATTATTGCCAAAACGCCACCAAACAAGAATCCTCCGGCCCTTGTTTTGGAGGGTTTCGCCATGCCGTGATTTTTAGCCGTGCTGATGTGCCCCAGGAGCATCCACCTCCTTTGAACTTGGCTGTGTCATCTCAGTTTATGTGGGGTATAAAAGCTTGAGCTTCGGTGTGGTTTGGAAAGCCTTGCAGATGGGCGGCAGAACGAGGACCACGCGCCTGCAAGTGCAGAGCTTCCCAAATGATTCTTCCAGGAAGTCTTTGCCGCGTCGTTCCCCTTCTGTGGCATTTAACGCCGAAGCATTGCTGGTTCCTGGCTGCGTAGCAAGCAAAAACCCATAGCCCTGCGGCAGGAGGATTTGGTATACAAAGTAAGACACTGAATTTAAATTGAGCTTATTCTCCCTCCTGAACCAGCTGCTAAAGCCTGGATTACCCCACGCATTCCTGACCCCTTCTGCAATGAGATGGGTGGCTTTAATACAGGATTACATCTGGAGGCTGTGTGAAAGAGAGGTGTTAATTTAACAAGCAGAGGCAGCACGGATCGCACCGTGCCGTGGCAGAGAGGCCGACCCAGGGTGGAGGGGTGCGGGCAGGGATGGACCCATCAGGAGCTCCAGGGCTCCACTTGCACCCACAAGGATTTTTTTGCAGGTAGCAGGGGCTCGCGCCTTTCCCCAGGCCCTGCTTAGGTGCAGAGGCAACGCAGCCCCTCCTCTCCCTCTCCCTCCTCTCTCGTGACTCACACATCTGCAAATATTTGGCAAACAAGGAGCGGAGCTCGTGACACCATCCTCTGAGCCCTGGTTCTCATCGCCTGCTCCGGATCGGAGCATCCCGTGTAGCCCTCCTCCACATCCCTGGCTGGGGAGGCATCCGGAGCCTGGAAGACCCAATATCTGGTGTATTTGCCTCTAATTGCAGAGCTGACGGCGTTAAGTAAGGGATGCGTTGGGGAAGAAGGGCACGTGGGCCCTGTGTCCATACGGGGTGCACTGCCCGCTCTGATGGGAGGAAGAAGGGGACATTTTTAATCGGGTTGGCTCAAACTGGAGCCCGATAGGGGTTTTACCCAAAAGCAAAGCAAAGATCCTCTCTGTCTGCACGCAGTCCAGGCAAATCTTGAGCTCTTCTGCCGCTGGAGACCACTCCGGTACAAAGCGTGGGGGCCAACCTCACGGCTGCTGCCTCTGCTTGGAAAAAATAAATTAAAAAAAAAAAAAAGGGAAGAAAAAGGAACTGAAGTTTTGCAGGCAGCTGCTTGCATCTGACCTCTGCTGAATTAGTAAAAGTAATAATCTCGTGTTGCCTTCAGTTCCCTGAGACCCAGTTCAGAAGGTTCCTCTCTGCCCAGACTAGAGCAGCTCAAAGTGTACGGGAGGCACGGGGCACGTAGCCCTCAAAAAGCCCTTTTTTTTACAGGCCTGTTGCCTTCTGCGTTCAAACCTGCCAGGATCAAAGGCAGCGGTGGGATTTGGAGAGCCCAAGGAGCCCGGCCGGGCCGGGGAGAGCGATGCGGTGGTGGGGAAAGAGCCAGCGCTGGCACCTCTCTAATCCTTTGCTCTAAAGCATCAAATAAGCAGATCTTGGGGGTAAACCTGCAAAAAGTCATTTCCTCTGCATTTTATTCCCGCTGCCGTTCACTTGCTATAGATGATTTGGAGTCACCCAGTGAAACGGGGGTGCTCCCTTTCCCTTGGGAGGTGTGGAAAGCCGCAAAGAGGCAGTTATTAAATTCAGAGATGGGTGATGGCGTGCACACACGCATGGTCTCCAGCCATGCGCCGGCTTTTAAGACACTGTGTGGTCCCTTACCTAAATCAGCCATCTGCCAGAAATTCCTCCGGAGTCACAGCTCTTGACACAAGATGGATGAAGCCCTGGGTCTGACCAGGAATAACGCTTGCCAGGATCCGGGGTCTCATTACAACAGCTGTGCTAGGTCCGACCAGGATCCATCTGGCCCAGGATCCTGGCTTTGAAAGGAAAGCGTGGAGGAGCAGACAGAGCCCGCGTGTTTTGGGACCAGATGTGCTCACGCCGTTCCCCATAACCTTCAGGGAGGTGGATTTTTATTTTTTTTTTTTTGGCAAAATCTCCCCATAGAGCTCAGCACCAACCCATCCCATCGAGCATCTGCGCTCCTCCGGCAGCACGGAGCTGCAGGGATCCATGGCCAAGTGGTTGGTCCAGGTGCCTCCACGGCATCCACAGATGCTTGGGTGACACCTTCCCCGTGGTGGCTTTGGCTCCTCAGGGCCAAAGCCTCGGTGGCCGCTCGGTGCTCCATAGGACAGATGCTTTTTCCCGGGCTGGGAGAGTTTTTCCCTTCATATGTGGCCTCCAGCCGCGCATCTTGCCTTGCCCCATCTGTGTTTCATAACCGGTTTCCCAGCCACCGGGATCCCTGCGGATCGGGCTGGTTCCATCCTGTTTTCTCTATTGTTCGTGCGTCTTCTGCTCGTGTTTCTGCTCGGGGTCGTTGGCGGAGGGATGCGACCCCAGCCTTCTCCTTCCTGCCGGCTGCAGCTTTCTCCGTGGCTCTGCAGGCAGGTTCCCTGCCAGGCAGCAGCGTTAGAGGAGGAGGGATGCCTCCCTCCTAAATTCGGGGCTCGGGAGCTGACTTACTGCAACTCTCTCTGCAGCATTAAGCTGCATTTTTACCCATTCCTCGACTTTTAAGGCCCATGACGTTTTGGGGAGGGGTGGTTTTCGAGCAAAAAGAACAGGGATATTATTTTTACGTCCTATTTTTATAACTCACCCACTGTGGCCTTGTGGGATCAGAAAGCCTCTGAGAGCTCAGGGTGAAACAGCTGGGGTTTGAGACAGCCCCCAGGATCTTTTCGGAGAAGTGAAATTACAGGCAAGGGGGTTTCCCGTCTGAAATCACCCTCGAGGCTGGCTGGGGAAAATATTCCTATGGCTGTCCAAGCCCTGCAGACACCCACTGACGTCTTATTAGAAGTCCTTGGCCAGCTCTCCAGCCCTGATGACTTCCCTCTTGAGTTTTCAGAGCACTTCGCTAAATGCCAGGTCTTGTAATGAGACGCAATATTAGTTATTTTTTAAAAAAAATATATTTATTTTATGAGCATAATCAGCTTCTCCAGCCAGCTGATGCCTGCAGAGCGCTCCGCCAGGCTGTGGAAAATAGGCTGCTGTGTGTTCTGCCGTGGAAAGATGTTTTATTAATAATATTTATTAATATAGTTGAACTGAAAACTGTGGAGGGATGTGACGTGCATTTACGTTTGCTGTTTCACTTGGTCCCCAGGAATTGGGGACAAATGCCCACCTGGGCCTCCTGGAGAAGGAGGGGATGGGACCGGCCCTTCGCTTGTGGCCTCAAATTCCTGCTGCCGCCAGCTGGACTTCCCACCATGGTTCTGGTGGGATTTGGAATAGATTCATCCCTTCCATCTCCATCCCTTGATTTGCTCCAGGAATGGATGCTATTGGCGGGGGGGGAGTCACCCAAAAAAACCAAAATTCTGCTAAGCACAGTGCTTTGAAAGGTGAGGTGGGGGAAACAGCTTATAGTCCTGATTTTGCTCCGTGATGTACAGCCCCGGGTCGTCGCGTGGCCTTGTTACCCCGTGCTTGAACATAGCACACCCCTGCCTGCTGTCCTGATAAAGCCCCAAAATCCCAAGATACAGGTTCATTCTCCTGCAGCTTTTGGCAGGCCGTTATCTCTGGTTATTAAATTGTCCCCTGTGATAGGAGGCAAGAGATGGAAGACATCCCCTTGCTTCTCTTCCAAAGCTTTCTGCTCCAGCGTTGTCTCCGGATGAATAGCCATCCTCTGCTTGCTCAGCCAGGTGGATGACCTCTTGCTGAATGCTTCTTCTGGTAAACCACTGGAACAGGTTGCTCAGAGAGGTAGTGGAGGCCCCATCCCTGGAAACATTCAAGGCCAGGTTGGATGGGGCTCTGAGCAGCCTGATCTAGTTAGCAGTGTCCCTGCTGACTGCAGGGGGGTTGGACTCGATGACCTCTAGTGGTCCCTTCCAACCCAAAACATTCTATGATTCTATGATTCCTGAGGGTTTGGGAGGCAGAAGCAGCACAGTTGATCTTCTAATTGAAGATAACGCTGTGCTTGAGGAACCCAACGTTGCCCCAAGCAGCGTGGTGGGGGCTTCGGTGGGAAGCCTCTGGGTGGGGAGGTCTCCTTCCCCATCCTCGCTCAAGCAGGAGTGGGAGTTTTCCTCGGATCTGAATACCCATCACTTGGAAAGAGGTGCCACGTCCAGTCCAGAAATTGTTGGCAGCAGAAGTGGTTGGAAACTGGGGGCGTTTATGGCAGCTCCTGATTTACTCAACAGCTTTTGCTGGTCTTAACGGTGCAGGTGATGGAAATTGGGGAGGTTAAAAGAGGAAAAGGGGAGGAGGTTGTGTGCTTCTGGATGGAGACGTTCCCTTCCCAGCCACAGGGAAAGCTGGCTGTTGCTTAAATGCATCAATTCCTGTGGCCATTCTCATTTCCGAAATGAAAAATTAAAAAAAAAATATACACTAAATCTGGAAAGGAGCGAAATGAAATGTTTGAGGTGTTACAGCAATCCTGATTTTTTTTTTTTTTGCCTGTCTTTACATCTCTCCTTCTTTTGGTTGCAGGCTCAGACATCAAGCACACAAAGAGCTTTACGCCTACAAACAGGTGAGATGAATACCCAGCAAGTTGTCATCTTCTTCTGCTTAGTGCCAAATCCACGTTGGAGTAGCCACTCCGTCAGGTTTCCTTGTGCTGCTGTTCGTCTTGGGAGGCTTTTGGTCTTCAGAGAGAAGTTGTAACGCCTGGGCAAACCTCTGTCCCTGCTGATTTAATGTTTTTGTACCAGCTGGGCACCCCAGGAGCATCTCTCACCTCTTAGTCTGCAGGTCTCCGCGTTTTCAGATGGGGTGCCTGAGCGGTGGGGACATCTCCACCCTTGGAGCACCTCAACTGGGCAACCTCTCCAAACCCTCACCTTGTTTCCCGCTGGTGAGCAGTAATGCCATCGCTTCCCCAGCCATCACACGATGTTTTGGGGGGTCTGAATCTGCTCCCCGGGTCAGACCCGGCTGCTCTGGACCACCCGCAGCCACGGGGCTCTCGTAGGGACCTCTCGCAGGGAACACCTCCACGTCACCTTGGCAAAGCCAGCTTCTTTTCTGCAGGCAGCCACACGTGCCAGCGCGCTTGTTAAAATAAACACGGCCCAGAGATCGGCGTCGGGCTGCTGCTTCAACGTCCTGTTTTCTCCAGGGCTTGTGTAATTTTGCTGCCTCTGATCTGTCAGAAACTGGGTGGAGTTGGGCTGATACGATGTGGTAACACGTGGTCATCCTGGATTTATAGCCCTCTCCAGGTGTTTGGCCTGGATGGAGGGAAAATGAAGCGGCAGACGCCCACGTGGGAGCTCGCTGCACAGCGTGGGAGCTCAGGAGGTTTAAATTCAGGAGGAGACCTCCCAGATTTGGTCCTCATGTTAGCAGTTATAGCTGTGTCTGCACAGGGGCGAAGACCCGATGCGCTCCTTGGCTGTGCTGGCTTTACTGGGGGTTCCCAGTCCTACTGGGACGCTAAATGGGATCTCAATTTATGGAGATTTTTGCTGCGAACGCTCTTGGCAAAAGCTGTGTCCTGACCCCGGCGCTCTGTCTTACAGGTTATACTCAAGGAAAAGGTGAAGGAGCTGAACCTACACGAGGTGAGTACGTCCCTGGGGCGGTAGCGTAGCGGCAAAGATACCCTCACCCTCCTCTTCCTCACACTCAGGGAGGGGATGGGGGACAGGCAAAGCCTGGCACAGGTAGGAAAATGCAAAAACTCAAATTGAACTCCTTCAGGAGCAAAACACACAGCTCCACGCTCCTTGCTTGCCCGGCAGGTTAACGGCTGCGCCGGGGGCTCCATCTCTCCCCAAACCTGCTTTGCTCTTTCACAAAGTGGAATTGCTAAGGCAGCTGGTGAAAGCACGTCTGCAGGGGGGGGTCTGGGTTAAACCATCTCCCTCCTCCTCCTGGGTCCCTTTGAGCTTTTACTGCATTATGGTTATTTATTGCATTATGGTTATTTTTTATTGCATTATGGTTATTTTTTATTGCATTATGGTTATTTTTTATTGCATTATGCTTATTCATTGCATTATTTTTTATTACTTACTGCATTATTATTATCACTGCGATAAAAAGCCATGGGTAAGAGGGGAGGCAGATTTGGGCTAGGCCATGCATGGTCCTTGATGGTTACGTCCCCTCCGGCCCCGCTCAGCCTCGCCACCCTGGGAGCACGACGATCCCAGCCGCGTTACTCGGGCAGAGTCAACTCTGCCGGGATTTAATTGCAATCAGAGAGAAACACGCTCCCCAGGCTTCTGCCCCTCGTGCTCCTGGTTTTGCAGCTTTGCAGGGAAGAGCTGGCTGGAAGAGGCAGGCAGAGGGGAAGAATTAAAACCCCTTTTGCCTCCTTGCTGGGTCCCTCTGCGTTAGCCAGTTAAGGGGATCTCCAGAGGCTGAAACACGTCTCGGAGTAACGTTAATCCACCTCTACCTACCTGCCCCTTGAGGTTTAAAACACGTTGGTTGTTCTCCCTGCGTTTCCAGGCTGGTTTGGGGCTGGGTGTCCCTATTTACAGACCATTTTTCGCGCTGAAGTTGAGCAGGATTCTGCTCAAACCCTGCTTCAAACACGGGCTGGGTTTATTTCCCCTTAATGACAACAAAAATTCCCACCCGCATCCCGCACCCGACTCCACTCGTCTGTTAAATATCAGCTCCGTTTGTTTATAAGCCGCTATTTTTTTTTTTTTTTTTTTCTTTTTAATTCCCCGAGCAGAGCAACAAGAGCCCGTCCCATGTTTCCTCCTCACCCTCCGCTCCCTGCAGCCGAGGGGTGAAATCCCGAGGGCGGCAGAGGGACGGATTCGTCCCTGCTCAAGGCCCCCCCCTGCCTCATCCGCTCCCGTTGACCTGTGGTGGGGGTTCTGCCAGCCCACAGGCTTAAAAGTCCTTCCCGGGGCGAGGAGCTGGTGGCAGGGGGGGATTTGGGAATGTGCTGGAGCTGGGAATGGCAGCGATAACCCTCTGTCCTCCTGCTCCCAGTTCTCCGCAGCTTTCCCAGCCCAAACACTTTCGGGGAGGAGGAGGAGTCCATGGGGAAGGGGACAGGGCAGCTCGAGCTCTTCCCTGGGGTTCGGGAAAGGCTGGATGGGATTTTCTCTGGCTCCCTCCAAAATGTCCCTTTTTGGGCATTGGGATTTTGGTATTTACAGTAAGTGGTTCTGGAAAACGGAGCGGGGGGGGGGTGGATTTTGCAACACCACGGGGCGGCTGCCAGCGCTCGCCCGGAGCGGAGGGGAAAGTCCCCGCCGAGCTCTGCAGCCCTGTGTTTCTGGGTTGGTTTTTCCTCTTTTTTTTTCTTTTTTTTTTTTTTTTTTCCCCATCACGCTGCTGCCTCTCCCAGGCTTGCACGGGGGGCGGGCGGGGGGGGGGGGGGGGGGGGGACGGACACCAACCCAAGCAGCCGCGCCAGCATTTGCCCGCTCAGTAAAAATAAAAAAAAGTCTCTGAGGAGTTTTGGGTGGCTGGAGAGGATCGACGGGCACCGCGTTCCTGGGAAAGCCGGGAGCCTCCCGCCGTGCTTGCCAGCCACTTGCCTCATCCCGAGGGCTTTTGGCAGCAGGGCTGGCCCTTGATTCGGACTGCTGGAGACTCCCAGGCCAGGGAAAAACAGCTGGGAATACCCCAAATCCCTGGGAATATCCAAAATGGGTCAGGAAAAACTGGCGGTGTGGGGGAAGGAGATTTCGGCTGGGGCTCTTGCCCCCCAGGAAAACAGCCACCAACCTTCCTGTCCCCGGGGCAGAGGTGCGCCCTTTGCCTTTTCCTCCTCCTGGAGCGATCCCTGCAGATGCAGCTCGGTCCCAGGGACCAAGCAGGAGCGTGGATCCCTCCCCCTGCACCCCAAAGCCTCCTGGCACATCCAAGCACATCCCAGCCTTGCGGCTGCTGCTCCAAGGGGGCTTTGGGATCCCCTCCACCCCAAAGCCCAAGCAGCAGAAGCCGGGGGGGGATTTCATCCCTCTGCGATGCAGAAACCTCCCAAACGTTTCTTCTGCAGCTCAAGGGGCAAAAAAAAAAAAAAAAAAAATCGGCTTCTTGGTCAAAACGGATGGTTTATAGCAAAGAGGGGGTTGATTTCCCTGTGGTACAGGGAGGGATTTCTCAGCCCACCCCCCACGTACCCTCGCCACCATCAGAAACCAAATTGCCCTTTTTTTTCCCCAACCAAAGAAAGGGCGAGGCGAGCACCGGAGAGAAGATGGAAACAGGCTGAGGACATCGCTTAGGGGGAGGTTGGGGGTTTTTTTGAGGGGGGGGAGCGGGGGGGAGAGCATTTTGGCTGGTTCAGAGTTGTCCTCGTAGTTTTTTTATGTGCCAAAAAACGCTTCCCGGCAGCTGACTCCCCTTTTCTCTGCCTCTCGACATCTTTCAGATCTGCGCCGTCTGCTTGGAGGAGTTCAAGCCCAAGGACGAGCTGGGGATCTGTCCCTGCAAACATGCCTTCCACAGAAAGTAAGTGTGGGGACCCCGAGACCCCATCCTCCCCTCCGGCGGCCCCGGGCGGGCGCTGCTGCCCCTGCTCCTCGCCCCGGGGGTTTCGTCCCATCCCCGCGGCAGGGGAGGGAGGGGAGTTGCAGCAAAAGCCCCTTGGGGGATCAATTGGAGCTTTTGGAGCAGTGAAGGTCCAGGGATGACCAACCGCTTCACTTTATAGACTTTATATATTCCAAAATGCATACGTACATGTGTGTGTGTGTGTATATATATTATATATATATATATATATATATATATATAAAATATATACACAGAAGCACTGGAACAAGCTCCCCAGGGAAGTGCTGAAGGCTCCAAAGCCCACGTTCGGGTGGCGCTCTCGGAGATGTGGTTTAGCTTCTAGGGTGCCCTGGGCTGAGTCTGGGCTTGGCCTGGACGATCCTCGTGGGTCCTTTTCCAACTCAGGATAGGCTGTGATTCTCTGAAAAAACGTGTATTTATAAATTTTTTATATTTATATCTAGATGTATGTCTAGATATAGATACAAAAATAATAAAAAATGCTATGAATTCTTTATGTATTTTATATATACATTGTAGATGGATGATGTACGCTTTATATGTTGCGTGAGACACATTCTATGTATTATATATTTATAAAATGCATATATGCCTGCAGACCCCTTTGCGTATATATGGATTTTATATATTTTTGTGTCTTTACGTTTTTATGCCTCTATTTTAGAAATATTTCTAGATTAGAGGAAGTCCATATATAAAATATATAAAATCCAAGGATCCATAGAGACACACACGTGCGTGTGTGCGCTCACAAACACTGTCCTAATGACGTAGAAAGGCACCTAAAATGTGAATTAAAATTTGGGTGGCAGCAAGGCTGGGGCGGGGGGGGGGGGGGACAACAGGGGAGCCTGCCTGGAGGCAGGGGTGGCTGCCCCCCATCAGGGGTGCACGGAGCACCAAGTTGGGAGGGGGAGGGTGGTTCCTAGCACCCCACGATGACCCCCCCTGTCTCGATGACCCTCCCTGTCTCTGTGTCCCCCCCCAGGTGCCTCATCAAATGGCTGGAGGTGCGGAAAGTCTGCCCGCTCTGCAACATGCCCGTGCTGCAGCTGGCCCAGCTGCACAGCAAGCAGGACCCCGGCCCCCCCCAGGGCCCCCTCCCCGGCGCCGAGAACATCGTATAGCTCAGCCGCCCCGCCGCGGGGGGGGTTGGTTGGGCCCCACCGCCGGCCCGGGGGGGAACTCGGGGACAACCAAAGCACTACGGCACCAGCACGGAGGGACAGGCGAGGACGCGGGCGGCCGGGCGCCGAGCCCGCAGCACTTTAGCGGGGGGCACGTGCTGGCTGCATGAGGCGGGACAGCCCCGCGCCCCCAAAACTGGGTGAGGGGCCCGGCACCCCAGCCCGGGCTCGGTTCCTCTCCCGGGGCGAGGAGGGGACTCGGGGTCCTCGGCGTCCTCCTCCTCCTCCTCCCCCCAGCACTTGCCCCCTCTGGCACCACGTCCACCGGGAAGCAGAAGCTGCGTGGGGTGCGACCCAACGGCGCCCCCCAGCCCGGCTGCCCCCCAAAAGCGATGCCCCCTGCTCCCCCTTCGCCCTCAGTTTGAGGGGGTTCCCTCTGCCATCCCTACCTGGGAAATGGGGGTTTGTGCGGTGGTGGGGAGCCCCCTCGGCACCCCCCCCCCCCGCTCCCCCCAAAAGGGCTAACGGGGGCGGGGGAGCCGGCGTCGCCCCCAGGAGATGGCGAGGGGCTCGTGGGCTTCCATTACCCCAACCCCCCCTCCCGGGGGGGGGGGCGGCTGCTCCCCTCCCCGCCGCCGTGGGCTACCTCAGCGGGGCCGTTCGTCCCTCCGAGGGGCACGATCCTGGCAGAAACCATCAGCGGGCGAGAGCCGGCCATTGCCATGGGCTGGCGGGCGGGGGGGGGGCAGGCAAAAATCCCGGCCTTTGGGTTAATCCCAACACTTCAAGCCTGGCCCAGGGGGGGGCTCGGGACACGTTTTGCCTCGCCAGGGCACCCGAAAGCTGCTGGGGCGGGGGCTCCGCCACCCCCTCGCCCCTCTGACCACCTCGCAGGGCAAATTCGGGCACCGTAGCAAACACCCCCCCTCCATCCTTCCAGCCATTATTCACTTTTTTTTTTTTTGGTGGTGGTGGGGGGCATCAGTATTATACGGCAGCGGCTTTTCCGGCACCCCTGGGTGCAGGCTGGGGGACGGGGCTGGGGCGGCTCCGGGTGTCGTTCTCCCCCCCCTGTAAATACCGTGCGACTCCCGAGACTGTTTATGGAGCGTGGAGCCTCATAGACGTGTTTGTACACTACGAATTCTGCAGCAGAATATTTTTTAAAACGTTCGCTGTTTTGGGGGTTTGGTTTGTTTTTTTTTTTTTTGGGGGGGGGGGGGGTTTTTTTTTTTTTTTGTAAGCTATATTTTTGTATATTTAATTGCTATTTTAAAATTCTAATAATGCGTCTTTTTTGCTAATCACACTATTCTTATGGAAAACCCAGGAAAGAAAAAAAAAAACAAAAAAAACAAAAACCACAACAAACCACGGACAGTTTGCATGTGATTTGACTTGAAATGTAAATAAAAGCAGGTTTTGGAAGTGGGGGTGTGTTTGCCGGGGGGGGGGGGGGGGGTTTTTGGGCGCTTTTTTGGGGAGCCCCCCCCCCCCCCCCCCCCGCCACCCCCCGGCCACCCCCCGGGGGGGGGGGGGCCCCCCCCCCGGGCCGGGGTTGGCGGGGGGGGGGGAGCCTGGCAGAGGGGCTGGTTTGGGGCTGGGGGTTCCCCCTTGTCCGTGCTTCGCTCCCGGCCGGTGCCGGATCGGGGAATCGCCTCGGTGCCCCCGAAATCCCCGGCTGCGGGGGGATTCCGCATGGCCCTGGGCTGCCCCGCTGGGGACAAGGTTTGGGGACATGGTTTCTCCAAAAACCCTTCCCAGCCCAACGCTGCTGGGCCAACGCCAACCTCCCGTGGGAGCTGGGGATCGGCTCCCGGCCTGGGCGCTGTGGGATTTCCCGGAGCCCAGCTCCAAAGCCCAACCTCCCGCTCGCCTCCTTTCGCCCCTGCTCTTCCTCCAGGTTTCACCAGATGGGTGGAAAAGCCCCTTTTCCTCCTCAAATCTCCCCCGGCCCCATGGGGGTGGCCGAACTGGGGTTGCCATGCCGGTGGACCCCTGGTACGGAGGAATCGGGGCTCCCCCCTCCCTGCCCTGTCCCCTCCCAGCACAGGGGGGGTGCTGCCCTCTAGTGCTGGCGGCACCCCCAGAGCTGGGCGCTGGGGTAGGGGTGTCCCTGTCCCCCCCCCCCCCCCCCCCCCCGCTCGCCTCCCCCTCCCCCCGCCAAAAGGCCCGGACCCACCCCCCCCCCCCCCCCCCCCCCCACCTTTGCTGCTGCCAACGGCGCCCCATATCCCCTCGGAACGCCCGGGAGCTTTGAAGCCAAGCTGCAAAAAAATAAGCTCAGACCCAACCTGAGTCCAGGTTTAGTCAAACCTGGCTCAAAGCCCGTTTTTAAGGTACCTGGTTTACAATGGCACCAGCCACAGGGACCGAGCAGGGAGAAGGGACAACAGGCAAAAATCAAAATTTTTATTGTTCCCCCCCCCTGCTGCTTCCATTAACGCACTTTGAAATGCAGCGGATTCCCAGGGGCCAGAACCTGCAGGGAGGGAGGAGCAGTGGGGATTGCCAGCCCCTGTTTTTAATAAGCTCCTAAAAATCAGGGAGAAGGGCTCTTCCCCCCCCCACGCCATCGGCTTCTCGCCCCTCCCTCAGCCCAAGAACGAGGCAAGAAGCAAGAGTTTCAAGTATATAAAAATAACTGATGTTTTATTACAAGAAGAAAAACCAAAACAGTTTACAAAAAAAAAAAAAAACGCTCACAATATGTCAGGGGCTTTGGTGTCGGACGTCGGCCCACGCGGGGTCTACTCAAAATCCACAGCGAGAGGGAGTTACAGGCACAGGCGCCGCAGAGCCAACACCCGGAACGCCGGGGGAGGCTGCTGGTTCCTGCGGGCTTTTCGGAGGCCAAAGCCCCCTCCTGGTGCTCCAGGGGGGGACACCCTCCGCTGGGGGTCACACCAGGGCCTGAGCTGTGACAGCGAGGGTGGGTGGCCCGGCTGGAACGACGCTTGGTACGGCCGAGCGAGGGGAGTCGAGTCTAGGAAAGCTACGATCAGCACTCTGGAAGGGGAGTTGGTTTTAGCGCACCAGCTCGGGGTTCTCTCCTGTCTGACTGCACAAGAAACAAAGAACAAACGCGGTCTCGGATGCGACAGATCCCAAGCTGGACGCCCTGCGCGGTGGCAGATGCCCTGGAAACATCCAAGGCCAGGTTGGACGGGGCTGTGAGCAGCCTGGATCTGGTTGGAGATGGCCCCGCTCCCGGCAGGGGGTGGGGCTGGGGGACCCCTAAGGGTCCCTTCCCACCCAAACCACGCCGACTCCGCACCGTCCCACCCCAGCCCCCGGTGACACCCAACGCAGAGCGGGATGCGACAGAAACCTGCAGGACAAAGAGAAGCACCAAGCTTCCCGTCCCCACGAGCGCCGCTCCCTCCCTCCCTCCCGCCCCTGGTTACAGCTCTCGCCAAATTACGGCACGTGGTCGGTTAGCTGGGGGCCCGGAACCTCCTCAAGCCTGGGACAGGCGTGGGTTTAGGCCGTGCCTGCCGTCCGGAACACTGACCCAGCGGAGCCAACAGGGCAGGCTTCAAGAGAAATTCCCCGTGGGATCCCATCAGGCAAAGAGCACCCCTTCCAAATTTGTAGTTTCTTCCCAGTCCGGGCCCCAAGGGGAGGCAGGTGCCACCCAAGGCACCCGGGGAGCTGCCGAGCACCGTGCTGCAGGGATGGAGGCAATTTGCTGCCCTGCTCCTGCGCCTCTGCCGGCAGCGCAACGCCCCTCGGGGTCAGGTTGCCAAAAATCAGCTGAGAAGAAAGGCCGGGAAGAATTTTTAGAAGGAGCAGGGGAAAGGAGGGAGGGGAGGAAGGCAAACCAGGCTACAACCTCACGCGTGCCGGCTTTTCTCTGTTAAACCGCTGCCCGCCCTCGGCCTCTCCCTGCTGTTTTGGGAGAGCGTTTATTTGGCACGCAGCAAGGAGCCACATCCCAAAATCCTGGGGGGTTCCGCACGGCAGCGACCCGGTTTGCAGGCTGCGTGGGAGGGGGCCCACCCGGAAAAGAGGGAGCGCAGCACGCGCCTGGGGAGGGGCACCCCCAGAGCCACCAGTTTAGCCCCAAAAAAAGAGAAAAATGGAACATGGCCGAGAAGATCCCACGCGTGCAACTGAGGGAGCGGCCAGCTCTTTGGTATAGTTCTACACAACCAAGCTTTACAACACAGAATTAAAAAACAAACAAAAAAAAACCTGAACAACCCCCCCCCCCCACTGCGCTTCACCTTTAACTTTGCCTTTAGCAGCTCTGCGCGGCGCTCAGACGCTCCCAAGGCGCCCGGAGGGTGCTGGGGGCTGTGGTGAAGCGTTACAGGCTGAAATCGGAGTCACCCTGAGCAGATTTGGGGTACCCGAGGGGGATCTGTGCCTGACCTTTCGCCTCTAGCCCCCCCCCCCCCCCCGGGTAACAAACCGCGCTCAGGGGGAATTAAAGCCCCGCCGCCAGCACAGCGGCGCCCACGGGGCAGAGGGGCCGGCAGCGGGGCTGTGGGGTTTTTAGAGGCCAGGGCTGCGCTGACGTTCTTTCCCCTTTACAGAGAATTTACAGCATAACCAGGTGCCTTCCATTTGGGGAACGTAAAAACGCTGCAGCTGAACCCTACCAGGTGCCAAGCAGGTCGGCGCTCAGCGCTCAGCAGGATCTGGGTGGAGGGAGCAGCGTGCCAGCCGGCTACTGCCTCACCACCATTACATGTAGGTAGTAAATTCCATAAGGAGGGCGATTTGATGGCAGCCAAGAGCCCTACAGATGTTCTGACACGGCCACCAGCTTGGGTCAGCACAAACCTGCCTCGTCACCCGAGATCGGTTTCAACTGTTTACGGCCCCTTTTCGGATGAGGTCCCCCCGCGGTTACGTTGAAGGGTCAGCCAACGGAGGCTTTGAAGCGAAACGTGGGCTCTGTGACCCAGGAAGCACCCCGACTTCGTAGGTCCCACGTCCAGGGTCTGCACCGCGTCAGGCTGAATCCAGGAGTTCCAGAAGGGCACCGACCGCGCCGAAATAACCCTGGAGAGCAAAGAGACGGGGGCACCCATCACACACTGGGCCGCGGGCAGGCACCCGACACGCAAACCAGAGCATTACACATCCAGCGTCATTTTAACAACTTAAAAAAAGAGAAAGAACCCCAGGCAGGTGCAGTACAAAACCCGATTTTGCCCGTAACCGCTGCATCAGAACGCAGAGCGGCACAGAGCAGCTGCAGGCTCCCCACGGCTCCTCCCAGGGCCTACAAAGGTTTTTTTCCCCTTTTTTTTAATTTATTTTGCCTCGCGTAAAATGTAAATTTCACCTCATGTTCCAAGAAAAGTGCTTTCAACTGCCCCTTCGACCAGTAGTCCAAAGCGTACGCCAGAAGCCTCATCGAAATTGTATTGATGCGAAGGAAATTGCCGACGAACACCACTCGATTGATGTTCTGCAAGTAGCAGGGGGGGGGGAAAAGAAAAAACAGAGCATTAAGGCTGAATTCCATTTTCTGCTTGCAATGATGAAAACGCCACCTTAAATAAGAAGAAAAAAGTTACACTTCTAGCACCCTTGAAAAACACCATATGCAGCTTTCCAAACACTTTTTCCCCGTGAGACTCGGTGAAAAACAACCAGCTGAAAGCGGAGGGAAATCACCAGTTCACACTGCAGCAACCAAACCCAGGGGAGCTGCCTCACCCCAAAGAGCAGAGCCTGGCAGCCAGGGAGCGGGGAGGGGAGCTGCAGAGAGAGGAGTTACAATGCACTTGTAGCTTTCTGAACTTAGAATTTTAAAACTGGACCCAAAAGAGCCGGTGTGTGAGCACGAGATGACACTGAGTCGGCTTGGAGTCTGGCAGCAGCAAGAGACGGTGTGAAAGAGCACGGCAAGGCACGTCAGGATGGTCAGGAACTGTGCTGGGGGGCAGAGACTATGCTGAAAAGACAGAAAAAAAAGAACTGTCCTGGGCACTGGGGGGGCCGCCCCTCGAATGCTGGGGTCAGGGTTGGGCCCCTCCCTCCCCAAAGGACCTGGAGGGGCTGGAGCGTGTCCAGAGGAGGGCAGCGGAGCTGGGGAGGGGTCTGGAGCCCCAGGCTGCTGGGGAGCGGCTGGGGGAGCTGGGGGGGTTCAGCCTGGAGCAGAGGAGGCTGAGGGGAGCCCTCATCGCTCCCTACAACTGCCTGAGAGGAGGGGGGAGCCGGGGGGGGTCGGGCTCTGCTCCCAGGGAAGGGGCGATGGGACAAGGGGCAACGGCCTCAAGTTGTGCCAGGGCAGGGTGAGGTTGGGCCTGGGGAACAATTCCTTCCCCAAAGGGCTGTCAGGGGCTGGAAGGGGCTGCCCAGGGAAGGGGTCGAGTCCCCACCCCTGGGGGGATTTAACAGCCGGGCAGAGGCGGTGCTGAGGGCCAGGGTTTGGGGGTGGGATGGCAGGGGTAGGGGAGCGGTTGGGCTGGGGGAGCTGAAAGGGCTTCTCCAACCTCAACGATTCTGTGATTCCATGAATGAAGTGACTGCTGAAAGCATCAGGCAAGATCTGCAGAACATTACAAACACCCACAGCTCTGCCCAAAAGCAGTACCAGCCAGGTCACGTTAAGACAGGCTCGTTTTTAGAACCTTCCACACTTCCCAGCAACCCACAGCTCTAACTACAGCCCTGCTAGCTTAGGAATTTATAGAAGGGTTGATTTTTTGCTATGGGATGCTTATACTGGCTAGGAACACCGATCATCAAGTGCCATCTCCTCTCTCTCCCCCCAACTCCAGCCTTTGACTCATCAGAAGAGCTGAATGGTGCCCTGGCTCTCTACTGCTACTCTGGGGGGGAAAAAAAAAAAAAAAAAAAAGATTTAGAAAGCCATAACCAACACAATTCTGAAAGAAAGGAAAAGACCAAGTAGTGGTATTTTGGACTTAAATCAGACTTCCAGTCAAAACTTTTCAATCCCCAAACAGTTGTCCTGAGCCAAGTGATGAACTCTGAAGCTTTCTTGTTCTCCCAACAGGAAAATCATTTTCAGTTCCTCCTCTTACCCAAGGAATCGTGATCAAGTCCGATCTGCTCCTTCACTCACGTCCCTCTACAGATTTCCCTTCCATCCCCACGTTCATTAAATGCTTTCCCCTAACTAATCCAGCACCCTCTCCGCGTTCAGCGGCACACTCGGGGCTGACCTGCTGGGAAGCAGCTCTGCTGAGAGGGACCTGGGGGTCCTGGTGGATGACAAGCTGACCATGAACCAGCACGGTGCCCTGGTTGCCCAGAAGGCCAATGGCATCCTGGGGTGCATCAAGAGGAGCGTGGCCAGCAGGGCGAGGGAGGTTCTCCTCCCCCTCTGCTCTGCCCTGGTGAGACCCCACCTGGAGCACTGGGTCCAGTTCTGGGCTCCCCAGTTCAAGAAAGATGAGGAACTCCTGGAGAGAGTCCAGAGGAGGGCAACAAGGATGATAAAGGGACTGGAGCATCTCCCCTACGAGGAAAGGCTGAGAGAGTTGGGCTTGTTCAGCCTGAAGAAGAGAAGACTGAGAGGGGATCCAATCAACACGTACAAATATCTTAAGGGCAGAAGTCACGAGGATGGAAGCAGTCTGTTTGCAGTGGTGTCCAGCAACAGGACAAGGGGCAATGGGTACAAACTGAAACATAAGAGGTTTCAGTTGAATAGGAGGAAAAACTTCTTTACTCTGAGGGTGACAGAGCCCTGGAACAGGCTGCCCATGGGGGCTGTGGAGTCTCCTTCTCTGGAGATATTCAAAGCCTGCCTGGATCAAGTCCTGTGTAACATGCTCTAGGAGAGCCTGCTTTAGCAGGGGGGTTGGACTGGGTGATCTCCCGAGGTCCCTTCCAACCCTTGCCATGCTGGGATTCTGTGAGGACTCAGCGGATGCCTCGGGGGCAGGGCAGTTTCTCACACACCTTGCCTCCTTTCAGCAGTAAGGGAAGGTAACAGCGAGCCTCTGCCAACAGCAACGGGCGCCCGGAGGGTGCTTCACCCCGTTAGCTCATCCCAGAGGAGCGGGCTCGGACGGGAGCGGAGAGGAGGCCTCTGCTCTTTCATAGCCCTGTACAATGCTGCTTGACATGAATGCAACAAGGCAGCACTGTAAAGAAGCTGAAAGCACAAAGGTACGGGAACGGCCGTGGAAGGGGCGTGGGGCCCGCCAAGAAATCGAGAGCAACTGGTAAAAACACCACGGGGAAGGTATCCAGGCTCCACACACACACACACACACACCCCCCACCTTCCCTTCTCTCCCGGTGGTCCCTGTGGTTCGTTGCACACCTACAGTTCCTCAAAGCACCGCCGAGAAGCTGCGTCACCCCCGAGCAAGCAGAGGACCTAACGAGACCAACAGCCAAGCCCTGGCTCCTTCGCAGCTCCTCAGTTCACGACACGACGATCCGGCTCAAACCACGCAGACGAGCACGGACAAAATTTACCGAAGAATCCCAAACGAGTGGATTACAACTGACTGAACATCCAGAAAGAGGAGTATGAAGGCGCATCTACAGAAGCGCATGCAGAGAAAGAGAGATTCTGCACGACAGCAGCACGCGAGAGGTACTTCAGACAGGAAGCAATGAAGGAAATTTCCCCTTAATACCTCGTTAAGCGCACACATCCGTGCGATGGAGCCGATGTTGTTGGTGATGGTTATTAAAGTAGCCTTCGCCAGGTCCTCCTTGCTGACCGATTCCCGCTTCTCCTTGCTCATCATGTTCCCAAAGCTGTAAAGACAGGTCCATTTGCATCAGAATTCCATGAGAAAATGGGAATCGCTAATTTAACCAAAGCGGTTCGTCTTGAAGCATTCCTTTCTAACTTTAAAAAGCCTTGCTATCAGCGATTTAGATCTGGTTAAAACAGAACAGCAGAAGGTATGGGAGCTCTCCTAAGAGACGTAAATCCAGTTTTTCATCCTTGCGGAATCTCCCGTGAAAATAAATAAATACATACATACATAAAAACCAGTCATTACCTGGACGCTACAGCCCAGCCTGGCAATCCGAATCGCTCATAGTCTCCGCCGTAGATGTCCCGCACTAGTTTGTCCACTTTGGTACTGTCTCCATGGGACGCCATCTCCAGGGCCTCTTCAAAGGTGGAGCAACCGGTGAGAAGGCAGCAGAGACCAAAAAAGGTTCCCCCTCCAAGGCTGCAACATAAAGCAAAATGAAAAGTTTGGGGGCTGGACTCAACGACCTCTGGTGGCCCCTTCCAACCCAGAACATTCTATGATTCTATGAAAAGTCACCCGCCTCGCTTCTAAAGAGAGAGAGAAAGAAAATGGCACCTTCCACCAAGAGCTCAGACTTCTTGGCTATGCATGGGAGTTAGCCCAGGCCGCCCTCCTCCTCCTGCTGCTTCTCTTTCCAGGGAGAGCCATCTTAGAAAAGCAGCAGTTTTCTTTAAATCCATTGCTTTCGACTAACTTACAGCCTGTAAGGAATCCCACGGCCTCGCAGCCTTCTGCAGAGGGCACGTTTCTAAATGAGAAATTGAATTTCCTTATTTTACAATGTCCCCCCTTCTTCCCAGCGCTCAGAGGAGTCCAACTTAAAATAAATATTTAGTCCTGAGGGATAACTGGAGTATTAGGGCACAGCTATTCAAAACATTGCGGAAAAAAAAACTACGTCCTGTTCACTTTACTGTGCACAGATGCCAATAATGATGTATAAGAAGAGTAAGATCTGTACTGTGGGGAGTTTATTATATTATTATTATTGCTAACTTTCAGGAAAGCTTCAAGCCACAGAGCTCTTTGGCTTTGCCTGGCAACAAGAGCCACAGCTTCAAGAAGGGCAGCTGCAGCCGTCCAGCAACTGTCTGGGGAATCACTGCCACGCCAGCATCCCTTCCACCAAAATAAGGCAGCTTTTGGCAGTCAGGAAGCAAATCCCTGCTGCTAGGATCAAAGCTAACAGTTGTTAACGTGATCATTATGAGTGTATTTGGGATAATCCCTAACTACGGGATCTCTCTGATGGCAAATAAAACCATTTAGAAACTGTTTTTTTTCAGTTGCCCTGCTGTAGGAAATTAAGGAGACCGGCTGCAGTAAGCAAACCAAAGCATGAAATTCGGATTCCCTCTTCCAGGAAGGGTCTTTGTTGGCAGAGGTGAGGGACTGCGGCACAAGCAGGACCTCGGTCATTTGACTCGCCACCTTTCATAGAATCAGAGAACCATTTGGTTGGAAAAGACCAACCATTCCTGTCCACCCCCAAACCCTGTCCCTCAGCACTGCGTCTGCCCGGCTGTTAAATCCCCCCAGGGGTGGGGACTCAACCCCTCCTTCCCTGGGCAGCCCCTTCCAGCCCCTGACAGCCCTTTTGGGAAAAAAATGCTTCCTAATGGCCAGCCTAAACCTGCCCTGGCACAATTTGAGGCCATTTCCTCTCGTCCTGTCTCATCCTGTAATGCAGCTTGTCCCTGAAAATGTCCCCTACAATGCAGAAATGCGTTCTAGACTCCAAAATAAAACTTAAAGTAAATTTACCCCCTCACAGCACTCACCTGGTGCCCGTAACCCGTTTATAGTTTTCTTTTGAATACACAGCCAAAATGCTGACCCCCGAGCCAATGTTCACCAAAAGGAGAGGATATGGATTCTCCAAGTTGAATGGGAGCTTCTGACATCTTTCAGCATCCGTCGGGTTTTCGAAATAGTAGCACTCTGAATGCCCATTGAATCCAACTGAATCAATGTACAGAACTCCTTTAATAAGGCAATCGAGTTCATCTACCTTACAAAGCTGAAGGTCACCCATCTGGTGAGGGGGAAAGAAAAAAAAAAAAAAGAAGAAAGAACATTCAAGAAGTAGCTAAGGACCTGAAGTGTTTATGCTCAGAAAAACACATTCCCTGCCAGCTAAATTCAGCTATCTCCGTTACTCCCCGTGGTGGCTGATACAGCAGCACAGATCACGGGAGGGCTCCATCTTTGCCCACGCACGTGGTCTGCTGACTACCCTGGCCCTGAAGTGTGTAGGCATGGAAGTTGGGGGGAAAACGAACAACCAGATCCCACAGATGGACACCAAGAGAGCCCACAGGCTTAATTTAGGCCCTGACTCCGAGGTATCAGCATGAAAAGCAAAGAAAAATGAGAAGGGACTTTACTGTTGGACAAAAAAAAATAAAAAAATAAAAACCAACCAAAACCCACCCAGAAAACAGAGGAAGTTACAAAATTGTTTTCCTCTCATGTCACTGCCTTGACTGCATAAAAAGGCTCTTTATTCGGTGCATTTTTTTCAAGCCCTGGTTAAACAACGTATTTATCAGATGTGTTTTTCACCGATGAACAAGAATCAAACTTGTAATGAAGCCACACGATGATGTCAGATCCCAACTCCAAACCTCCTTTCGGCTAATTTACCACCAAAACTGACTGAACCTCAATCAGCTCACTCACACGTGTGTGTTAGAAATGAAACCACACGAGCCCAGGAACAAGAAAACAAATATTAAGCACGTGAAAGACAGGAATGAGAAAAACCCACAAGACTTGAGATCAGCATAATGAGAGATTAGTAATACAGAGAAAGTCTTGTAAGAGCACACGCCATGGAAGTCTGTGAGTAATTTTTAGAGTTATGGGAATGTTATGTGCACTTTCAGGAAAGAAAGTATCCTAATTTGGAGAAGCAAACTTGACTCCACGTGCTGTTTCCTGAACCAAGTTTAATTTCAGTTAGGTACGCTCTTCCAAAGCTAAGATTTAGAGAGGTTTTAGAGTCAGCAGAGAAAGTTTTCTAGTTTTAACCTTTAAAAAAAAAAATAAAATAAAATTCACTACCAGATCCTAATTGTATAGAAGCCAAAAATGCATACTGTGAGAAAGTCCTGCTCAAATTTGTACGCTCCACCTCCCGTGGCACATAAGGTAGTATGGAGGCTTGAGAAGTGTTTTTCGCTTCCCATTTGAATAAAAGCGGGCATGTCATGAGTAGGAAAGCGTATAAAGTGCAGATTGCCTTTACGTCCACACAGGGTAAGGTCCTTTAGCTCAAGGTGCACATCCCGAATGCCCGTAGATCCGTAGGCTACGTTTGATGTCAGGTATTTGCGGATGCTTTTGAGATTTTCCACTTCCTCCTCCTCCTCTTCAGCGGTGATGTCCTTTGGTTCAAAATAAACAAGTTTGACCAAGGTCCCTCCAATATCCAAGCCAAACCAAGGGAAGACTAAAGAGAGGAGAAAAAAAAAAGAACAAAAGAAAAAAAAAAAAAGACAGGGTTTGATACTGTTATACCACCAGCAAAATACTTATGAATTAATTCATGCAGCTCTCTAGGGACTCCCAAATGCCGGCCCGTTTGAGCTATTCATTTCTAAAGTGGAAAACACAAGAAAAAAAATGTTAGTGGCCTGGGCTGTCTTTCACAACTGTGGCTGAGACCCCTCCGTCCATGGACTTAACTCCTCTTTTGAGCTGCCTCGTGTTCAGGAGCTCCCGACATCTGATACGAAATCCTCAGAATACCCACACCACCGCCACACGCGGCACAGGTCTGGTGGTACCCTACACCCACTAGGTACTGCTGCAATTTTAATCCCCAGCTATTTCTTTTATAAAGTTCTGATCCGGAGCCAGAGCCAAGGATAATACCGGTGCTTTTACATCAAAGGGATGTACAAACGTTAACTAATTACAACACATAACTGAGGTAGACAAGTAATCTAAGATGCCCCAGGGAAACAGAACCAAATGTCTAATTGGATTATTTTATTAGTCAAATTCCCCCACGGTACAAAATATGCATTAGTGTCGGGCCCAGCAACACTTACAGCTGTATTAGATAATGAGCTTCTTGGAAAAGATCAAGAGAAAACCCTGATCAGATGGAATCTGCGATTAGAGACGAGAACTGGAACAGATTAATATTACTATTAATGAGCTAAAGGATGGGCTAGAGCTAACAAGATAGACGGGCTCCAGAGCAAAGAGAAAAACGTAGCCACATGGTATGGCTTACAGCAGGATTCAACCCTTAAGTTTTTTTTTCCAAAAGGAAAAATGGAATGTTTAGAAAATAAACCTGAATGCAGCATAGATGTTACTAACGTTCCTCTGGAAAGAAGGATCTCAGGTTTTAGGAAAATTCTTACATGCCAGAGACAGGCATGATAACACATGCTGCTGTTATTTTTGCAAAATGTGTTTGCTTATCTGCAGACAGATAAGCCAAGTCCTCGTTCCTACCGCCATTTGAAAGCGGGTATCCCTCCGGTGAGAGGTGGGGAAGCAGCAGCCACCCCCAGAAGGCAGAACCCCCGTCCCAGCAGGAGGTACACGCCGAGGCCTCGCCACTCGAGCTGGTGGAGCACAAAGCAGTCGGAGAGCAATACCCAAATACCCAGAGGCAGCACTTAAGAAAGCTGAACAGCAAAGGAAACAACCCAGGGGCAGGAGGGAAACTCGCTCCCAGACTGAAGGATCTTTGAGAAGCCACAAACCCGACAGGCAAGTGCGCGTTTGAAGACGACGTATCCTCTCCTCGGCGGGTTAACTCGGTGGCTGCGCAGAGCGGAGGCAAGACAGGCCCTTTTAGAGCAGCACAGCTCCCCAGGAGCTGCTACAGCCATCAGCTACCCACGTTAATTTTGAAACAAGGAGTTATTTTTATATATTTAGAGAGACGCCACCCCCAACCATCGCCAAAAGAAATCTTGAAAGAGATGCAAGCTCTATTTCAGGAGGCACGTCCAAATCTCAATCAACCTCTATTTCCAATGCATTTACTTCAAACAAGAACAGACATAAAAATAACTGTTCATGAATGAGAGAGAGAGGGAAAAATCTGAATCACGGCCCAATAGAGGGAGAAAGCAGGAGCAATTCAGGGACTTTAGACAATTTCTCAATCTGCGCTACTTAAATGAACTTCAGGATTGCAAACTCCATCAGCATTTCAGGATGAAAAGTCTACCTTGGGCTTTACTTGGCGAAAAGTTTAGCTTAAGTATCTTATTTCAAGACTCCCTCAAGAAAACCTTACTATAGCTAAATTAAAGAGTTAAGTGACTTCTTAGAGGAACGCTGGCTGCCCGGGCCTCACCACGCCACGTGAGGGGAACCACATCCCTGGGAACACCAGACGAGGAGGAGCACCCTCATGGGAAGGGGAGTCCAAGACCCCAGAGTATACATGAAGGGAAAGGCAGGACAAACTCCAGGATTTCTGTACCCCCAAAATTTTGAAAGGGTCTTCTCATCGAGGAGTACAGCAACAGCAGCTGAGCTCCTACACCTTTCCCTGTGAGCAGAGAGAAGTCGGAGGGCACGACTGCTCACAGGGAGATGGACGCTCTACTTCTGCATGGCAGAGCCCCAGGACAGCAAACACAACCCACCAAGCGCCCGCTTGCTTCACTCACCTGCTCCTCTCAACACCTTAAACCTAAAAACCTGTACACAGGCCCACCTGATGTGATATTAAAGCCATCTCCAACATGGCATATACATCCATAGATCAGCAGTCCCCATATTAATGGCAGAATAGGACCCCCCTCAAAGCATTTTGTCTTTCTGTCTTTCAAAGGCCTAGATTTACCAACTAACGGCTGCAGAAAAATGCTTTGAACAAGGATCATTGCCCTGCTATTGAGAGAAGCAGCAATAAAAATACCATCAACGTCACACAGGTAAAAATAGGGCATTGGCAGCCAAACCAGAGCCTTCTGCTGCTGCTCCAGCCCCTCCAGTGACTGGAACTGGTAAGCACTGCTCTATTTACACACCCAGTTCACGTATAGGATCACTAAACCCCGTTTCCCCATGTTCACTGTGCCTTTCAATACCACTTAAGCTCAGCTGGAAAACTAGCAAGCTCTATGCAAGGAAAAGAACAGGACGAGGCTTCCCACACTACTCAGCCAAGCCCCCTCCTGGCTGTCGCGGTCACCAACGTCCTCTACTCCCTTTTCACAAATTTCCCACTCTTAAAAGCACTCAGCTCTTTTGTTGTCTCTGCTCTGACTAAGGGACTGGTTTCAGTAACCTCCTGTCCTGGGGCTGGGAAACCTCCTTTTGATTTCTGGAATATATATTTTTCTGTATTATGAAGCTTGCACTTCATTTCTTGCACAAGCATCCCCATCCTCCTATATAGAGACAGCAATCCTCTCCCCAGCCTCACTTTGCCAGGCTACACAAAGGGCAAAAACAAGGAGAGAGCAGAGGATGGGGTCTCAGAGATGCCCTCATTGGGATGCAGCAGAAAAGCATCCAAAAACTAAGGTACGGTGCCCTGCCAAAGCCACACAACTGAAAATGCCAGACAGGCTGCTTCATCATAAGCTAATGGGTGTCCACTTCATGGTAGACACTCAGTTGGTAGTATGTCCATCCCTTCAGCAGAATCACACAAGTTCATTTTAAAGTTGGTTGTGAAGTTCAGCGCACCAAACTCCTACATTCAAGGACACAAACATTCCAGATTGCAGGGCATGAGAATCGCCAACTTGGTCCATCGGTTTAGGAAGCTTTCCTAGTCACACAAAAAAAAATAAAAAATAAAAAAAAATAGCAGCTCCTTAGAAATTTCATCCCAGCTCATTCTCAGTGCCCTCAATACCTTCAATTTTTTAATATATATAAATTTACTTTTTACTCAGGTGATGTTATAGCTGCCACTGAACTAGCAGAACATCAAGCGCGGGGTTAAACCACGCCGTTATCCACTGCCTGGCACACCAGAAGACGTGGCTAATGGGAAAAACCAGAACGATGCCTGCAGAGCTCGCTGTGAGCTGCAGTCAGGTTGGGCCCAGGGCTTACCGGTCTTCACTGGCCCTGCTAAATCCCAGCTGGCCCCAAAAAGAGCATGCAAGCCCCCCTCCCCGTGCAGGGACACGGCCTCAGACCAGAGCCAGCTCCACACATCGTGCGGCATCGGCTGCCGAAATCCTCTGCGCGGAGCAGCTGGTGTTCTCCATCTGCCGACAGCTCGGCTATACCTTCGGTAAGTCACCAGGGATGAATTCTAAAAGACAGCCTATTAAGGTAATTAACTTAACCCAAATGATTCTTAATTATGGATCTCTCGTTATCTACATCCCAGCCACAGGTTAAGAATCCGAGGAAGAAACGTGCTGGCTCAAAATTAAGTACTTCTCAACCGCATCATAAAGGATTTTCTATGCAGTAAAACCTGCACAGAGCACTCAGATGATCTGGGGCAGGCACAAAACTTCCCCTATAAACCCATTTTTGGTAGGAAAGGAGTGTGGCACACAAACAAGAGGAGGAAATTATTTCAGTGACACGGAGAAGGATTTATTTTTTTTTCCTTACACTTACAGGAAGTCGGCCAACACGAAAATGCAGGGCAGCAACAGCCCTTCCATATCTGAGAACTAGAAAAATCCATGCCTTCAAAGGGAGGAAGGAGGAAGCTCTCTTGGATGAACGCCATCGCCATCTGCCACCGAGATTTCTCTTAAAACACCGATTTTTCCCAGCATCTACAGTGCAGTCGAGAGGCATCCAAAGAGAGGGGAGAGACCCTTGTAACCCTCTACAACATTTTTTTCCAAGAGAGCTGCTGCAGAAGATGGCAGATCTAGAGCAGCGTGAGAATTGATGGCATCCAGGAGCCTTCAGGGGCTGATTTTTCTCAGTCAGAAGGTTCTGCTGAAATAACCAGCGCGAGAAGACACCAGCTTTAAAGGCCAAGGCAGAAAACACAAACGCTCCCTCCCTTCACTGCCTCCCCGCTGCTACCTGGAGCCCTGAGTGCTGGGAAAGAGCCTCACGCGTCTCGCCTTTCCGAGGGCTTCCCAGCCAGGGAACGACGGGGAGGATGAGAAATCCGTAGGCAGAGGACGGCACGAGCCTCTGGGCTCTCCTCCTGGCCAGCACCTTCCGGGAAGCGTTTATAGTCTCTCCCTGCATATTTGGACATTTGCAAGAAAGGAACGGCGGGAAACCCTCTTCTCAAAGCCAGAACTGCTCTCTATCCAACACCTTCTACAGCCTTTTTCTTAACAAAACTCTCTACGTTACGTTGTTAAGCACAACGGCAGCCGCTAACCCCGCTCCCAAACTCTACGTTAAGACACAGAAATAAACCCAACATCATCCCGTGTGAAAAGCAGCAAGCGGGCAAAGACGGTGCTGTAAGGAACCGGCGAGAGGGTGGCAGCGCTCAGCAGATCAGGCACACAACCATCAGCCTTATTCTCACTTGCTTCCCTAGCGCAACACCCTGCAACGGCAGTTCCAAAGCATCCTGCAAGCAAATTTTTCTCCAAGAAAAAAAAAAAAAATTCTTCATCTTTCGGCCTGACAAAGTATTGCTTTCCCTTAGCACGGGCACTTTTAAAACCACACAATTTACGTACAGCTCTTTGCCTTAAAAATAAACTTTCTTCTGCTGGGCAGATCGATGGATACGCAACAACAAACAAAAGACCTGTCTGCAAGCAGAGTTGAGGGCTTACAGCTAGCACTGAAGAACCCCACGCACGGGAAAGCTCAGGGATGCTGTGTGTTGCCACAGCAAGAGCTGCCACCCTCCCTTCCATCTTCAAATCCCTTTTACAGTTAGACTGTAAGCTCTTTGGGGCGAGAAAAAGACAACGCCTTTATTTGTGGTGTAAACGACTTTATAAAACTGGACACTATAGAAATAAAAAAAAGCCCTCAACAGACTTATTTCGAAAGCTGCAGAAGCGTCAAGATGAAAGAGGCGATATAATTAAAGATCTCCGTGGTGGATTTTCTTCACACGACAAGCAGCTCAAGTCGTATTTCAGACTGATCCTGAAGTTATGAGCCAATTACACCAGAAGCTAAAAAGATTAGCCTGCGGAGGAGCAACGAAGACTGACGACTTAGTTGAGCGTATGACAGCATCTCCACGCTTACTCTAAAATATTCAACGTTATAATTTAGTAGCGTTATACCACGATGGAAATTTTCCAGCTGGGAAATAAATATTCATCAGCATTTAATATAAAGAGACACTAAGCCTACATATCCTCCCGTCTCTTAAAAATAGGCTCTGCTAGGAATTCACATTTCATCCACAATTCCGAAACGTAAAAAGGTATTTAAAAATCAAAGTTTCAATTTTGTACTGCAAAGGAGCTGCCAACCCCGGATTTTATTTGTACCTCTCCTTGCATACTGTCTATACTGCGAATTTAAAGCAATGTGCACGCTATGTCTCTGCGTGATTCTGACAAAAGACACTAAACTTTTTAAACCAAAGTTATCAGTTGAAAGGGCTACAGAATGGATGAGGACATGCCTTTTGTTTTGTTTTTTTTTTAAACCACACATACATACATTTTTAGAAATTATTTCCAGGATGCTCTTCTTGACGCTTTAGGTATAGGCTTTCTTTTGGACTTCATGAATACCCTATGATACAAATACACTTTATGCAACTTACTTCCCCTCCCCTTCTGCTAAACAGCAAAACATTATGGATGATGCCTGGCAAAAGCATCAAAATAAGTGATTTTCTTTTTTTTTATTTTTTTTTTTCCCCGGAGAACTACTAAACAGGCTACAGAAAGGAGAAGCGTACTCTGTTACCCAGGGAAATAACCTAAACTCAGCTCTGCCAAGGAAACCAGGTTTTCAGGATGGAGCAGAAGAGCAGCACTGGGGAGCCAGGAGAGACTGTGGGAAGGGTAACGGGGGAAGCCGATGAACTGAATCACTGCCCTATTCCGCTTATCATAAGGAAGATTCATTACAACAAAATATTCCCCTGCTCGTTATCATCTGGGCATCATCAGGTTCATGCCTGGCACTTAAACCTACCCACAGCAAGCCGCTTGGTATCCCACCATTACGTTAAAGTAAATGTAAACGTGAATATCCTCTTTGCTCATCTGGGGTATTTCCAGTCCAGTTTTTAAGTCTAGATTTCAATAATGGTGCCAGTAATTCATTACCAGAAAGGAATTCCTCTGTACTGCCTCTGGAGCTGATAAAGCTTTTCCTACATTATTTCTATACTATATTTCTATATTATCACTTCTGCCTGTACTAATAATCCCATCAAGCTCCCCTTCACGCCCCACCAACATAACACTCCAAAGCTGCTCAGAACTTCAACACATTTCCACTTCAGAACATTTTCATGGATACTTCTCACTCCCTTCCGAGAGCAACAGCGTCCTTGACTTCTCCTCCTTTTACCTGTGGCACACTGAAAATCACGGCGTCTGCGATAAAGCTCTTCAGTTCCTACAAAGCACACCAAGAAACATTTAACAGCCCGAGAGGGATGAAGGCACACAGCTCGGACATCGGTTGTCCTGTTGCAGGTCAGGTTATTTCAGATATATCCAATCTAATTCCCCTCGGTCTCAGAAGACCTTCCCTGATCTCTGCAGTGAAACAGTCCTCCCTGCACGTTACCGGTACAGCCAGATGACAACGGAGGAAGATCACGAGCTTGAACGGCAGCCTGCTGAAATCCTTTCATTCCTGGGGAAGCAGGGCTCATCTGCCAGGGCATCTGCCAGCACAGGCGGCAAGACAAGCCTCAAGGTCACCCAGCTTGTTTGCCACATACCAGCAGCAGACCAGTGGGAGCTAAAGCAGGACATTTCTGATCCGACGCCCGTTAAGTGGTTCGCTTTCATTTAGGCTTGCTTGAATCTTCCTTGAGGTGGGATCGAGCATTTTAACTTCAAAATGCAATTTACTCTGACATCAGCGTCGTCCCTATTGAGGGATGTACTTGCTCCAGCACATTTCTCTTCCAATTATCGCAAAAATCATTTAGGAAAGACAGGCTACGCTGTAATCCCAAATCGTGTTACAGTGACCTTCCAGACTGGATCCAAATCCTGCCTTGGAAGCTGCCAGAACACCCATCTTCCTAAAGGTATCCCACGCCAGTCTCTGCATTAAATTTTACCGCAACAAACCAGATCCTCAGCGGCCAACCGTAATCTACATTTCCCACAGAAGACACAGAAACTGCCCCCAAGCAAGGCAGAAGCGTATAAGCACCTAACGCACAGCTCCACCTAAGGCCACCCTAATCTTCATACCAGAGATCTCCCTCATTTCCCTACAGATGACTGCAACCTGTTAACTAGCGTGTCTCTAATTAACACCACCACAGCTCCCCTTGGTAGGTTTTGCTGCCATTTCCTCACGACAACAGCCACACAAGCAGACTTTCACATACAAAGTTGGTTTTTCCTGCATCTAAATTGCAAGGACGCTCACGGCTGCCAGTGCGGTTACACCCCTCTACTAAATTTCTCTTTTATCACATTAATTCTTGGGTAAGCCAGAAACCCCACAATCACCTCAGTTATTTAACATTAACTTTACAATCATTTCCTGGTGCAGGATCACTCCTGTAAGCTAGCACGGTCTGGAAATGAAAGGGAAGACACAGCCACACTGACGCTACCTTAGCATCACTGAGCTGCACTCGCCTGTAATCAGTAACGCGAGCAGCATCCAGCTCAGCAAACATCTTTGGCAGTTTTTTGAGATATAATTCCTATTTTTCACACTAAGATGGGGGAGAAGAGAAGCTGTTTTTTTTTTTTTTTTTCCCAGCAACAAACGAAAAAAAAAAAAAAAAACATGATTTGAAACTTTACATTAATACAGTAACAGTAACGCCTTGGCGTTGCCAGCCAACAGACCCAGTCTTGCTACGAGATGCAGGACAATTCCGATTCCCATTCCCAGCCTGGACTCTTTTGCTGATGTCCTTTTAATAGCTGTGCAGGTAACGGGGAACTACGCTGACGCTATTTCATTTTCGGGGTACGACAATTTCCTTCCAAGGGGAAGGACTCCAGCGCGAGGCAAGAAATAATCACCGGGTTCCAGGGCAAACATGGCTGAAGCCAGTCACCAGCCACAGCCACCTGAGCGGCAGCTCCTGCCGCCGCCAAGATGAAGGCTGCCATCCATTTTGCACCTAACTCGCTCCAGGGACCGTTTCGGATCCGGCGTTTAAAAGGGCGGTTCAGGGGGGCCGTTTTTTCCTTACAAAGCCTGGATCGGTCTGCGCCCAGCCCCTGCCAAACCTGCGGGGTTCTCCCCTCCCCAGATTTACGCCGTTCTCTTTGCTTTTCTTCCCCCGGTACCAATCCAGCCACCCAGCCCTCTCCCCCCCCCCCCCCCCCGGCTCTGGCTGCGGACCCGGGCCCCTCCGTCTGTCCTTCCGCCTCCTCGCCCTCGGCATCCTCCCCAGCGACCTCCCCTCTCCCCCCCCGCCCCGGTCCAAGGTCCCCGACTGGGGGCACCTCAGCGCCCACCGCAGCCCCACCAGGCCAGGCGCCCCCCTCCGAGCTCCGTCCCCCACCTCGGGCCAGGCCCGGCCCGGCCCCGCCCCCCCCCCCCGCCCCCCCCGCCGCACTCACGCGGGCGGTTCTTGCGGACCGAGTCCCGGCGCTGGCGGCTGACGGAGCCGCCCCGTTCGCGGGGCTGCGGCCCCGCCGCGCTGTCAACGCCCGCCGCGCCGCTGCTCCGCCGCCGCGGGGGTCCGGCGTCCGTCCCCGTCCCAACCCCCCGCCGCCGCGGCGGCTTCTCCTCCGCGCCGCCGCCATTGCGGAGCGGCTCCATCCGCAGCGCGGCCCGGCCCCATGGGCCGCCCGCCCCGCCGCGCCGCGCCGCTCTCCTCACAGCCGCCACCGCCGCAGCCACCGCCTCCAGCGCGCCTGCGCCGAACGGCGCGCCCCCGGGCTCGGGAGGGCGGGACAGCCTGTGAGGTAGCCCCCAATCCGCGCTCTCCCCCGCACGGAGCGACAGGCGGCTTCGCCAATGGGAAGCAAGGATTGGACGGCCGCTGGGCGCCGGGCCGCCCCCCCGCTGCGCTCGGCCGCGGATAGTGACAAGCGCGGATACCCAATCGAATGCACCAGTTCGGTAGGGGGCGGGGATTAGTGAGACCGCGGGGGCGGGCCGATATGCAGCAGCGTTGGCCTATAGTTTTCGTCTGGGAAGAGACTGACACGACACCTGCCCAATGATATGAGGGAGCTACCCGGTCGGGGCGGGAGAAGGCAGGCTGATTGACAGAACGGGTAACTATGGCAACGCAGGGGAGGGGGGGCCGATAGGCAGGCCGCAGTACGCCCAGTTGGACCGGGCCGCGGGTTGGGGGGGGTGTGTGTGTGTCTTTGCATGAGATTTGCATATGCAGATAGCGAGGCTTCCTTCATCCCCTCACCGGGGGTTTGGGGGAGGCTCCACGGCCCCCTGGCCCACCGCCATGTCGGGCCTGCGCCCCACAGCCTCTGGTGCGGCCCTCCCTTGGTGGCAGCGCAGGGCCAGCCTGGGGCCATGGAGGCCTGGGGCCATGGAGGCCTAAGGGCCTAAACCTCCCAGCTACAACTGGCCCCCTCCTCCAGCTCCTCCTTCATTTGCCTTCTCGGGGAAGCTCAGGACGATGCTGCCTGTGAGGATGCTCTGTCCCAAAGGCGGGCTGGAAAGCCATGTCTTGGGAGGCTGCCTCTCTGGGCCACGTTAATGACGCTAACATAAAGTGAAACAGAATCAGATGTTTCTAAGCTCAGCGCATGCTGGAGGACAACCAGGAGGGCTCTGGCCTTGCCTAGGAGAGCAACAGCAGAAGAGAGAGACGGCAAGAAGAAGTCCCGTTCCCCTTCAACAAGGCTGCAAAGATCAAGCTCGATCCCAAGTTCCTCTTCCAGCGAGGGCAGCTGAAAACACCCCAGTTCCCCAAAGGTCTTCCAAGCTCAGCAGAAAGGATGGGTGCAACAAAATGGGAACGAAGACAGGAGGTTTAGGAGGAGAGACAGAAACAAGTGTCAAGTATTCGGGATACATTCAGACCCAATCCTCAGCTCCCCTAATAAATCACAGTGTGATTTAAGTGCTGATGCATCCTGTTCTTTAAACTCTGACCCTACATGTATCAACACTGAGCTAACAACTATAGCAGTAACCATCCAGGCAGCAGAAAAATCGAGGCGACCATAAAGAGGGGTGCAAGCAATGATCAACAGGATGATGTTAAAGAGGAAGCCAGACTCCCAGACTATATTATGCTGTAACAGCTCCAGTTGTAACACGATGGTGGAGTGGTCAATCATCGAAGAATACTCTGAGTTAGAAGGGACCCATTAGGATTGAGTCCAACTCCTGCTCTTCCTTGAGTTTGAGTACCTTCGGGAAATAAATCAAACCACCCACCTCTATTAGACTAGAGGAAGAGGGCTCTGTTACCAGGACAATGACCTAAAGCCCATAAGAAAAGACCGTCTAAATTGAAGGGATCTGGACAGAAGCTGTTCAATCTCTTCTCACCTCTTTAGTGGGATGAAGAGAAATGATCCACAGTTACGATGTTTCAGAGGCATGCTACGATGCACTTGATATGATGAACTGTTCGTGAAGTGCATGGAAACCGTAATGCCACTATCCATAGTGCATAAATATTTATACTACAATTATGTAAACACAAACCACGGTTTTTAAAATTCTAGGTATGCTTTAGAAAATAAAGACAACCAATACTAAGGTTAAAAAAAACCCAAACCAGTGCATTGCCTTCTGTAATGAAATGCTATGTAATAGTTTACATTTACTTAAAAAAAGAACGCATTTTGAAACAGCACAATAGCACAAAGAACACTTTCTTCTTTTTAAAACAGCCCATTCAATTAGTCTGTGTTCTAGTGTTAATTCTAACATGGCCAAGCCTGTAAGTGCAACCCAGCGACCCACGGTGCTCTTCACCTCCACCGCGTTAACCCCTCAGCTCACCGCAATCCTCAGGCATTCAGTCAATACCAAAGGGATAAACAACTGACATCCAAAAAAAGGTGGAATCATTTCAATAAGAACTGGCTGAATTCTGGTTGCTGGGGTGAAAAAGGGCAAAGAGATCGGTCACATTCATTTTGTATGATTTTAAGATCCTGTTGGGCAAATGCAGGAAGCACAGAAATGAGGTTGGTGCCCACGCGAGATAAAGCATAACCTCTGTGAATAAAAATAACCCTTCTTCAGAAAAGCGTTGCCTTCATTTTGTTAAAAAACTGAACTCGCTGAGCTTACCTCCAGTCCCTTCCCTCCCAGCTCAGCCACCACTGCATATGGCCCTATTTCTCCCAAATGCTCTTCTGACTTGCAACAGTTTGCAGCTCAGACCTCTGCTTAAAAGCCTCTGGTGCATTTCTCTTACCAGTGGTAACTTGTCCAGTTCCTCTCTGGCAACCACAACATCCTGAGGAGATGACTTCTGCAGCTCAGCTATTTGCTGCATCAAGAACCACCCTGCCCACGGTTTGTCCTGAACCTGCCATTGTGGGCATCCTCTAGCCCAGGACCTGTGCTTGCTCTGAAATGAGGTTTGGAAACTGTCCCCAAATCCTGTCCACCTCCTCCTGATACAGGCTGATGGCCTCAGTCTCGCCTCGGCACTGATGGTAGTGCCCTTCAGAGCATTCCCTCTGGCGATGGTTTTATAAAACTCCCGCTCCTCAAGACCCTGGCACAGATCCAGACATTGCTGTGAGCAACAGAGAGGAGTTACCTGCCCCTTTTGCCGGCGGACAGCAGGTTCAGAGGTTCTTGGCACTGTCTGAACCTAGCCCCAAATCCTGGGAGGTCACCTCTAGCCTCTGGGATGCCGAGACAGGAGATGTCACCCCGACATGCCCAACATGCAACCCCAAAGATCAAAGTCTTACCAGAACTGGCTGCCCAGAGGCGGGCTGAGGAGGAGGGAGAGGTGAGGAAGCTGAATTCCCAGCAGATGCTCCTCGCCACGCAGTTCTCCAAGAAATCCAAACGCAGCTCCACAGCAAGGGAAATGGTCCAACCCCCACGGACGGTGTCGCTTGGAATTGCATATGGCACAAGTTGTACAACACAGCCTTCTCTAAAAGCACCTCTCTTCTGAAATGGGAAAACCAAGGTGCGTGAACTGCAGCAACCCTCCCAAAAAAAGCAGAGGAGGGCCGTTGGGATCCTTCTTTGCAGCATCCGCTCCCCGAGCAGGTAAGTTAAGTGATTTAATTCTTCAGCCAACTTCTACATGAAAACTTCCCCTGCTCCACAGAGGCTTCCAAAGCTGAGATCCATCCCCCTCATCTTACAAACACACACGGCAACCTCACAAGTTGAGCATGAAGTGGCAAACGATTTTATTATAGTTAGTAAAAGGCGCTTTTTTTTAAAAAAAAATGTGCAGGGACTACAGTTCCCTCCTGCAGGTTCACCTGCTGATTACGCTTTTAAAGTGCTACATTACAACTGTGAAAATACCGGCACTTCACAGCAGAAAACTGAACGTGTGCTTTTATCAAGTCTGAAGTGGTGATAAACCAGCTGTTTCACAAGAGCGATTCGACGTGGAAAGGCAAAGCGTACAAAGCCATGGCTAAAAAGGCAGTGGGAAAATACGTGAAGAATTTTGCAGGCAAGTAAAGCGTCAGAGAAGAGGGCCTTGGTACGGATGCTGCTGGTTTGGGATCTCACGACGTCCTCCGAATCCTGCAGAAAGCATGCAGAGAAAGCACGCGCCCCCTCACTTTAATGAATTTTGGGGCGGATTCTGCAGTGTGGTTATGCAGGCTCGCATACTCTGCTTTACAAAATGTACTCTGCTTTATTTCGGTGCAATATTGAGTAGTAACCACGAGCCTTTCAAGAAGGTGAAAGGATCTGGGGAGATTTCCTTATCCACTGCAAATAAAGAGCAATTCTTAGTGCTGGCAGTTGCAGCTTTCATGGGGAGGTGACAAGTCTCTGCAAAGCCCTCGCTGACAAAATTACGAAAGCCGAGAGAAAAAAAAACCCAGCTTACTGGGAACTGCTGATGGGGAATCCCGGGTTCTTCTCGCTGCTCGCAGGGAGGTTTTGGACAAAGTCACCCTGTTATCTTTAAACGGGGAGAATGTTCCTCACGTTCTGCTCTCCCAGCAGAGGAGGCCAAGCACTGTCCCTTCCTCTGATGGATAATGTACCAGGCACCGAGCAAGCAACAAACATCTCCAGTTCACCTGGGGAGCAGCCCTGTCAGATCAAAATCAATACCTCACTATTGCATCTCTTTATTGTCCTTATTGTGCCTCCCCTTGCATTTCTGGGCAAAGGGAAAGTGTTGGGAGGGAGGAGCAGCCCTTCGCCCCTTCTCAGGGCTGATGGACCCTTCCTCACCGCAGGCCGAGCTCCAGGCACGACGACTGAGCTTTGCAGCCAGGCAGCCAGGCACCGGGGAGCTCATCTCCCTCCTCCTCCCCTGCCGGCAGGAAAGTCATATTTTGGGAAGCCAAATGACAGGAATCCAGGAGGAATAAGTTATTGGACACAGTAAAGCAGGGAAGAAGCAACAGCCTGGATTAGGAGTGTAGCCCAGGCATTAGTACCAGGCCACTGCAGTGGTTTAAGGCCCACGGCATCCTGGCGGACTCACCGGATTCAAACTGTGCCAGCCCATGGCACGAGCCGCCTGCTGCACAAATCACCAAACATTTTGCCCAGTCCTGCATCCTGCTGCAGCTCCCCTGTTGCCCCCTGGCAAATCAAGGAAGGGTGGGAAACACCCAAAAGTCTGTGCTGGCATCTTTAGAGCTTAAACAAACAAACAAACAAAATCCTCTAGCTACAATAACTAACTACAAAAAAGTAGTTTTGTTACTTTTGTGCCCCTGTGCTTTTGGCAGGGAGTAGATGAGGTGGCAAGTAAGCTGTAGCCGCAGCGACGGAAGCGGGCAGCAGGGCTGGGGATCACTAAGTTCTGCCTAGAGCTAGAAACGCGTGCCAACAGCGACTGAGCAGGGCTGCTTCTGCCCTGAAGGCTGAATAGCTGGGGCTATAAATAGCTGGGGCTATTTATTTGGGTTTGAGGGTTTTTATCTTGGAAATCTTGCAGCCCAATCCCCTCATACTCCAAGCTGATCCCTGGGGATAGCAGGAAAATTACAGGCTGCAGTTTTAAACAGGACCTTCAAGATAATCCAGGGCATCTCAACCCCTGGGTGTGGCCTCCCTGCAGCCCACAGAGTCGATCCTATTTGTGTCCCAGCCTGGACACAAGTTTCCTATATTCCCATCCCATAGCACCAGGTATCGGGAAAGGCGAGAACTACATCCACCCTCCTAGCCAGGCTCAAAAAATACAGCCTGAAGATCAAAGACGCCCAATAATCCTGCGTGGGACCAAGTCCACTTAATGCTGGCATTGTGTGAAATGTTCCTCTTAAAGCATAATCCCCCTTTCTCTGTCTGGAGGGAGGTGAAATGAGGTTGATACTCAAGAAAGCAGGGGAGAAGCAGCTCTTTCCTGACCCTCAGCTTCATCCCCAGGGTGTCAGTGCTACATAAAAGCAATCCCGGAGCCCATTCCTGATCCTCAGGACCAGGGGAGGATGCTCCAAAGCAAAGCACCAAAGCAGGACAACAGCTCCCGGGAGAAGGGGAAAGCTTGCACGCGGTCTGGCCTGGCACGTTCGCATGGCGGGAGCATCTCTCGTCTTGAATGAGCAGAAGGCAGCATGATTTGGTGCACCGGGGTCCTTGCCCACACACCCAGCACCGGGGGAAAGGAGGAGCAGAGGCGAGCCAAGGTCCCAGCAGCAGAGCCAGAGACACCCAGTAAGGCAAATTTAATGTGAGGTACCTGGTGAAGGCTGCAGCACAGACCCTCTGGCCTCATCAAGCCAAGATGAGCAGAGCCAACAAAAATCAGCTCCACTTTTACAGGATGACTGCGAAACCTCTCCTGGCTGCACTGCCCGGAGGGTCACCCTTTGGACCACCAGGACGTGTTTCCTTGGAGCCTCCTGGGACCAAACAAGGAAGACATGGAGAATCGCCACAAGGAGTTTCTTTTTTGACTCAATGGATCGCTCCCTGAACAAGACCTTTTCTATGGATGTAAAAGGCTACAGACAAGAAGATGGTCGGGAAATGGGGGAGAACAGACCCAAACCCACCAGCATCACGCAACCAAGGCCTCTTCCAGAAAAACCTTCCAGAAAGAGATTTAACAACGCCCCTAACCATCCCCCCCGCGGCTCTTCAGGCTTCAAATGCATTGGCCAAATTCCTGCTACGAAGAGGAATTGTCCAGGCTGAGTGACAGTCGTGGGATCCCATCCCCTCCGGCACTATTTCTGCAGTCGAGCGTACACCAGAAACGCCACAGCTGAAATCAGAGCGATGCCCACAGCTGAAGCGACGTATGGCAGGGACGGTCCACTGCTGTCCCCTGGGGGAACTTCGGGCCGAGACGAGCTGGTTGGAGTACCACTAGAGTCAAAAATCGGAGAGTTTCCAAAGGGACCAGCTCTGTCTCGGAGGTCACTGCCTGCCTCAAGCTGAGTGCTGGGGTAGTGGTCCACACGGACCTCGTGGGTGCCCAGGGAGGTGCTGCCCCAGCTCGGAGGTGGACAGGAGTTTCTGCTTGCTCCAGCTGCCTCCTCTCCCCCAGGGTCTTCACGAGCCGCTGGAGCCGGGCATCCCAAGGAGACTCTGGAGAGCACTTCTCCTGTGCTTGAGCTATCCGTGCTCACCATGAGCGGGTCGCTGCTCAAGGTGAAGCTACTGGATGCCATGGGATAGGGGCCGCTGGGCCCCTGAGAGCTCGGGCGTCTGCCAGCCACCTCTGGGCTCTCCCCAGCCAGGGAGAGGAGGACGCCCGGCTTGCTGAGCGTCACATTCCCCTCCACATTACTGCAAGACTCCCAGATGTTCGTGGAAGAGCTCAGCCGGGAGGCCGTCTTCCCAGACGTGCCTTCAAAGCTTCCTGCAGCAGTTGGGAGAGGGTCCACCGAGGCCGGGAGCACCTTTGGGAGACAATGAGAGGGGCTGGGTGCCACGGGGAGCACCCACTTGGCCTGGTCTTAGGCACCCACATCGCACGACAAGCCTGCTTCTGCGCTCAACCACCACATCTCCAGCCACTAACAGGGAGGTTGGGTCACAGGTAACTCCCAGGGCTGGGGGAGCGAGCAGGGCAGGGAGGTGTCGGGGCTCCGGGGAGCCTTTGGGATTCGGGGGAGACATGGGAATGAAGGAGGGGGAGCAAAGCAGCAAGGAGAGGGGTGGAAATGGGCACACAGAGGCCAGGAGCCTGACTGGCAAGTCAAAGCAGGGGAAATAAGGAGTCAAAGCCCAACAAACCTTGCTTCCCTTCTCCCATGCTCCAAAATACAGCGTCCAGATGGGAACATGAACACAGTGGGGAAAAAAGCCCGGAATAAACTCACCACTAGCTCAAAATCTTACACTGCGGTAGAAAATCTCCTGACCAGGGGGAGTTTGCAAAGACCTGAATGAAATGCAAATGGCAGTGGGAAAAGTCACCTACTTTCTCCTTCGTCGGCATCAAGGGGGTGCTGCTGGCCATCTCCCCCGTGGGCAGTTTTGTTTCTTGTACAGGAGGCTTCACGGAGGTGTCGCAGGATGGGGAAGCGTCTCTGGGCGCTGGGGCAGCAACCAGGGTAGTTGTATCCATCCAAGTGTCTGTCGGGGAGAAAACAAAACGTATTGTGTTAATCGTGAGACCTAAAAGGTGAGTTTTGCTCTTCCTCAAGGACGCTGCAACAGGATACTCCCAGAGCTGAGGAGGTTGCATGGGAAGCAGGACCCAGCAGTGCTGGCCCTCTGCCGTGGCACCATCCCAGCCAGCACCCCCAATCCGCTCCTCCCTTTGGGAGCGGGGTGGCCCCAGGCTGCTGGAACGGGGGTGCAGACATTTAAACGGGGTGGTTTTACATTGGAAATGAAGCAAGTGCCTCTGGCCGAGTCCTGGTTGTTGTGCCAAAATACAGCTAGCAACAACTGCAATAACTGGAGGGGAAACCAGGGGAAAACAAGCAGCCAGGCTGGATTTCTGCACAACCCAACCTCCCTCCCTTCCTGGAGGAGGTTGCTGTGGCCCAGGAGATGGGAGAGGAGATGGGTAACGATAGCACAGAGCTGTTCTTTTACACCTCCATGAGGGCAGACAGGCCATGAAGGCAGACACAACCTCATGCTGTCCTGTACCAACAGCCACAGCTACCACGGTTCTTTGGGAGGGTCCCCACGGCCACCCGGCAGGGCCCTACCCCACAGCCACACCTTCTCTGCCACTCTCCATCCTCACCATCAAGCAGGACAGGCATCCACCAACCCTGCTCCCCGTCAGCAGGCTGCCTGCACAGACCTGCCAAGAAGGAAACCCACCTCTATCTCCTCCGCCCTCTCGCACCATCCCGGCCCGCTTCTGCTCCGCGTCGAACTGCTGCTGTATGAGGAGGGGGCTGCGCACATCCACGTAGCTGCTCGGGGGCTCGCTGTGCTCGGAGCCGGGCACAGCCTGTTTTTTCGGTGGCGAGTCTGGAGGCTGCGTCCCCCCACTGCGAGCGGTTTCCTCCAGCCTCGGGGGCAACTCGGTGGAGATGTAGAAATCCTCTTCGGGCTCTCTCCTGGGCTGCTGGGGGCTGCGAGCACTGCCCGCATCCCTCGGCGGAAGAGACCTGCCCAGACCGAAGCCCGGCGCGCCACGGTGCAGGTGATTGGCGTTGCCAAAACACCCGTTGTCCACACACACCGGGTGCTGCCGGTGGCTCAGCCAGTCCCGGCCCCGCTCAGGGGGGGCATCCGATGGCACGGCCACGCTGGGTGCCCCAGGGGTCCCCGCTGCTGCCTGCCCGGCCTCGATGGGGTGCAGGAGTTGCCCCTCTCCGCCGTGCCCATCGCTCACTTTGTCACAGACCGCATTCCCAGGCGGAGGCGGCTGGGGACTCTCTTGCTCCAGGAGGTTTTTGGGGAGCTGGAAGGAAACGAGCTATGTTAAATCGCTGTGCTGGGATGAGGGGGTCTGGGGCCACCAGGGTGCCCCAAACCCCTGACCCATTGACCCATGCCAGCCTGGTGATGAAGAGGGGGGAGGTCTCTCTTTGGCACCCACCACACAGCTCGCAGGAGGTCTGCACGGGGTCAGGGGCTGCGGAGGGGAGCCTGGACTCACTGAGCGGGCCCTGTACTCCCACGGTGGAGGGGGAGCAGGATTGGGTGAGCAGTTATAGGGCCATACGTAGGCTATAAGTTACCAGATACAAATATCTTAAGGGCAGAAGTCACGAGGATGGAAGCAGTCTGTTTGCAGTGGTGTCCAGCAACAGGACAAGGGGCAATGGGTACAAACTGAAACATAAAAGGTTTCAGTTGAACATGAGGAAAAACGTCTTTACTCTGAGGGTGACGGAGCACTGGAACAGGCTGCCCAGGGAGGTTGTGGAGTCTCCCTCCTTGGAGATATTCAAAGCCCTCCTGGATGAAGTCCTGTGTAACATGCTCTAGGAGAACCTGCTTTAGCAGGGGGGTTGGACTGGGTGATCTCCCGAGGTCCCTTCCAACCCTTGTGATTCTGTGATTCTGTGAGATGGGGCAAGCACGCAGCAGAGATCAGCAGTGAGAGGCTGCTTGGGGTGTCCCTGAATGAGCCTGGCCCTACCACGGGCTCCCCATGTCCCAACACACCAACGCTCTGGGCCAAAAGGGACCTTTGTGTTCCCGCCCAATGCTTGCCCCGCTCACCGATTCCTGCACCGGGGCCCTGGCGTCCAGGTCCGTGCTTGTGGTGGTGGTGGCACTGGGCAGGAGAGGCGGATGGCCACCCACGGGCAGGTCTTGGCGCTGCTGCTCAGCCAACAGGGCCCCCGCAGCAGGGTTGGGCCCTGGGGACGGCGTCCGGGCGCCATCGGAGGAGATGACAGGACAGGCATCGCTGGCTGCGGGAGGGGAGGAGGCAGCGGCAGGAGCTGGGGGACCTGCAGGAGCCAAGATAGTTTGTGAGCGGGGTCATTGGGGGGCAAAGCAGAGGAGGGAGAGGATGAGCGTGGGGCTGTGGCAGCCCCTCGTGTGCCCCTGCTCTGTCCCCACGTCACCCAGCCCACAGTACTCCTTCCTTCAGGGTGCTTAGGGGCAGGGTTTAGTGGTGGGATGGCAGGGTTAGATTAATGGTTGGACTTGATGATCTTAAAGGTCTTTTCCAACCTAAACGATTCTATGGTTCATTTTTCCATCTCCCCTCCAGGTGAGAAACCAGAGCCCGGCACCAACCCAAGCACCTCCAACCAAGCACCCCATCACCACTGGGGTGGGGGACATCCCGGAGGGACGGTCACAGGCACCTCCAGACCCCAGGGAAGCCAGGGCCAGCTGCTCAGCAGACACCAGGAGGTCCTCATCTCCACCAGAGCCCCGGGGCAGCACCCAGGGACGAGGAGGCTACGTACAGGCTTGCCAGGAGTCATATACGTGCTGCAGCTCGTCGGCCAGGTGCCCGGCGTTGTTCTGGCGCAGCGCGTCGATAAGATCTGGCACCCAGCCCTGTCGGCACTTCAGGTACTGGTAAAACCTATAGACGGTTGCCTGGCTGCCCCGCGTTTCCTCCCGGGTGTGAAGTTCATCCTAAAATAAAACACGCAGCCGATCTAAGAGAGGCTCGGGCTTAAAGGTCGGGCAGCTCTATGTTGCCCAAGCTATACATTGGGGAAGGAGGGCAGCAGGACTCGGGAAAGCAAGGAATTACTCTGTCGGCATCGGTCAGGCAGCTCAGGGAATCAGCCAGCGACGCCACACGGATGCTCTTGAAATTCTTGAGGTTTCTCAAAATGTAGTCGTACACTTTGTCTTCGGCAAAACCCATCCTGGCTCAGCACCTGCCCGAGAGACTTTGGGTGAGCCTTGGGCCGTGGGCAAGGCTCGGCTTTTCTGTAGGACCTCAGGCTTTTCTATAGGAGCTTGGACTTTTCTATAGGGCCTCAGGCTTTTCCGTAAGAGCTTGAGCTTTTCTATAGGGCCACGGGCTTTTCTATAGGGCCTTGGGCTTTTCCATAAGAGCTTGAGCTTTTCTATAGGACCTTGGGCTTTTCTACAGGACCTCGGGCTTTCCTGCAGGAGGACCTCGGGCTTTTCCACAGGAGGACCTCGGGCTTTTCCAC
>JADKXX010003504.1:0-46898 GCA_017310255.1 Butorides virescens
CAGGAGGACCTCGGGCTTTTCCACAGGAGGACCTCGGGCTTTTCCACAGGAGGACCTCGGGCTTTCCTACAGGAGCTCGGCCTCTGGGCACAGGCTCTCAACCTCGCCGCGGGAGGGAAAATCCCGGGCGGACAACGCGATGGAGAAAGATGGAGGAGGAAAAGCGACAAAGCTCCTTCAGGCGGGGAAATGGCAGCCGGCCCTCCCGGCCAGGCCCCCCCACCCCCGCTCCCCGCCTCACGGCTCGGCCTCACCGCTCCCCGGGGAGCGCCGGGAAACTTCGTGCTTGCAAATAAACCCGAAAGCCCCCCCCCGGGAGCGCCGCAGACCCGGCTCGCCCCGCTGCCCGCGCTGCAGAACCGCCCCCTCGCCCCCCCCGTACCTGCCGCCGCTGCCGCCGCGCGCACCGGGAAACGCTCTCAGCCCGCCCAGCCTGTGGCGTAGCCGCCGCTGATTGGTCGGCGCCTACGCCCGTCGCGGTGACAGACAGGCGCTGTGAGGGAGGGGGGAACGCCCGCAAGTCTCCTCCCCGGGGCCGGTCCCGGCCGTCACCCGGTAGCGGCGGGACGGGGCCGCCTCCCGAACCGGCAGGGGGCAGCACCGTAACGGGAACGTCCCCGGGCACCTGGCGGCGGGATCTCGCTGGGTCCGCCTCGCCCCGCCCCCCTTCGCCCCGCCCCTCTCGCCCCGCCCCCTTCGCCCCGCCCCGGCCCTGTCAGCGGCGCGCGCCCTGCATGGAGCCGCACCATGGCGGCGGCGGCGGGAGCGGCAGGAGCGGGCGGGCGGCTGCGGGGGCGCCGCTGAGGGCCGGCAGCCCCGCGGCGGGGCGCTGAGGGGCGGCGGTGCCTTCCCCCCCCCCCCTTTCCCCTCCCCCCCCCCCCCCCCCCCCCCCCCCCCCCCCCCCCCCCCCCCCGACCCCCGCGCCCTCCCCCGGCGCGGCGTCCATGGTCGCGGCCGCCCGCCGCGGCGTCGCACCGGAGCCGTTGGGCGGCGGCGAGAAGGCGGCGAGGGAGAAGGAGCGGGCCCGGCCCCGGCGCCGCCCGCCGGCGCCGCAGGTGAGCGAGCGCCCGCCGCCGGGACAGGCCCGGGGTGGTTACGGCGACGCGAGGGGGGGCTCTGCGGGCGGCACCCACCCGTGTCCGCGGCCTGGGTGCGGGGCCCGGCTCGGCCTGGCGTGGGGAGAACCCCCCCCCCCCCCCCCCCCGCCCCATCAGCTGTATTTTTTTAATAATAAGTAATACCGAGAAGCGGGTTGAGGCGTGCGAGCTTCCACGCGTGGGGCTGCAGGGGGCTCCGAGGCGGGGACCCCCCCCCCCCTCCTCCCCTCACAGCCGGCGGCCAGGGCAGATGGCCAAGGCCGCGGTCAGACCCCCACGATCGCCACCCGCCTCCTCCCCTCCACGGCCTCTCCCCGCCGCAGGATCGCCGGGCTCCGTGGGCACCCACCCGCACCGCAGGACACACCGGCCGCCCTCAGCCTGACCCACGGCCGCCTCGGAAGGCGTAAGGCTTCGTTTTGGGAGGGCTACGCCAGCCTCGTGGGCTCGTGGCCTGGCTCCCGCCCCACGCCATCCCTCGGGGAGATGCTCCAAGCCGGAGCGTTGGAGGGGACGCAGCCCCAGGTCCCCTCCTCGCCCGCGTCCCCAATGGGAACCCACGGGCGGCCACGCTCCCTGGGCTCTCCCACGCACGGGTGGATGCGTCCTCCCTCCTCGGCCAGCGCTTGCTTATTTCTGATCTTGGATGTCATCAAGGGTGGAAAATGTGACAGGAAGGAAGGGAGGCTTTTTTTCCTCCTGCTAAATATGGACTGACATTAAAATCCAAATACTGTCGTGAAAGGAATCCCGGCCCCTCTTTGCTGGAGGAGGGAAAACCGATGTTTTCTGCCTTTTCGGCTGCGAGGTTCCAGCTAGGGAAGTTTCGCAAGGAGCGGCGGGGTCCTTGCCGAGAGCCTCAGGAATTTACTTTGCTTGTTCACAGGACGCTCTCCGCAGCGTATTACGCTAAAAAAAATTAGTCATCCCTTCGCTGCCTGTCTGTGGCCGGGGGGAGCTTGCTGCGAGCATGCAGGGCGCTTTGAAGATGTTTAGGGATTTTTTTTCCTCTCTTGTACAAAGACTTCTAGAAGTGAAAGGGGCGCAGGCGAATAAAGCTGCGGCCCCAGCAGGAGTTTTTCATCCTTCTTTATTTTAATTCCTGTTGCTGCAGCAGCCGATGGCGGGGAAGGAGGTGGACGGGGTGGCTGCGGCCGATGCAGGGAGCTGCCGGGTTTGCGAGGAGGATTTATCTCTCTCTCCGTCAAGAGTCAGATGCAAACTCATGCCGTTATTCCCACGGTGAGGTTGGGAAACTAGCTCGATGTGGGGCTGTGGGACGAGGAACAGGACCCCAGGGATGGTCACGGCGCTGCCAGCTCCCTTGGTGACTTTGGCTGGGGCCAAGGTGAAGAGCCTGGAGGTTTTGGGGTGGCTTTGCTGGGACCTGGGGGTGCTGCGGCCAGAGAGATTTGGTGTCTGTGCTGGGCAGAAAACAGGCGCTGCCACGTTCCCCTTCCACGTGTTCCTCTCCTTCCCTGTTGGAGAGCTTTTTGGGGGGGGTATCTGGGGGAAGTTCTAGGGCATTTGCCCCATTTTTATGTAAAAACAGTTTATTAAAGCAGTGGGGGGATACTGGGAGGTGCTGAAAATAGCTGTTTCCCGTTTCCAGGGGCATTGCTGTCCTGGCGTTGGTGCGGCTGTATTGTTTTCAAGCTAATAGGATACATGGCTCTGCTTTTCTGAAATGTCACTCTCCAATAACTGATGCTTTGTGCGGATCCGTGATATTGGTCCAAGTCCAACATCAACATCCTTGTGGAAGAGTAGTTTGAATTCCTTCTCTCCCCGTCTCCTCCCGCCACCGACCTACATCTGTTCTCCTCCAGCCCTCGGTGTTTGCAGCAGGACGGCAGATCCCGATCCGTCGGGAAGGGCGTGGGTTGTGTGACCTCTGCCGTGCTCGGCCCGCGGGTCTGCCATAACCCTTCTGGGGGGCCTGAGTCTGCGTGATGCCTCAATGCACCGGGGAGCGTGGGGCGGGTTATTTCGGATAGAACAGAGCCCCCGTGTCAGGACAGCAGATGCACAAGCTGCTGGCTGGCGCTTTATCCTTGGTGTTATACGGGTAAGGAGGTCAGCCCTCACGGCCACTTTCTGGTCTCATTCACAAATCGCGTTTTCCTCTTGAAATAAAACAAATCCCCGGGCTTTCCTGTCGCGGTGGAAATGATTTGAATGTGACCAGGTCCGTAAGCATCTCTGAAGCCTGCGGACAGGAAGAAACACTAGAGCGAAGAGGTAGGAAATGTCCGCGTTTATAGCAGTGGGCTGATTCATCTCCCTGCTCTTAACTCTTTCCCTCCTGCTTTTGGTGAGATCCAGCTGTTTTGCTTCCAGGCTCGGAGGCCGAGGAGGAGATCACCAGCTCTCCTCTAGCTGGATCACAGAATGCTGCTGGGTTTTGTGCGTTGTGTTTACGTGGTTTGGGGTGGAAAAGGAATGGGCTGTTGGGGGTGTGCGGTTATCCGAATCGGATAGCCGGAACACCGGCAGTCACATTAGGAAGGATTAATATTTAATACATGGGGTATGAACCATCGCGCTTAATCACTATCCGAAGGGCTTAGGAAGAGATTTACCGATAAGCAAGCGATTCCTGAACTGTCCAGAATGATTTCTTGCATCTTCCTTTGGAGCAGCTGGTCCTGAATATTGCTAGAAGCTGGCCTGATCCCGTTCTTCCTGATGTCTCCAGCCTTTGTAAGGGATAGAGTGGCTTTCATCACAAGTGCTTTCTTCTCATTAGACTCACAAAAACTGCTGGAAACCCTTTTCTCAGATACAACTCACGTGGCTGTACTGTAAGCCGTAGTACCTGGCGGTGCTTGAAACTTATGTTTGTAGCCAAACCTCGTGGGAAAAGTGTCTTGGTCCCTGCGGAGGCCGTCGCTGTCACAGACATCTGCCCAGCCACAAGCCCAGAGCTGGCTCATTCAGACTTTTCTCTGGGTAATGTCTTCAGGAGACCTTGAATTTCATCCATGCCTCCAGCGTGGTCCTGGAAAAACCCTTGTGATAGCGGTGCCACTTCCCACGTTGACCCATGCGTGGGTTTTTTTGGTTGGTTTTTTCCACAGCGTAAGGTGTTTTGGAGGGTTGGGTGCTGCTGTGTTTGTGCAGGGAGGAGGTGATGGTGGGGGACACGGCCGGGCACACAAATAATCCATCTCCACCACCTCCTGTCCTGCGGGAGATCTAACCGTACGCTGTACGACTGTAGTCGGTGGGGCTGTGTGTGTCCTGCAGGTCGGTGTTGAGCTGGTTTGAGGTTGGGAAGCGGAGGTGGAGGTCTCGTTGGGGCTCTGGTGGCACTACCGGGCTTCGTCAAACCTTGAGGGTTGTGTCTTCGTCTTGGGGAAACCCCACTTTAGGCTGCGGGAGGGTGTGTGATGGCGAACCCCTTCCGTCCCTGGCCCAGTCAAAACTTGCGTAACTGAAATCATCAGCCGTGGCCGTCAAACTCACTTTTGCTGTGGTTACACATGTGGTACTGCTGTGTTTATGGTGGCTGCAGTTTTGATGGTGGAAGTCGAAACAACTGAGCGTGGGTTGGGTTTTGCCATGTTGGTCATGTAGGAAATTCTGGTGGCTACTGTAACAGGCGTGGAGGTTAGAAATTTTTTTTTTAAATGGAGTGGGTACTGGTTTTTCCCCAAAACGTGTGTGGGAGAACACCTCTTTTATTCCATGTGCAAGCAGATTGCTTGCTTAGGCAGCGAGTCCCTTTTATTCCAGAATAATTTGTTGTCCTAATTCCTTCTTGTTGAAGCAACTCCATTTTGCATGGAATAATTAGTACTAATTTGGACCTGGGATGGAAAACAAGAGTCCTCCAACTTCAGAAGAGTGGACACGAGCTGCTCCTGCGTGAGTCAGGTTGTGCCGTGCCACCCTTCCTCTAAAGCAAAATTAAAACCTGTACATGAGACCGAACATCTCAGGTTGGTAGGAGGGGGCGGGAGATGCAGGCGTCACCAAATTTAAGCCTTCTGCTGCTGCAGGGAGCTGAGAACGTCCGTGGTGAGGGGGAACGGACCATCACCTCCTTCCTTCTTGGCTAACACCGAGGAACAAATAAACAAAAATGTTCCCACCGCGCTGATGCAAAAAGCTGCTTCTGAGCCGGTCTGGCCTGTTGGTGTATTCCTGGCGCCCCGGCCAAGTACTTGAGACCTTTTTATTGCCGTAACGAGGACTTCCACATCCTGCCCCACAGTCTGACTCGAGCCGCGGCTATTTTCTGGTCCTTCCGGGAAGACATCCCTGTTCTCCCTTCCTTTGCGTAGTGAAGGGAAGCCAGCCAAATTCCTTCCCTCCCCCCAAATCCCCACGTGTTTGAAGAAGGGGAGGTGCAGGCATCCTTCCTGGCTTCCCCGGCATTTACCTGGGAAGCACGGGATGAATTATGGTGCAAGGGTACCGCAGGCAGGCTCATCCCTGCCCGTCTTGCAACCACCTTCCTCAGCACTGGTTGGTTTTCATCATTTCTGCTGGCGAGCGCTGAGGCCATGTCCTTGTTTTCCAGAGTGCTGAGTGAACGTCTCTTTGGGTTGAGCCCTGCAGGCGGTGGAAATGGGAGATGTCTTAGGCTGGAAATCCCAGCTGGCAGGAGAACACTCTGCGAGCGAGACAGGCTTCCCAGTGTCTGGATACCCCACCACGAGAAACCTTGGCTGATGGATAGTACCTGCCTGCAGGGTTAGACCAGGAGTTTTAAGACCTGCATTCATATCTTGGGGGTCCAAACCACCGTTTGACGCTCCAAGCTAGGACAGTAAAACCATCTTAGAGGCTGATGGCAGAGGTGCTGCGGCAGCATACCAGTCTGAAAAACCAGAGTTCGGCGTGTTCGAGCTTGTAGGTTTTGTGTATCCGAGTTAAGTAATAGGTGACAGGAAGCCTTGATTCAGGTATGAGCAGTGAATCAATCAACGTTGGATTGCTCTGTGGTTGAACCGCCCCCCCCCCTTGGGATGACTGCCTTCCCATATCATGCCTGATCTTTCGAAATAACCTCTCTGAGCTACAGTTGTTCTGATGATCTAAAACCCAGAGGTTTTGCTCGCTCTGGTCTCCACCCCATCGGTGGTGACCTTGCTCCAGGGAGCTGCAGAGAGCAGAGGACGTCTCTGGTTTAACTGCTGAAGGTAGGAAGTCTCCCTGGGTCTGGGCTCCTCCAAGGAGCTGGAGATCTTCTGATCAGAAGGTGACTTGAAGAGGGCTTCCCCAAAACCAATGCCCAACCATCGTTGCTTGTCTTCCATGTCTGTTATTTTTAGTGTACGGTCTGATGCGCTCATGCAGGCTCATCTTCAGCTTTGGTTGCCCAGGTGGTAGGAAGAGCAGTGGTCAGAGATGATGTGAATGGGAGGGACTAGGCAGCTCCAGGGCTTTTCTGGAGCGTAGCTGCCCTGGGGAAGGCTGATAATAGCTGCGACTACGTGGTTCAGCTGTAGTGGTGAACTTCATGGTACTTGCAAAGCGAGAAGCAGGATCCTCCTTTAATCCCTGGGACTGTGTGGGGTCCATCCCTTGCTTGCGACCCTGCGTTTTCAGAGTTGGTGTCTCAATTCATACTCCAGGGATTTCAAACACTTCATTCACAACCTGCGGCTGGCCTAAAGGCTGATATTACTGATTTGTGTTAGTAAATTACGTCATGGTACGCGTCAGAGAGTATTCTGCAGCCAGAAAATCTGTTCCCGGCCTCGACGTGTGTTGCAACCAGCTTGAAGTCCTGCTTGCTCCCAGTTGGGCATCTCTGGCTTCAGCCTTTGAAGTAGCCATCGTGTCCTTGTGAGCTTTCAGGTGAGCACTGAAGTGGTAACTGACTGTGTGACCTCAAGAGAGGTTTTGACAAATCTGGGGAAGGTTCTCTGTTTGCTCATCTTTATTTGGGGGAAAAAAAAAAAAAATAGGAAAGGGAGGACCTGCATTGGCCTGGAGGTCAGTCCACTTAATGTGGGAAAATATTGGCCATAGACGTGCTTGCGCCATCCTTGAAAGCCTCTGCTACGCCCCGTGCAGACCCAGCCCTGACCTGGGACAGGAGGAGAAACAAGGCTGGAGGAGGACACGTCCTGCCTAGGCAGTGCAATAGGGCAGTGGAAGAAAAACCAGGAAGGCAACTTGGATCTGGTGGCGAGGTGGCCCTAGAGACTCGACTAAACCCAGGGGGAAGAAGGGACAGATGTTACAGTCGTGATTTCTAAAAGGCAGAAGGTCTTGAGTAAGTAAATCTTACTGAGTAAGAGGAGAAGTATGAAGAAAAAGATTTGCTTTTCTTTTTTTTTTTTTTTAAAAAAAAATAAAGGCATTTTAGTGGTTTATAAAGATTCCAGCAGTGCTCTGGGAAAGGGCAGCCTCTTGTTCCAGGCACCGCGTGTGCAGCACGGGGATATCCTGGCTCTCAACCTGAAGGTTTGGAGGTACCATAAATTTTTCTTGTGATAGCATGTGGCAGGACAGCATGCAAAACTTTCCTGCTGCTTTACAATTTGAATAATGTTTTTTTTTATCATGCCAGCAGATAATCATCTCACTTTTGTTCCAGAAACGAAGCTCTTATGGATATGTTTGAGAAGCCTGAAAATAAATATATTCACATGTGTTTTCCAGTGTTCCTTAACACGTGGTGTATCTCAGCGCCTCTGGAGTTCACTCCCTTGCAAACTGGCCGCTCTTGAGTACGAAGGCTCAGAAGCATAACTTTAGGCCTGCTCTCAGCTCTGCATGTACATATTTAGTTAGTCTCCAGCTGGAATTAGGGACTTAGCCTTCCCCTGCTTCTCTGCGTTGCTAGATCAGAAGTGCTTTCGTCTGTCTGTGGCAGCCCAGATGCTGCAGCTTCACGTCTGTCTCCTAGAAGGCCCCAGTGCCATCCACGTTAGGCCTGAAGGATGAATTAGAGATGAACGGAGATGAGTTAGAAATGAATAATAAATTGGAAAGCATGGATAATCCTCAAGATTTTCTCTTGAGGAGACTTTAAACCTATTTGGCTACAGACAGGGCTATGTTTTTAATCCCAGTCGCCGTGTAGCATTTGCGTTCTCATTCCGGTGAGAGGGTGGGAATGCCGGGCAGGATCTTTCGGTCGACTCAATGGCAGCAGCTTGATTTTAGATACTTGGCTAGCTGGAAGAGCATGACTGGGATTAGAGAGGTTAAATTATTTTCCAAAGTTATCTAGGAACATATAGGAAAGGAACGGGAAGGCTGTTTTCATGGCTAGCGTGGGTTTACTTTGCAGTTTTGCGAATCAAGTTTTATCACTTTTTTGGTTCAGCTTCACTCAGTCCTTCAAAATCTTTATACCAGGCAGTAGCCTCCAACAGCTTCATTTGTGGATCCCTAATTTTTTTTTCCATCGTTTTAACCCTTTGAGAAATTTAGTGCATTCAGATTGCTGCGTAATGGGTAGATTTGCGTTTCAGGCCTCCGCTGGGCTCTGAAAGTCGGCACGAGCTCATCTAGAGCAGGCTACAGACATTTCTCATGGGGCTATGGAAGAATCTCTTAAACAGTGCCTTTTAGAAAAAAAATATATTCAGCCAACTCATCTATCATCTTTCCTATACCTGGCTCGATCCACAGTTGCGTACGAGTTATTTTTTGACTCCAGTAGGGACCCGGAGGTGAAATCTGTGACCCAGCCGTTGTTAGTCTGTGTTGCAGCAGTGCCTGGTCTGGGGCTGTGTTTCAGATCTCGCCGTGCTGAGCAGGCAGGTCTGGCTGCCCAGAATCCATCATCCAAACAAATAAAATACACAAAGGAGTTATTGTTACAAAGGGAAACTGAGGCACCGGGCTAGCAGGTGTACAACGGCAGCTTTGGAAGGGTTAAGATGAATCTCTGCTCTCCTGGGAGGGAACTTAAATGCATGATTGTCCTTCCTCATATCTTAAAGCATGACTGAAGGAGGTGTGGGATGGGCAGCTTGCAGTTTTGTCTGTGCAACCCAGTCTCTGAGAGCATCTCCTCTTGCTTGCCTCCTTTGGCGTGTAGAAGAGGAGCGGCTCTCCTGTCCCCTTCTCGGCCAAGGCTCCAGGGAGGCTGACAAACCCTGGGTTTTCTACCCTGGCTCCACCAGTGTGTTAAGGTGGCTTGGAGGGTCACCAAAGCATCTCCATCCCTCCAGGCTTGCTACCGAGAGGGTCCCTCGGTCAGGGCTGCAGGGGAACTTTACGTGATATGGGTATAAAAACGGTGCTGCAGGTGCATGTTCACAAGGGTGGGCGGATCTCTTGGTTTGCCCAAGAGAGGTTGTGTAGACATCTGAGTATCTGATATTGCTTCTTGTGTCCATGTCTTATCTTCTACGTGACGGAGGATTTACGCTTTGCCTTCCCTGCAATTCGTTAAAGGGAGTTCAGTGCCTGTGCAGAAGTAGTTGTATTTTTTCCAGGATACAGCATATTCTGCGGGGGGGTGTGTGTGTGTGTTTGAGTTTACGTAACTTCCCATATGTTGCCCTCTTCATGTAGAAACGTGGAGATAAATTGTGAAATGCGGGGAGCTGCTTTAAAAGAATATACCCTTAGCTCGATCTCAGCCTGTTTGTGGCAAGAAAAGAGGAAGGCAGGGAGCCCTCTGTCCTTATTTTCTCCCTCGTACAGCTGAGTGAGCAGCGTGGGATGGAGCACCTGATGCTGCCCCGTTGCCTAATGCCGTGACGTTCCTCTGGGCAGAGGGCATGGTGAGACGGCCGCAGGCTCGAGAGCAGGCACGTGCTTTTGGGAAGGGCGGTGGCTTCTCCGTGGAGGTGCTGCATCGTTCCCTGCAAACCCTTTCCCCCTTTCCAAAGCTGCTGCATTCCCTACTGTGTGTCTCTGCCCAGCAGAGAGGTTGGCGTTTTTGGTGGATCCTTAAGCCAGTGTTAGTTGAACCGGTTGGCTGGACCTGATCTTGCCAGGTGCTGCTTGGTCTCCGTTCCCACGTAGATCGAGGGGGCCTGAGGATGCTCAGCGTCTTGCAGAAGAGGGTTCTTTGGCTCCTGGTAGGAGATTCATGGCTCTTGTTCACTGCAAACTGGGAAGAAGCTGTTCACCCATCCGCCCAGCTCGTTTCCTCTCATCGCTTTTGAAAATGGTTCAGTCGCAAGCGTAAGAGCAATTGTAGGCTTGGCGCTGCCGGAGTTTTACCTTACTGAATAATTATGCGGCACGTAATGAGGGTATCTGAAAACATCCATTTCCACTCCCTCTCCAACCCCGCTGGAGCAAAGCCAAGAAGCTCAGCCCCACAGAAAATCTCTCTTTTTGAACTTTAAGATTGAGAAACTGAATTTTTACTCTGAAAACTGTGCTTATCTGACTGGTTGCCAGAGAAGGAGGAAGTCTGTGCACACATATATGGGAGAGGTAGAATGTCCTGGAGGGGGAAAAAAGTGTTTCAGAGATGAGCCACACAGGTCTGAGGGCAGCTTGGTGGAAACTTCAGCCAGGGCTCCTGGGCAGCGAAGCAGCCTCAGCGATGATGGGAGAGCAGAGTCCTCAGCATCCAAGCCCAGGAACTGACCTATTCAATGGTTTGGGTGTTGCGGTTTGGTTTTTTGTTTGTTTTTTTTTTGAAGTTACTGCACGATCTTGACCATTTTTAGGAAGCTGGGGACTTTGCAGTTGCTCAGTACTTGTTCAGCTGCTTTCGTATGAATTATTTGGAATGATTTTGTTTTTGCAGAGTGGATTTCAAGTTGCTGACATGGGATGTTTGGAAAGATGCATCGTGGTGAGCAGCAGGGCTATTCTCTCCTAGCTGCTGCTGCTGAGGTCCCAGCAAGGTGGTACCTGTCTTGGTGATTATCTTCGTTAAACCTTGGTGATCTCCTTCATTAAAGGTGACTGATCCCTGGACACGCTAGCAGGCCTTTGGGCAGTGTGGAGGACTAGAAGACCAAACTTATAGTTTAATCTGTTTAAGCTGGCTCTACTGCCCAAACCAAATTCTTGCTTGTTGCTGCCCAGGTGTGTGTGTGGGGGGGGATCTCACCCACTGACAATTTGGCTCAGTTTGGGAGAGAATCTTTGAAATCATGGTTTGCAGCATTTAAGGATTCTTCCTCTAATGGGACTCACAGTGCAGCTTCTTGCGCAGCCATGAGCACGGGGAGGGTGTTGTGGGGTGCGTATGAGCCATTTTGGTTTGGGCCATTCAGTGCCCCGCGGGTTGAGAACTGTGATGCAGATTTAAGGGAATTTAGGTTTGTGGAGCCCTGTCTGCCAAAATGCCGTCCACTTGCACCAGAGAAGGTATTGCTGGCCAGCTGAGGTTGCCTCTTTGTATTTGGTGTTGCATTTTTCTTCCCCTGCCACTTCATTAAGTCAGTGTAGTTACAGAAATGCAAGTAATTAACTAACGAAGGGCAGGGCGGTAGCGCAGTAGCCAGCTTGCATGGGTGCATGCATGGTTTTCCCCGGTTTGCAGTCCAACGTGGAAAGGTCGTCTCGGGATACCTCTGCCACGCTCGTCACGGCTGTGACCAGTCCCATCCTACAGCTGACACTTTCCGCATCGCTTCAGTTGTTTCCAGCCCCCCAGATGGTTGTGGCAGTGTATGTGGCATCCCCACTCCGATGCCAGAGAGCAGGCAAGCTCCCAGCCCTGCCAGAAACCCTGCCAGCAGCAGATCCCAAGCCTGGGGGAAGGAAGAAGGCTGCTGCTTCTACCTTTTTTTTTTTTTTTTTTTTTTTTTTTTTCCCCATTTTGCCTGTTACAGCAATCCTTACAGATCTTTTAGAGCATTGCTCGAGCTTTGTCTTCACTAACAGGACCGGCCTGTTGGTGCAGGGCATTTGCAGGAGGATTATTTTGCTGTTTAGGTGACAAATAGCAGATCAGCTCCTTTAGGATGCTTTGACTTGACACTTGAAGAGGTTAACCTCCTGAGTGAGCTCCTGGCATCCAGAGCTCAGCCCTTGTGTCCCTCCTGCAGCTTGAGACCAGGATAGGGCAGCATAAAAGGTTTAAAAAAAAAAAAAAAAAAAGCCTCTTTTCAATTCTGATCTCCCTGCAGCCTGAGATGTTCCTGCCTGTCCATCTCCCTCTGCCAGCACCTCTGATGGCCAGAATCTGCAGCGTGGCAAAGCCTCCAGTACGGGGGAGATGGGCTTCAGGCTGCGGCAGCGTAAGAGGGGTTTTTTCCTGTCCTTTGATCCAAAGGGCTGGCAGCGGTTTGCCCCTGGTATCTAGGTGCCAGTTTCCAGCATGGGAAGCAGGCTGCAGGGCTGTTTCATGCAGGCAGAGGATGCGTTTCCCCCGAGATCTTGTTAGAGCGGTGCTGTCAGCAGCCCCTTCCCAGGAGCCGGGGTCCAGCCCTGCTCCCCACCATGGCCCTTGGGAAGAGGGATGCCAGAGGGTTGTGGACTGGAGCTGTGCTCGTGGGTTTGCTTTCACCTGCGATTCTTCATCCTGCGTTTCTGTGCAGCGTGGCAAGGAATTGGAGAATTTGTATATTTTTTTTGTTTGTTTGTTTGTTTTTTTAAGATGAAAGTACTGAACTTGGCTGTAGGGTTGAAACCTTGTTGCAGGGGCTGAGCAGGTCCACCATGACCAGCGGGGACATGGGCTTCCCTTACGCTGCCCTCCAAAGGTGCTACAACCTCTGGGTTGGTGGGAATCAAAGTTCAGCCATGGGGTTCGCTCAGTTTTGGTGGGGTTTTTGGAGGCTTTTGGAGAGCTAATGCTGCATCGAGCCTTGGGAGCCAGCATGGCCTCTGACACCTGCTATGGCATGAACCCGTCGTTTGGACTTGGGCTGCCGACTTCCATCTTTGATGGGCCAGCTCTCAGATAACAGTGGCTTTTGTCAAAGAGATGGAGGTGGTTTGTGTCCCTCTTGCACGAAGCTCTTCCAGTGACCATGTCGTAGCTCTTTGACGTTCTCCAGCCAGTCCTCAAGCATCTCTGACTGCCCCAATTTATCTGTGGTCACTTGATGTGTGGTTACAAATGACCCCATCAAACCGTAGTGTTGAATGTTACGTTAGAATCAATTTTTCTCATTGCTGATGGTTTTACTTCATTTATTTTTGGAAGCTGGGACCTAATTTTACTTTGAAGTAGTCAAAACATTGAATAAAATGCTCCAAAGCTTTCAAAGCATTTGAACTACGTTCTCCCTTCAGGCATCCTCCAAGTCACTTCCATCCTGGATCTGACCCCAAATACTGTCTCGGTACTGTGGCCAGGTTGTGGAGGCGCTTGGATCTCCCTCTGGGGAGAGGTGAGAGGCCTGGGAAACATTGGGAAGTCATGGTATGGGGGAGAGGAACCAAATATGTATGCGATGCTTAAATCTGCTCTTGCCACTTCAGTTTATTTCTGCGTGCAAGTTCGGTCCATCCTGTTCTGGAGCTAAATTCATGGCTTTTTTTGGGGGGGCGGGGGGTGTCTCCTCCTGCCCTTCTGTCCCCCAGCTGCCAAACCCTCCCTACTCCACCATGCCTTGGCATACAGCATCACAGTATCTTGAACTCCAGGACTGCAGATGTGCGACACTGAGCTTGTACAGGTATAAATTTTGGAAGCAACAAAACCCGATGGCTTCAGAAGAACCTTCTTGTTTCTGCTGAATTTTCGCTTTGCTCAGAGCCCCGTGATGTTGGACCGGCACCTCGGAGGCTTGGCTTGTTTCAGTCTTTGTGCAGCGTTCAGCTTCCAGCAGGATAGAACCGCAGCAAAGCCTGGGAGCTCACAGCCGTCCTCGCACGCTGGCTCCTGATCGGCCCAGGCTGGAGCAGCCCCATGCCTGTGGTTGTGGTGCTGGTGTCCACAGCAAGCAGGCAAGGGCTGCCCGGGCCAGCGGCGCTGGGGCACGCCAAAACCTCGCTGCAGATCCGTCCTGCAGTACAGGAGTGGGACACCGAGAAGATGTTTTCATCCTTTTTCATCTCCCCGCTGTGAGCTGTTCTTGGATCCTGCTCCTCCATCTCCACGGCCAAGAGCCGAAAGATAATCTTGGAAGAAGGTGCTTGCAGGCAGAAAGCCTGGCGGTACCCGCGCTGCCCTTCTTTTCCCCCACCCTCCTTTGCTTTTACGAACCTTGTTCCATAAATTGTCTCCGTTGACAAAGTAACACTTATGTCAAGCACTTGCCCACTTAATTCTTCCACTCGTAGTTTTTCTTTCCTCTGGGCAGGGTTGTTTCTTAGCAGCTTCAAGCGCAAAGATGCCTATTTGTTAAGTCTTTCCTGGCTTCAGAGTTGAAACTCTTAAATATTCCCAGCTCCTGTGAGCTCCCTTCCATGAACTTTCCTTCACTCGCCATCCTACTCCCATTTATTGATGCCTGCAGATGCTGTGCCCAGGGGTATTCCTGTTGTGTCCTCCCAGGCTGCCTGCTGTTCCCAGGGAAAAAGGGAGAGAGAGATGCAAGATAGAAGGAGGAGTTGGTGCTTCCGTGCCTGTTGAGAAGTGCCAGCTTTTGAAATCCTCTAAGCCTGAAGTCTCTTGCTTGGAGAATAGATGTGATGTCTCTAATCATGCCGACTGCTTCCCACTAGAGTTGCCCGCTGCCTGACCCAAAAGGGATTTATTACCTCTGAAGTGGGGCTCGTTCAGCTCACTTTAGGTAATGGGCAGCTGAAAAAGCATCGCTTTTTCTCTTTCCTAGCAGAAAACATCCTGCAGAGGATTCATGATTAATAATAAGCTGCTAAACCACATCACCTTTGATAGCCAGGCATGTGCTGTTAGCTGAACTCGGTGGTTTAGTCCCATCCTATAACCTCCCTTTAACCTTGGTGCTGGCTGTGCCTGTTTCACCATTAATATTTGCACTTAATATTCCCACTTACTGCTTAATAACCGGGGGTCAAGCCCCATCTCATCAACACTAGGTGTTCTCTGGGGCTCAGGCACGTTAGTTCGTACCTGGTTGAGGGGGGAGGGCTATCGCCCCAGTGTCGAAAGGGAATTAAGGTGCAAGGAGTTGGTTAGTTGTTATGTGACAGAGGTGAGCTGATGTGAGATGTAGGAGAGCTGGGGAGTTGGTTTTTTGTTCCTTCCTTTCTGCACATGTTGGACCACATCTGAGGCTTGAGTGAGGCAGCTCAGCCTGCTTACCTTGGCGTAAAACTGCTCTCCCCAGCACGGCACCCTGTCCCGGCTGACATTTTGGCAGGTTAGCAGGGCGAGTTGGCCCGCCTGCCGTGGGTGGCTGTGGGAATCCCTGGGCTGGGGAGGTGGAGGAGAAGGGAGCTCTCGCCTGGTGGCAGTGGCCTGTGCGATCTTCCATCTCAGAGGACCCTGAGGAACCCAGCACAGAGCTTCTCCCATCTCCAGCCGGTGCCCTGACGGCCTGACTCTCGCCTTTCAGTAGGCTGAAATGAAAATGTGGAAAACAGATGTGACCTGACGATACTATCTTGTTTAACTATCTATACCCAGATGTTTCCAGCTTGTAGTGCTAATTTCCACTTACAGTTATCCAAGAGCTAAATCCAAGATGCTCGCTGCCCTCAAGTCTGGGAAGAGGAGTCAAACTAACCTTAATGTTAGCCGTGTGATCTTTGCTCGATCCTGCATCTCTTGCATCCAGGTAGGGCAAGACTATCCATACCCAAACTGTCACATGCATCTAAAAATCTCCTTCTTGTAGTGAAGATTTTTCTTCATTAACTGGATGAAAGGATTGAAAAGCAAGAGGGATAAGACTATTTTGAGAGAAGTCTGTATTTCAGGGTAAGTACTTTGCAAGGGCTTTTCATCATGTCCTTTTTTTGAAGACAGTATGAATAGGTTTCTCAAAGGGATGCTCTTCCCTCGAGACCGCACATGCCTTTCTTAAATTTCATTGGCATGTGACCACCGAGCGCTGAAGGACTCGTATGAATTTTGCTAACTCTATTTGAAAGGCAAGCTGTTCTTTCAGCCTCTTGCAGAATCTGTATGACAGGAGACACTGTAATCAGGCTGGAGCGGTAATTGCATTTGTAATGTGAAAGACAGAACAGAGTCTAAAATTCTCATCCTTGACTGGCTCTGTGGGGACTCAAGGTAGTTAAAAAAAAAAAAAAACAAAACAAAACCCAAAACCAACAAACCCAACCATTGCTTTTGACATTTAAAATTGGTCTGGGCAAAACATTAGGAAACAACATACTCTAGGGGACAAGATGATCTAATACATCTGACTTTAAAGAAACATGCTGCCGTGGAAACTTGTGTCTGTGCCTATTTCAAAGCACTGGCTGCTGCCCTGATCTCCCCTGCCCCCCCCCCGCCCCCCAAACCATCTCAGCATAGTCAGCCAGTTCCAGGTAAACTTGTCCACTGCCTTTTATTTTGTGCATGTACCTGAGTTAGCTCCATTCCTAAGTAACCGGTTCCTTCTCAGAAGAAAGACTTCTAGGATGCTACCGGCAGCTTATTGTCCCTTTTTGGAAGAAAATTGCTTGCTTTTAAGTAGTTTGCCTGAGATCTTGACTATTCTCATGCAGCTGAGGCTTCCTGCATTGGTTGACCTTCTTGGGATGAAGTTCCAGCCACCCGCGTGCACCGTCTGCATTTAGCTTTAAGGGAGAAGCCTGGAGAGCCAATCTGTGCCGTAGGATTTCGCCATCACCGCTTTGTTGTTCCTTGGACGTTGCAGTTGCGATGTATGACCATCCTCAGTGGAGCAACCGTGATTTACAAACAGAAGCTCTCCGCTGTTTAATGCTGTTGAATTTTGAGAGGTGTGGAGACGGGAGCTGAGCCAGAGCGAGCCACAGGGGTTGGATATCCCCAGTGCTGTGGAAAGTCACGGCTGGGGCTCTGTGGCTTGAGCTGGGGATGTTTCTGCGGTGGCAGAGCCTTCCCGGGTCCTTCCTCTGGCCAGCCACCCCTGCAGTTCAGACCTTCATAGCTCTTTAGGACAAACACAGCGAAGGGGACTTTGCATCCCAGGTGCATATGAGCTTGCTTACATCTGAGTTACTCGAGGTTTTGCTTTAATAAAGGTTTGGCATTCCCTGTTTGGCTGGCTTGAACCCTAGACTGATTTCTTTCTTGTATGTAATTGTAGGTGTGGCGTGGACTTTCCCAATAGGACGTTGCTTATTCACTCCCACTCCTCTTCTCTCGTGCTGCATAAAGAATATAATAAACTCTCTTCTCAGGGTCTGATTTTTGCTGGTTTGTTCAGGAGCAGGTGCCAACAGCCACTCTGGGCAAGCATGAGGTGATACAGGAGAAGCTGTAGAAGAACCTGAAGGATTGACTGTGGCCTCCTCTCTGCCCCTGAAGGATTTAACTGCCTTGAAAGGTTTCCATTTTCGTGAAATCCACCTGTAACAACGAAACCTGGGGAAAAAAAAAAAAAAAAGAACCACCATCTCTGGCAGACTGACTCATGTTGGTGTTTGGGTTTTTAACTGGGGTGAATGAGTCAGCCTGTCCTCAACTGAGTGTTAGTGCAGTGAAAGCACCAGGACTATCAGCACCGCTTGACCACCCCTTTCCTCTTGTTCTGGAGGCCTGTGCATGACTGTAGGAACCACTCTTCCCTCCGTCCTGCCCACTGTTACGAAGCGGGTATTTCCAATGTGCTAAACTACGGAGAAAGAGGAAAAAGTGCTCTGTGAGGTTGCCTCGGTTTGAGAGAGGCAAGTTTTCTGCTCCTTATGCTGGCTGCTAAGTCTCAAAACTTGTTGTAAATGTAAAACCTGAGGAGAAGTCCTCTTAAAAAGCAGAAATGGGATACAGCCATCTTCCCTCTCCTCCTATATCCCTGGGGGAGCGGGAATGGTTCTTTGTGTACATAAAGACCTGCCACTTTTCTGAACTCGTATGTGGTTTTCATGGCACGCTTGCTGAAATCCCTACCTTGCGCTGGCTGCACCTCCTACTGACCTCTTCTCCCTTCCACTGTGAAGAGGATGAGAAGCAGAGGATGCTTCGTTGGGGTGCCGCAGGCACTTGGTGTGCTTCTCCATCTGCCGTGTCCTGTCCTTGGCTCTGCTGCTGACCTCCTGCGGAGGGATGGAGATGCTCCCCTCACTTTTCTTACTTGCTTTTTCCTTTCTTTGAAGCTTTTAGGGCCAGGGTGCACGTTTGGGAGAGTGTCTGGGTGTTTCCCATTGTTGGGACTCTATGGCAGGTATTTTCTCTCTTTGTTTACAAAAGGAGGACCAGGAACATGCAGAGGTCAAGACCTTGTCTGAACCTGAACTTTTAGTATTGTAACTCTGATGACTAAAGGGAGCTATGCCTAGTCGCTCTGCAAACAAATCCTTATGAATCAGCGTTTGCACCGTAGAACTTCATGCAAGTTGATTGCAAAGTCACTAAATGTGCAACAGAATAAAAAATGTTAGCTGCTACGAGGTTAAGGCTTTATGGGTAGATAAGTACCTATCTAGAGGCCACGGAGGACCGGTGACTACAAAGTTACGACAAACTCATACCAAACTCTTGTGTTTAGTCCTTGGGATAGGGCCTTGGTGTCTCAGGACCATCCTTTGCATACTGGGCACTCATATTTTTCGTTGTTCATCCCTTCTTCTGAAGAGAAGAACTCAAGGATGTGCGGTAATGCTACAGAAGAGCATGCATGCCCGGGTGCTGAAGGCACGGCTTTGGCTTGTCGGCATGCGGGAGGATCCATATGGAAATGGGCACTTGTGGAGACGGGAACCATCCCGACTGAAGTCGAAGCAGATGGGATGCGCAGACTGAACCAGCCCATCTAGTTTATGCTTTATTAATCAGACGTGTTATCAGAGTCATCTGGGTTTTCTTTCCTTTTCTCTTTCCAAACCAGTTCTTCTGCTTCTTCGCCCGCAGAGGTACTAATGAGGAGCACAGTTTGAATCTTGAAGACTTGCATGGCAATGCTTGTTTGTCGTGGTCTATATTAACGCTGTAAAAACTTTGGGGTGAGAACTCAGTGGAGCTTTGGGAGCTGTGGGTGTCATAATTTTTGGAGTTGGTGGTATTGTCCTATTAGTGTTGTCATTTTTGGAGTTGATGGTGCTTCTCCTGGTAGCACGTCCTCCCCCTGCGTGCTGTTGGTGTTTGTAAATGCTTCCACCCCATGTGTTAAGCTATGCTGCTTGCTGTAGGATGCTTAAAAACTTACAGGGATGGAGAAGGTGACTGGATCAACTCATGGAAGAGAAGTGCAAAGATCCCTGGGCAGAAAGAGTCCGTGCTGGAGACTGGGAAGTGTTCTGGGGAGAAAATGGTACGTGCTGGTGTGGGTCTGACCTTGCTTCCCAGATCTGCTGCTAGTTGCTGTTGGAGGTATTGAACTAAACATATCTTAGGTGTGTTCTGTTGTGCTCGTTTGGGCAGTCTCAGGCTGTAACGATGCACGCTAATTTTTAATATTTTACTGGAGAAGGCAAAAACCTTTTGGAGGTTAAGGCGCTCGGGTGGGAGCTGGGAACAGAGGTTTCCCCAGATTTCCCCTCTATCCCCCGGTGGGTTAATATCTACATCCTCAAAGGCAGTGCCCTTATCTGTATGCGAGGGAGAAGTGGATTGTAAAACTGCCCGCGTGTGGTGTGGGAGACAGCGAAACCCCGTAAAGCCAACCTGTGCTTGTGTATCCGCTGTGCAGAGACGTGGGTCTGTTTTACAGCTGCCCTTCGGCGAGGTAAAGGGGAGGTCTGTGGATTTGCCTTGTGCCCAGCGCTCTTCCAGGGAGACCTGATTGCGGCCTTTCAGTACCTAAAGGGGGCCCATAGGAAAGATGGGGACAAGCTTTTCAGTAGGGCCAGCTGTATCAGGACAAGGGGTAATGGTTTTAAACTAAACCAGGGTAGGTTTAGACTAGATATAAGGAAGAAATTCTTTACAATGAGGGTGGTGAAACCCTGGAATGGGTTGCCCAGATTGGTGGTGGAGGCCCCATCCCTGGGAACATTCCAGGCCAGGTTGGACGGGGCTGTGAGCAACCTGATGTGGTTCAAGGTGTCCCTGCTCCTGCAGGGGGGTTGGGCTGGGTGACCTCTAGGGGTCCCTTCCCACCCAAACCATTCTATGATGATTCTATGATTCTAAAATACTCATTCACTGAATGAGCCGCAGGACCGGCCCTGCACAACTAAGGGGGCAAATGGCTGGTTTGCCAGCCAACTTGGATATTGCACGGATCCCTCCCCTTACAGCAGGACAGAGGATGACCATGTCCGGACTTTTCCCTTGCACACACCACACCTTGCAGCCTCGAGGTCCTTCTCCGAGGCGCCACATGCCTTTGTGCATGCACAGCATCTGCTGTCTTCATAGGATGCTGGTGTCTTCTATCAGCGAGTTAATTGGGTCCCTCGGTGCAGGGATATTTCCTGCTGCTGCCTCCTTTTTTCTAAAGCTATGCATCTACCACGGGCACTTCACTGCTGATGAAGATAGGCGACGCTGAGCGATCTGCCGTGCCTGAAGCCAGCGGAGGTTAAATGGCAGATGAACCTTTGGGATTGCTTTCAGGCTCTTGGAGGTGGGGGGGGGGGGGATGCACATGCTGAAAAGGCTACTGGAGTCGTTTTAATTGCGGCGTGTTTATCGTGCTTACTGTAAACACAGCAGGAGATTGCTGCTTCTCCGGATCCTGAAAGCCATGCGTCACCCTGCGGACGGTGTATCGATCCTGGAGAGCTGTGGGGCGCAGGTACGCGCTGGTAGAAATCTCAGCCCCTTCGTTTCCAGCTGAGGATGAAATCCCTCTCGTTCCTGTGCTTCCTCCTCAGCTTGTGTCAAACTTTAATGATTTTGTAACATGATTTTGCATTGTGATTCCTCCTTCTGAAAGCAAGCAGCCCTGTTGCTAGGGGAGGGGAAAAAAAAAAACCAAACCCTCAGGAATACTAATCTTCAGCAGTCCAAAACTGCAGATAACATTGAGTCACTGCTGAAAGCCTCAAAGCAAAACAGATGTTCAGTTTCTAGTGACTAAGTACTAAAGGTACCAGATGAGCAAAGTTTTAACTGAAGTATTTAATTTGTGGTTGGCAACTGAGACAAAGCACGAACAAACAAGGTGCAATGCATAAACGGGCCTCTCTTCCGTCTTAGAATCGCCTGCGTGTTTTCATTAAAACTTTTTTTCCATTTTTTCCCCTTTTTTTAAATAGGTCTTTCCGGCTTGACTCATTCTGACTGTAATTGTAACCTTTAGTTCTGGGTGGGAAGGCAATTATTTTGCAAGTCATGAGACCAGTGGTCGGGCGAGTGGGCTTTTGCTGCTGCCTCTGTCATCTCCCTGTTTGACAAGTCGCTTCTCTAGGAGTGCCTTGTGCCTGTGAAGTTGGGGGTAATTGTAATTGTTCTCAAAAATAAGGAAACTGGACTTAATGGTGCGTCTGCTTGGCCTTACTTCTGACTTCGTGAATGAGCAGAAAACTTTGAATCTGCATGCGACAGTCATGCAGCAGAGCCTTTGGGTGCAAGATGATTTTTGAAGACCTGTATTCTTAAAAAATAAATAAATACATAAATAAAAACTAAGATCCCAAGAACCTGGGCTCTTTGGGCAGCCAACACTGGAAGCTCCTTGAGATGCTTCTGGTCTAGGTGTTAGGTTCCCATTCCTTTGGTCGTTGGCAAGAAACCTGCAGCCCTCTCTGTCTGTTTGAAGCACAAGTGCTGCGTCCCTCCTGGCCGCTCAAAGCCGAGCACCCAGGCAGAGGAGCGCATGATTTAATGCTCAAACATAAAAGGGAAGGAATTGTGTCCAGGTCCCTCTTCTCAGCAGCACGTGCAGCTTGTGGGTTTCTCCAGTCCGATGAATATCTAACATAAAACACATAAAATTCCTGAGAAAAAGGACCATGGCCAGAAGTTCCGTCCTAGTTAAGTCCATTAATCGCCACACTACGTACTTTCTGGTGTAGTGACTTGCATATTTGGCTGCTTAGCATCATAGCATCGTCAGGGAAGGACAGAAAAGATGGGGCTGCTCCCCCTGGTACGTGGGAAGTGGATTTGAAGTGCTGAGCCCAAGTGCGAGCTGAAGCCAGGGCTCCATCTCGCTGGTCTTGCAGGATTTTGTTATTGGCAAGTTCTAGATGGTTTCTGTTAAGAAAAAGGCTTTTTGGATCTTTTCTGAGGGCGCCTTCCTTTGTAGGCTTTCTCAGGAGCCTGTTTGCTGAGCACTTAATCTTCCATCCAACTTAAGGGAAGAGGGGCAGACACCAAAATTTGTTGGCGCCTTATTTCACTGACTTCTTGCATTTAATTGTTCTTGAATGGGCTTTTATGAGAGTCTCTGCCTAAATCAAGAAGCTAAAAATTAAAATAATTATTGTGGTGATGGAAGCAATCAAAAAGGCCATCGGGTTCCCGGTCTGTGTGCAGTGGAAGAAAGGAGCAGGCTGGGTTTGATCTGATCTCCTGGGACACGCTGGGCTCCAGGAGTTAATTTTGCCCCCGGCTTCTCTGTCCATGAGTAATCCATTTGTGCTGGAAGTAAATGGCAATTTCTTGCAGTGAGGACAGGCTTCACTACTGGAGAAAAAGATATATATTTATCATCCATATAGCTGATGCTCTCTGTGCCTTTTTTACTTGTTGTTCATCTAAACCAGGCTCTTTGGTGATGAGCTTGCCTGTACGAGACCAGATTTTGTAGTGACCTACAAGGATTTTTCTTTCTTGCATGTGCCATTTCCCTGCAATTTCTATCACTGCAATAATGAAGACTGAGCAGATAAATGTGAGATACCCCAGCTTTTCTGAGCCAAAACTATAAGTACAGGTAGGTGACGGACCAGCTCATCCTGGAAAACATTTCCAGGCATATTGATGGATGAGAAAATCATCAGGAGTGGTCAGCATGGGTTCACCAAGGGGAAATTCTGCTGGACCAACTTTGAGAAACTTCTACGAAGAAATGACTGGCCTGGTAGATAGATGAGGAGAAAGCGGTGGATTTTGTCTACCTGGACTTCAGTAAGCCCTTAGACCCTGTCTCCTGTAAGATCCTCTAGAGAAGCTGTTGATGTACGGACTGGATGAGCAGACAGTGAGGTGGGTTGGAAACTGGCTGAATGATGGGGCCCACAGGGTGGTGACCAAGTGGCACGAAGTGTACTGGGAGGCCAGTAACTAGCAGTGTACCCCAGGATCAATACTGGGTCCAGTCCTGTTTAATATCTTCATTAATGATCTGGAAGTGCACCCTCAGCAAGTTTGCTGATGACACCAAACTGGGAGGAGTGCCCGATACTCCAGAGAGTCGTGCTGCCATCCAGAGGGACCTCACCAGCCTGGAGAAATGGGCCAAGAGGAACCTCATGAAGTTCAACAAGGGGAAGTGCAAAGTCCTGCCCCTGGGGAGGAACAACCCAGGCACCAGTATGTGCTGGGGGCCACCCAACTGGGAAGAAGCTCGCAGGAAAGGACCTGGGGGTCCTGGTGGACACCAGGTTGTCCCTGAGCCAGCAACAGGCCCTTGTGGCAAAGGTGGCCAGCGGTGCCCTGGGCTGCGTTAGACAGAGCCGGGCCAGCGGGCGAGGGAGGGGATCCTTCCCCTCTACCCAGCACTGGTGAGGCCACGCCTGGAGCACTGGGTCCCAGTACAAGAGGGACATGGAGATACTGGAGAGAGCCCAGCAAAGGGCCACGAAGACGATGAAGGGACCGGAGCATCTGTGCTATGAGGGAAGGCCGAGAGAGCTGGGACTGTTCAGCGTGGAGCAGAGGAGGCTCGGGGGGGTCTCACCAATGTCTGCACGTACCTGAGGGCAGGGTGCCAAGAGGAGGGAGCCAGGCTCTTCCCAGTGGTACCTGGGGACAGGACAAGGGGCAATGGGCACAAACTGAGACCCAGGAGGGTCCCTGTGAACATCAGGAACCACTTTTTGACTGTGGGGGTGACTGAGTGCTGGCACAGGTTGCCCAGGGAGGTTGTGGAGTCTCCCTCCTTGGAGATATTCAAAATCGGGTTGGATACAGCCCTGGGCAGCCGGCCTGGGTGTCCCTGGCTGAGCAGGGGGATGGGACCAGATGTCCTCCAGAGGTCCCTTCCCACCTCAACCACTCTGGGATTCTGTTAACTGGCTGTCCTGCAAACTTTTCGGAAGGCAAACCTGCCAGGATTTAAGCTCATTTTTGGGTAAGGTAACATCCAGCACTGAGAAGGAGATCCCTACACTCTGCTGGATATACGCTGGGGTCCCACCAGTGTCCCTCCAGCTCTATGCCATCACTCAGTGAACAAGCACCAGTTACTGCACACCACGACAGCCCTCTGCCATGTGTGAGACAACCCTCACCTCCTAGGAGCCACGAAGCTCCTCAGAGGAAATGAACCCAGAAGTTGCCCAGGGAGGTTGTGGAGTCTGCCTCCTTGGAGATATTAAAAATTGGGTTGGATACGGCCCTGGGCAGCCGGTCTGGGTGGCCCTGGCTGAGCAGGGGGGTGGGAGCAGATGTCCTCCAGAGGTCCCTTCCCACCTCAACCACTCTGGGATTCTGAGACACAGAGGGTTGAGGACCTTAGGATTTACAGGGATGGGCTGAGCCCTGTGTAGGGTATGACTGTGTATCAGTGCAGCCAGGTTTTGAATCACACGGCACTCTATGATCACACCTTGGGTTTTGTATGCAGTGCTGTGTAAAATGGCTTAATAAGTCTCCTCTTGCTGTTGTGGATTAATTTGTATCTTTATGCTGTGTGTTTTCTTTCGCTTGCTTCCTCCTTTCACCTTCCCAGATGTCTCCTCGGAGCAAACTTCCGTGACTCTTATTGTTCTGCTTGTTTTCATTCTCCTTCTTGGGTAAATGTCTTTTTTTTTTTTCCGAAGTGTGGTTTCCTAAAGCTCTGCAAAATGCTCTTGCCCCGCTGCATTTTGAAGTGTTAGTTGCAAAAGAAAGGGGAGGGACTCCTAATTCAGGTGCATTTCTTCCTTTTATCTTTTTTTCCTTTTGAAAAATGACTAAACCCACAAATAAATAATGCTAATTTTTGCTACCATCTGTGTATGCAGGACCAAGCCGTTTCAGGGTGGCGTTTTTACTGCTTTCTTTATCTGTTAAGGGGGGAAGAAAGCAAGCTCTTTGCATTAGCAGCAGTAACCAATCTCCCACAAATTGTAGTCTGTGCTCCCATCTACCACTAAAACCCAAAGCAAACAAAGATTCGTGCAAAGACAGGAAGCGTTTTGGGCGTAATTGCCGGTAGATCTTTGCTTTCACGATTTTTGGTTTCACCCAAAAAGGCAGCCAAGCAGTGCTGCGGTTCACTTGGGTGGATTTATTGTGAGCTCTCGCTGTGCTTTAATTTGACGTTTTTGGCACCTCTGTGAGTTTTAAAACATCCTCTGCGAGAGTCTCCTGGCCACGCTAAATGAAAATGTCCCATGGAGGGGAGGGAGGGGGCCGGTGCGTGGCTGCGCGGGTGAGCTACGCCCTGATGACAGCCCTGCCTCCAGGCTCCTTTATTTTGGCCACGAGCCTCCGTTTTTGTAATCCTGCCCTGATCCCTCGCCTTCTGCAGGGATCGGGGTTGGAGGACCCTCCAGTTTGACCAGATCGAGCTGGGAAGCAGGTGTCTCCCATCATCTAAGGCGATGGGGTGGCGTTGGTGGCGTCAGTTGGCCTTGGCTGTATCAGAAGACCTCACCAATACCAGGACCTGATTTTGGGTCTACTTTGGGGGCCGGAAAAAAAACCAGCCCCCTTGAATATGGTCCAGAATGTGGTCCAGAAAACTACGGAACAGGTCAGGCTCCTGGACCCCGTGTGTTGAATAGCTGGATGGCGGCATGGTGCAACCCCACGTCGGGGGGGAGGTCTCCCTGTGAAGTCCTCGTGTTTTTTTTCTGCTGTGTTTGTCTCTTGTTCGTATGAGTTTACCAAACCATAACTGGGCTGCGATTTAGCATCAGATCTTTCGGGGAGCTCGTCACACCCATGTGTAATAGCGTAATAAAAAACATAACTGCTTAGCTTTAATGTGTCAAAATAACTCATTTCAAATATCATATTGGGGATATGAGGGTCTAGAAGATAAGACAGACTTGCATGGGGAGGGAGTATTGAGTAATGGAGCCACAGCTGTAGTTGGGGGGGAAACCTATCTTCCATTTTGGACCTGGGGAAGTGGTTTATCTGCCTGAAAAACTGTTTTTTTCCCCCATGGGCTGAATCGCTTGGTCTGGCAGAAATCAGCACTTGCCTGGGGAGATGCATGTGAAGATTTCAGCTACTTGGCAATCCTATGCATTGTGCAAGTTGTGTGATATATAAACTGTTGAAGTGTTGATCCCTTTTCCATAATTTTTTGAAATAAAGATTCTTTTGAAAAAGCTTCAGCATTTCTGGCCTCGGTCTCCTACAGCACTTCATGAAGCGTGTGGGTATTTTTCCCCTGTACCCCACTCTGTAAGTAAAGGATTCTTCTCTCAACTTCCTCCACGTATTCTCTGCTCCCTACGTGTAATATTCCTGTTACAAATAACCGCGTTATTGAATCCTAGAGGCACCTGCATTTCCGTACCACATGGAAGTGAAGGTCCGGCAGGTCGGTGCGTAGTCCTGCCCTTCTGGGAGCAAGAAATTGAGATGGAAGCAAGGAAAACATCTGTGTCCCTATAGCTAAACGCCCTTTCTTGTCTGAATACAGAGCAGCCGTGTACATCTCTTCCCGTCCCGCAGGAGGCCAGGGAAGTGGCAGACAGACGTGCAAAGGATTATTATATTTGATCAGGCTTTGAAATGGGCTGTAGATAAAGCCCTTGGTGTTTACTGGGCCATTAAACATTTATTAGCCTCCGTCCCAGTGTGTTGCTAGCACTGTAAATAACAGCTGCGATTAAAGTGAAGATGGGGTCAGCAGTTGCCTCTCGCACCGATGTTTGTAAATGGAGAAGCAGGTCGTGTAATTTTTAAGAGCCTGGTTGGGGGAAACATCTGCCCAGATGCCTCCAGGAGAAGGGGCAGGTGAGCTGGCAGGCTGGAGCTCCCCTTTATCGCGAGGAAATGCTGAAATCTTAGGAAGTGGGGGAATTTAGACAACAATGAAAGCAGATTAGGGCCAGAGTTAGGAGTTAATTTATCCCTGCCCTTCCTAACAAAAATACTTCACGCCCTCGGATCAGAACGGCTTTTGGATCTGGATTTAATTAGGTTGAGGGAGGGTTCATGCCTCTGCCCCTCTGACTGTCCCAAATAACCCCCCCCCGGCCGCCCCCGTGCTCAGCCGCCCCCACCAGGCTCACCGAGGGCTTGGTTTTTGCTTGTCGGCATTTCCATCATCAGACTCTTATTTCCCTCTCCCCCCGCCCTCCCCAAGCTTTCACAGGGAGAGGAGAAGCATCGCCGCAGGGCTGAGGCTTGGCCCGTGGGGTCTCAGCTGCAGCACCTGGTCGGACGATGGGGTTTTTGAAAGGAGGAGTGTGAAGGGATTACTCGGGATCGCTGGGAGGCCACAGCCTGGTGATTCGTACCGCAGGCAATCCCTCTGAAGTCAATGAGATTGTAAAGCGTGTAAATCAGTATGGAATTTGGCTTTTGCCTCGAAAAGCGGGGGATATTTGTTTTACTTGCATATAAATGACTTCTAATAAGGCTCTATAGACACGACTGATCCTTCTAATCACACCGTTGCTCCTTGCAGTCCCAAAGTTGCTCTTGCTATCCTCTCATTTTAAATAATAAAAAAAAAAACCAAAACCACTTGCATGGGAAATATCTGTGGTTGCTGCCGGGCTGTGAAGCGTCGCCGGGAATGACTCAGGCGGGAGCGTGTCCTCATGTGCTTGGGACCTGCGGTGCGAGTGGAGAAAGGAGACGGTCTTGTTTTCACACTCTCTCATTTTGAGTCTCTGCTGTGTTCCTGTTCCACCATTTAGATGTCGTCAGGCTGAGGGATAATTAGAGGGAGCCTGTTTTGCTACAAAGCCGGATCGGGAATCCACATTGCCATGAACAAGCTTGGGTTATTTGTCGGGGAATGCAAAGCGATGGAGTGGGCGTCCGGGGAGCGTTGCTGCACCACGAGGGAGAAGATGCTCTGCCGCTTTTTCCCTGTGTCTGCAGAATAGTTCTCCTTTCTACGACAACTTAAAAATAAATAAAAATTGATCGCCGCCGCCTGGCAGCCTCAGTCAGCTACGCCGAGCTGCTCGGGGGCAAACCCGGGAGTTGCTGTTGGAGCTCCCAGGCATCGGTTCGGCTGCCAGCTTTGCTGCCTGGGTGCTGGTTGGTGGTTTGGGTGCTGTGCACAGCAGCCTGCTCTCCACGTGAGAGGGCTTTAATGCTCTAATAGAGCATTATAATAAAGAACATCGGCTTTTCGCTTGCTACAGTTGAGGGGATCGTTAACTTTGGCCGATGTGTTCTAACAGCATAGGTGGTTTTAGCTATTTCAGGCTCTCCTTCCCTTATAAAAATGCATCTTGCCTATTTATGTGTTGTGCGGCATGTGGAAAGTGTGGTGAGCTTTGGTTGAAAATGAAATCTAAAACTGGAAGGAGTCCTACAGAAAGTAACCGAGAAACTGGATATATTTAACTGAATAATTGAGAAAATAACCAGGTCCCATTGAGCTGGTTGTCAAGGGCATAATTTACTTGTCTGTCCCCCAACTTGATGAAATAGTTATTGTTTTCCTCTCCTTACTGACATACCCACAACTCCAGAAGAGCCACCTATCCGCTCCTGCAGATGGCCTAACTGATACATGCCTAATTCCACCTCGGAGCCATTTTCGTGAGCAGAGCTTCATAGCTTTGAAGGCACCTTCCCCTGTGTCAGGCCTCCAGAAGGGTTTGTGCGGTAGAAGGGTTTGCCCCTTTTCTCCTCTGATGCTGGTTGGCCTAGCAAGGGTCCTGCTCCTGCCCACAAACCTTGCCTTCTCTAGAAAAGGGAAAATAAGGTTGGTTTTAAGGCAACGGTCGAGATTTGGATGTGAAATCTGGCACAACTGGAGATCTTTCCAGCTTCAGACCAAGCACTGTAGGTTCCTCGTTGTCTTCTCTGCAAAACAGAACAGTTTAAGCCTAATATTTTTTTTTGTTCATTAGGCTCCTGGTGTATTAGCAGACTGCCTAGCCTTGGGCTACTCCCCAAATGGCCTGAGCTATTGTCTTCAGTCTTCTTCTCCACCCTCTCCATGCCTTCTGCAGGCTGGTGTACCTGCAGCTGTGCTTGCAGTACTTTGATAAACTTATTTTATATGGCGACTACGTTAGTGGCTGGGACCATCTCAGTTATACGGGATGGTTCCAGTCATCCACCACAAAATTCAAGCAGTTGGGGCAATAAAAAGGCTGTTTACTTAATATGGCTGATCTGTGCGAAACGACTCGGTCATCTTGGCACAAGCCTTTAACTGGGTGTTTCTCTCTTACAGGGCGCATCGAGGATAATCATCAGCCTTAAGAAGGATTGATTGTGTACTACTCATCGTCGTCCCGGTTTGATATTAATCGGAAAAGCTTTGACCGTCGCGTTGAGGAGGTGAAAAGTTGAATGAGCGTCCCTTTAAAGGTACAGTAGAGACATAAATGAGATGGTTTGGGTACAAAGCTAGTACTGCTGTAGTGTACAGCTTTCTCATGGATTCACAGCTCTCAGTCTTACAACATGAAGCCATGGGGAACCATCGTTTCCCTGTTTGATCTTAATGAGCGTGGTCTTCTTAGACTGGGGGCTTGCCTTTGTTTTGATGCAGACTTTCATGAATCCAGTATTTTCTCTTTATTTGCTTGAAAGAATCTTTCATTTTTGAAACTTCTGGTTTGTGTTACGAGGCACGAAGAGTTTATGTACCGATACTTGCACTGTTTTCAAGAGAGCTTTTCTTAAGGCTTTTTTTTATCGTTTATACAAACCAGTGTTAGGTTAAAATACACTGACCTCTGCTATTACCTTGGCACAGATGGGTGCATAATTCTGGCATGGGTGATTTATTAAGGAGGAGGAAAGAAAAAACCCAGAGTCTTTTTGAAAAAAAGAAAGGTCATGGAGTAAGAAGGAGGTTATGGAGTAAGAAGGAACATTACTGAGGACATTAGTGAATTAAAAAGCTACATCCAGCAGGGAGTTTGTGGGCAGTTGTTCTGGTCAAAGTTCTTCCCATGGTCTGACTTGAGGAAAAGATTGAGGAATGCTTTTTAAAAAAAAAAAATATTAAAAAAATCTTACTATAAGATTTCTTGTTTGGTATTTCAAAGGACACATTCCAACCAAAATGCATTTGATGCTAGGATGGTGTTGCTAGAGTAGTGAATTGAGATGCGCGTGTGAAATCTGGTGATTTTTATACGAGGTCTTTTTTTAAAGCATTTCTTGTTGCCGTGGCTGTCACAGATTCACCCTGTCTAGAGTTGAAATTTGTATATGTGGTTTGATATTTCCTTAAAGCTTGCACATAGGGTCCTGCTCACACCTTGTGCTTCATAAACTTGACCCATTTATGGTTTCATATAAAAATTCTTTGCACTCTTTGCAAACCTGGTGTGATACCTCTGTGCCAAACTGAAGTCAATTGTAACTTTTATGGATGACTAAGTGCTTCCCCTTGAATTTGTGTGATACTTAGCAGTAAGTTTCAGATCTGTTAGTGTGTGTGTGTGTGTGTACAAGCATGTACGTAACCGAATTTCATGTTGTGTTTTGCTACATGTATTTTTTAGTCTGCTTGGCTCACTTTTTGATTTGGGAACAACTCCTATTGAGTTCAACAACTGAATTAATCCCACTAATTTACTGAGAAGATGCCAACTGTCCTAGAAGAAGGGCTTTGTGGTGCAGGCTTTCTCCATAGCCGATCCCAGGAAAGGATTAAGTTCAATGAGGCTAAAGTCAGAGATACAGAAGGAATTTGCCTATGCACACCATAAACATTAATAGCCTAAACTCCACTTACTATTTAGTTTTTGCTTGTATAAGAAAAGCCTTTTCAGAGAAGCAAGAGACTGATGAATATGTTCAAATATGAGAAGGATGCTACTTGCGCTCAGGCAGTAGCTTTCTCATAAAAGCCTGTAGTCTGGACGTGCCTACCAAGGCTTCTTAGCTGTTTGGGCTCGGAAGCCGGCAATTCGGTGGCCAGCTGGAATCCTAAACCTGCTCAAATCAGCAGGATGCACCTGAATGCACGTGAAGAGGAGCGGCCGTGGGCTGACGCTTTGCTGTGGCCAGTGCTGTCTGATTTGACCGGCCAGCATAAACGGTCTCATCAAAATTGCTCACGTGGGAGTAGTTTGTCTGGCATGATGAATCCAGATGTGGATGTGACTCTGTCGGCTGGTGTGAAATAGTCCGCTTTCTTTCTGCAGCGAAATCCTTTTGGAGTAAGTCAGCAAGGTCCACAGTTAAGGTCGTGGGACTTGTTCTGCTGTTTCAAGTAGGGTGGGCTGCTAGGCAAGATACAGAGGAGGACACTGGGGTGCTGCAGGTGTCCATCATGCTGTGAGCCTCTTGACTCTTGAGGGCTATTGGAAAGGCACTTTGGGCTGAGTGGTGTTTCTCTCTGAAACTGGGATTACGAAATAGCTGATGTCAGCTGGAAGGGTTTGAGCACCCTTTTATGCTTTTATGGGTTACTTTTTCAAGTGTTTCATTATACATCACTTACTGATCATGTCACAGGTCCAAAGCATTCGGATTTGGATTATGTGGAAGAAAACTAATGCGTGAAGTCTATACAAACTCAGATGTACTGCTAGATTTGACATTAGGAAAAAATTCTTCCCCGAAAGGGCTGTCAGGGGCTGGAAGGGGCTGCCCAGGGAAGGGGTCGAGTCCCCATCCCTGGGGGGATTTAAAAGCCGGGCAGATGCAGTGCTTAGGGACAGGGTTTAGTGGTGGGAAGACAGGGTTAGGGGAACAGTTGGGCTTGATGATCTTAAAGGTCTTTTCCACCCTAAACGATTCTATGATTTCTGGGCTTTGTTTTCACTGGCCACATTCACTTGTCACAAGTTACCATCCCCTTTTTGTCTGCCATTTCAGCAATGTCACACATTTATTCTAGCTCAGACCTAGCACAGGGTATAATGCTGGCAGACCAGGGAGCTTGCATTTGCAGAACGCAGGTAAGAAGACTTAAAAGTTTAGATCTGAAACCTCGATTACATTCTAAAAGGTTCTGCATGTGCAATTGGAAACCTTGGGATCTCAGACATCTCCCAGGTCTGGTGGCACCTCTGAGCAGAGGTCACTGTGATCTCAAATCAAAACTGGCTGAACTGAAAACACTGTGTGACTGGAGGGGTGGAAGGAGGGTGGCAGGTAGGAACAGAGCCACTAGCAAACACTTGCCATCTCTCCCAAAGAGCATGAGTGGGAATCATAGAATATTTGGGTTGGAAGGGACCTTATAAGGTCATCTAGGCCAAGCCCCCTGCAATGAGCAGGGACCTCTCCAACCAGATCAGGTTGCTCAGAGCCCTGTCCAGCCTGGCCTTGAACCCTGCCTTTCCTAGCCAGGGATGATTGCACTGGCTTATTACCACCTCATCTTCCAGGGCTTCGGTGTCTGTCCCAGCTTACCCTACAGGATAGGACAGCTGCACTGAGCCACACTTGGGTTAGCCCAGGTTTTTCCACCTTAATTATTTTCATGATCCCTGATGGTGTGCAAAACTTGCAGCGACAACACGGGCGGGCTCATCTTCTCCCTGAGCCTTAGGCCACCAGGCCTGCCTTAGGCAAGCCTTAAGCTTGCGTAAACACTTGTGTTTAGAGAAATCAAGGGCATTGTTCAAAAAGGCTGTGCTGTTTCAGCGCTGTGCTAGCAGTAAAGGATGTGGCACAGGGGCGGCTTCGTAGGAAATTCAGCTTTCAGAATCTGCAGAGAAGCCACCACCGTGCGCAGTGGCTGCGCTCCCAGCAGCGGGTCGGAAGCTGCGTTTTTGGGATTACTGCCAAGAGACGTTTCTTGGAAACTCCTCCATGTGCAGTGCGAACAGCAGGACGGGAGGTCTTGATTTGAACTCTAGATGATAAAACCACTGAGGTTTTGGCAGGGCTGCGTGTTTGGATGCCTTGTTCTTGGCCTTTCACGTTTGGGTGTATAGGTGAACCCCTGCCTGGGCTGGCTCAGAAGTTTCCATCTGACTTCCTAGCAAGCTGAATTTTCCATTGAATAGGGAAGTTTTTTGGGGAGTGAAACAACTCTCTATTTTGTGGATGGAATTCTCCAACCCTTTGGCTACACCCAGTCAATTTTTCTGAATCAAACTAGTGCTGAACCTACCCTGCAAGGTCATTAATTTTTCTTAAAGCTGACGTTCTTCTTCCATGTTTGCCCTCCCTGACGTGTAGTCTTGCTGCTTGCCGTACCTCTTGGCCTGTAAGAGGGAACAATAGTGTAGGTCACCTGCCTGCCTGCGACTCACCGAGACACTCGATTGACTAAAAAGCTTTTTTTTTCCTGGTAAATCTCATTTTGGGCTGAAGGAGAGAGGAGGGAATGAATATGTAATCTCTGACTAGATCCAGCACCGATTTCTTCAGTAGGGGTCCATAAGCGCTGCTGCAGTGGAAGTAATACTGATCATTATTACTTGCCTTTAAATTCCCCAAAATACACTCACGCAGAGATTTAGAGGCTCACAATGTGAGATGAGGCACGGAGGGAGGAGGGGGAACTCGCTGCCGTTGCTGGAAGGCGAGTTACGTGCTCACCTATTGGGGCATACGATCACGCAGACAGCAGCAACATTTGGAGATTTGGCTTCTCCTGTCCCAGCTGCTGTGGGCGAATGTCGGGAGAATAAATGAAAAATAGACGGAGCTGTGGATGTAGCCTGGAGCGTCAGTTTGTCTTTAGCCTCAGCCTTTTTTTTGGTATAGGTTCTCCATCACTTGCTCTGAATCCCATCCTTCTGTTTTTCAGGAAACGTTAAAGTTTATGTGGAGGAGGGAGGAAAATCTCTTCCTTACTGCAAGGGCCCGGTCAGCATCTTTTTTTCTGAAATCCCTGTGAAAGCAGTTTGTCAGAAGACATTAGGGGAAGCGGAGAGCTGAGCCTAGCAGAGTCAAGCTGAGCTTGAATACTCCCTTGGTTTGAGCTCATCCGTATCAGCAAGGTGCAGTGGGAGCAGAAACCTTTATTGGCGACTGTACAGGATAAGAAGGAAGATTTCCCAAAGGTTAGGCTTCTTCCCTCCAGTTTTGTTCTCCGAGGAGGCCCTGAGAAAAGCAGATACACTGGGAAGTTGGTAACTCCAGACAAGTACGTGCACGCACCGGTGTGCATACCCACATGTGCGTACACGGAGTGCTTTCCCAAATAGCCTAGAACCTGAGAAAATGGAGATAAAATCAAAAGACAATTGAAGTTAATTACGCTTTCAAGGCAACTGGAGATTGGTTGGAATCTTGTGGGATTTCTGAGGCCTCCCAGTGCTGAGTGTGGGGAGTTAGGTTTGGTTGCTGTGGTCATTATTGTCTCAGTTGTGACTGTTACTCTACTGCTGGTGTCAGATGATGTCGGCTTTTGGGTTGTAGATGACACAGATGTCATCACTGAAACACAGTTACCTTCCCACTGCAAATTCTTCTTTATGTCACTTGGCTGCGCGCTATACATATCCTTTTGTGGTGAAGGAAGCCTACCCTTGCTCTTTAAACTGCGCAGCTTGAATTTGGATGCAATGTAAGTTTGGGGTTTAGATTAAGAAACAACAAAGAAAGCATTTTGACATGTGACTGAACTTCCTTGTTCTTCTTCCGCCCACGTACTTTCCCCTTGCTTTTCATCCTCACCAAAATCTGGCCTGCATTTTGCGTTTTGGGCAATGGCGAGGTTGCTAGCCTGACTTGAACTTCATGAACTTTTCCAAGGAGCCTTCAGAAAAAGCCACATTCCAAGAAGTCTGGGATATCTCTTTGGTTTGCAGAGGAATTGGGATGGGACCAAACTCTTACAAATGCCGGATGTCGGACACTCAGGGGTTTATTACAGGTGAGCTGCTGCAGAGTAACAGAATTAGTAATCCATCATGATTGGTAGTATTAGGTTAACGGTTGGACTTGGTGATCTTGGAGGTCTTTTCCAACCTAAACAATTCTATGATTCTATGATGGTTAAATGTCTTGCTTCCTATGATGTGAGCTTGAGAAACAAAAAGGAAGAGCCTTGCTTTAACTCTAGAAGAATCAAAGTCTTTAGGGATCTAGCAATGGGAGATCACAAAATAAATAAAACTCTATGGGACAGTATTTCTTGCTGTGCCCTTCTGTGCCTGTGTGAATTTAGGCCAAGAAGTGCTCCACTAACTTCAGAATTTTGCCTGACTTTGGGTCTACAAACATGTTGTAACGAAGTACTGTCAAAGCACGTTATTATGTGAAATTGCACTGCACATTTTCTGGTATGTTCTTGTGAGTATTTCATCAGAATTGTACTTCACCAGTAGAAGCACGTGATAGTATTCAAAAGATAACGCATACTTGGTTTTATTCCCTTAAGATGGAAGATCTTTCTTCAAAGAATCATGAATAAAACAAGACAGTGCCTCATAGCGGGTATTAAGGAAAAAATAATCATAAAAAAAAGTCTTTGGAGTGGTCTTTCCCTCTGGCATCTTCACTCGGGTTCTGCAATCAGTAATTCAAAGGAGGTTTTGTGGAAAGAAGAGGCGAGATGCAGGAGTAGATATGACTCCCCCAAGGGTGGGAACTTCTAGAGCTGGGACCCGAGCATTTAATTCCAGCTCAACAATTCACTGTGAGATCATTATTCTGTTTGATTAAGCTGCACAATGCCATAATGCTACATATGCATTGGCGAATCCTACTGCAAGTCTTCGTTTGAGTATCTAGGAGCCATTTGCTATCCCTGACATATTTTTGCTTGAACTTTGAATTTGGGGAAGTATTCCATAACCTTGGCTGGTCTTACTCTCATCTGATCATCGGGGCTGATGTATTGCTAGTGTTCGGTGGTGAACACTGGTGCAAAAAATAGCTAAAATGCTAATATTTGATAGGTACGGGTATAACTGTAGTGATGACAATGTCATTTATAGTTTTCACATAACGGTGAGTAGTGTTGTGTTTTTAAGCTTCGTTTCCTAAACATGGGAGAGCGTGAACAGGGCACAGTCTGCATTTATCAGCCCCTCCATCCCCAGTAGCCTTTGGAACCACTGAGCAATTTCAGCCACGTTTGAGAAACTTCAAAGTCGTCTAATCTTGCAAGTCCTGTGAAAATTGAGTAGCAGGGAGATTCGAGCGGAGAGATCGTAAGCCTTCCCAGGCATGATGGAGAGTCCGCAGTGTAAATTTGCTTCTTGCTTGCCACTAGGTCATCCATACTTGATTTGTAGGATGATGCAATTCCCCAGTTGAGGTCATGGTATTACCAAAGCCTCACATGTGATACTGGGCAGTCGTTTCCCCCCACTGCTGCATTAACCCCTATTGTACGTACGGATGATTTCATCTCTGGTCACTCGGAGGCACGCGCTGCCTCTTTTACAGAAATTAGCAGATTTACCGGCAGCACCTCACACATCAAAAAACGCTGTGTAAATGCCGTCGGTGCCCCATGCCTGGAGACCTGCGAGCACCTAATGCATCACGTTGCAAACTGCGAAATTGAAGATTCAGCCCCGCTTTAATGCTTTAGCACTGTAAGTGGCAGAACTAATGTAGCTCAGCATACTAATGAGGGAGGTATTTATCGTTAAGTGCAGAGCCGTTAGAGAATGGCTGGCGGTTCAGCTTCACCCTTGAAACCTTTCTGGGAGGCTGGTCTGCCTCTTGGGCTGAGCCTTGCGGGGTCCTCGGCAGACAACCGGCATCGCAGGGAGAGCACAACGGCCAGAGGCAGGAGAAAAAGCCCAACTCGAGGACTTTCAGGGAAATGGCCCAGAAAATTAAATCCCCTGTATAATCTGTGAAAGACCTTAAGTAAGGAAGGAGAAGGGATTGGTGTGGAAATGATTGATCTTCCTGGGGAGAAAATGAAGATGAAAACAAGAAGAGACCTAAACCAGCAGGTTACCACAGGGGTAAAAGTGAGATGCTACAGCTTACAGTATCGCTTGGTGGCATCCAAAACGTTGGTATTTTCATTTTGGAGAACCCCTTCTCCAGCACTATTTGGGTCACTGTCATCTGTTAATTTTAATTGGAAAAGATCAATATGAGCGAAAGTGTCGCTTTAAATCTTCTCTACGCTGGGTCGAAAAGCATTTTGAGCTGAAATCTGGTATTGGTGTTACCTGGAAACAATGAATGGAGAAGGCTTCATTGAGATGAAAGACTGTTTTATAAAGACAGGACTTCAAAAACCAGTGGCTTTGTCAGGTACTACATCATTAGGGGCTCACTGGAAGGGAGGTATAATTCACACTCCTCAAATTTGTCATCTGGGCAGTTTAAATTCTCTACCTAGAAAGGGGTGGGGGAATACTTGGGAGAATTTTGCTTGCGAGGATGGTTTCCACCAGGATAGGAAAATGCCGTGGACAGAGCGCCCATCCAAGAGGGTGTGGTGGTTTCTATGAATTTGAATAATTTCACACCAGCCCCTGGAGGCTGTCCAGGTTCGAAATGGCAAACCTCGGAATTACATGTGATGTAATAGCTGGGTTACTTAAAACCGAAATGGTCTCCTGAATCTCTGTCCTCTTGGCTTGGATGGAGGGCCTCCAAGCGCGAAGATGGTTTTGGTTTAGATGCCCTTAGCTGTGAAATGTGCATCAAAAATCCAAACATGCAAATTCTGCTCTAATTGCTTGACATCTCCACATCTAGCATGTATATCCCCGGGATGATCTTGATTTGTTTCCGCCGAGAACGTGAAATTCCTGCTGAACCGCACGGTGCAGAACTAGGAGCAGCGCGTTGACACTGTGTTGATTGGGAACCCAAAGAATTTTAAGAGCCTGATGGGAAATTACAGCAAACAAGGGCTGTTGGCAACTAACTTCCAAATCTAAATCCTCCTTGAGCACAATACGGTACAATTATAGCAGCTTTCCCGGGTCAGGAAACAAATGCTGTGACTGCTGTGTTCCTGTGTGTGATATTTATGACACACAATGTTATCTTTGTAATTGTTACGTATGCTTTTATGTAGTGCAATTAGGGTGGGGCTGAGGTTAATGGTAATGTCAATCGTTTTCGTGTTCTTAATTTAGACTCCGAAAGCTGTCGTTCAGCAGGGAGTGAGTAACAAAAATTATTCATGCTATTGTACTGCTGTCACATCTGCGGTGCAGGGAGATGGCTACGGCACAGCCTAAATCAGCCGAGATGGCCTAAGTCTTGGATTTACCTACTGAAAAGCTCATGAGATGGCAGGGTTAGGTTAAGCATTGGACATGATGATCTTAAAGGTCTTTTCCAACCTAGACGATTCTATGATTCACTTAAGCTTTGGCGTTTTCTTCTGCTTACACCACTGTGGAAGGTCCTGAGGGTCTTACTGGATGGACTTGCTCTGAGAGCAAACCCAGCGCTTGGAGGCGCGTCGGGCTGTACGGACTTGAACCCAGCTGAAGGTCAGCTGAGGCACAGGAACTAATTACGACATACTTGTTCAGAGAAACTCGCCTCTGACGTGATGACTTTTAGTTCACCCTAAATTTCTCTTTTCTGAAACGTCTTCAGGAAATGCAGTGGAAACAAGTGCAGAGTCCCTGGGTATGTGGTTACAGGGCTTTTTTCTTCCCCACTAACTCCCATGAGTTGGGATGCGTCTGGCTACAGGTTTTATACAAAATACCAAACTCAAAATCCCAAAAAATAACAAAAAATTTCTAAAAAACCACCACAACACCCAAACCCCCTCAACTTGTTTTGCTTAGTGACCACCCCTAAAATACCTTTGCTCACTGAAGTTGTGAAAATAGGCATCGCATGCATTCTGAGTATTGGCTGAGGGGTACAGCTCAATGACAAATGAAAAAAATAGAGGAGATTGGCTGTATGTTTTTTTACTTCTGCAGTGTCTGGTGATGGTAGGAGAAGGTGAGGAGTATGACTGCTGTCTGCAGGATCAGGTCCTGCTGCTGGTGGTGGTTCTCATGGGACCATTCTGATGTAGCCTTTACCAGAGGGGAAGTTAGGATGCTGGGTTCCTCCGCTTCCTAATGGGCTGAAATGCATCTTTTTGCACCAATTTAAAGTTAAAAAGATATTAAGTGCAAGTTTCTTTTTCTATAAACTGAAATGGCACAGCCATCTTCTTTGGGCAGTTGCAGAAGAAACAGAGGCAACGATTTTGCCAAGGATCAAACTTCTTTTTTTTTTTAATTTTTTTTTATTATGTGCTCGGTTCACAAACAAAAACCTTATTTGCTAAAGACCATTTGCTTTTGCTGCAGCCGGACCGAAGAGGCTGTGCTCAGGAAGCACCAGAGGATCTGGCTTCATTTTATAAGAAAAAACCACTTCTGCGAGTGCTCTTCGTGTTGTACTTCCTCAGTTCAGGACTCCAAGTCTTTCACAAAACTGAGAAGCATCCCATGGGGCCGCAGCCGTCCTGGGGTGGTGGATTGAATGACTTAAGTATCTTTTTTTGGGCTGATTTGTGACTGTAGCTTTAATTTATTGCCTCCTCAGTAGACCACAGATATGTTTGTTATTTGCAATTACATGGTAAAAAAAAAAAAAAAAAAAAGAAAGACCTTTATTTGGATTTTGTAAGTCATTCTTTCTCTTTGCCTTGGCGTTTGTTGCAATGAATTCCTTTTATGAGGCTTGTGGAGAAAGCTGGGTTGAAATAGCTTCTCAACGGGGGACATGAAGGGCAGTGGTGGTGCAAGCCCAAGGAAAGATAAGAACAAAGGTTCCTTGGCTTCGCTGAGACTGGTGAATGCAACCTTTGCCCAACTCAGTGTGGTACCTAGACTATTTTAAAATTGTAGCTTTTTTTTTTTTTACCCCAGAAACCCTTCTATCTTAAATTTAAACTACCTACAGGAGTTGAACTTCAGGTTCTCTTTCAAAAAAAACCATCCCCAGCATGGGCACATTGTGGTCTGATGATGATGGTCACCATATGCCCCTACCTCGATTCAGCAGCAAGGCTGCTTGTTTGTCATTTAACACAACTTTCAAGTTCTTACACTGATGTTTTCCTGCCTGTGTAATAGTTTCTCTGTTTTACTCTACTGAATCTGGTCAATTAAATTTTTAGAGTGGGGAGAAACTTGTGGTCCAAACCCACTGATTAGTGATAAAATACTTAACAAATTTAACAAGTGGTCTTTTGTGTTGGTTTCTAATCCATCAATCTTATAAAAGCAGAAAGCTGTGTATTACCTGGATGGCTTCCCTAAGTGCATGAAGCTTGTGTGAAAGGTTATTTGGTGTCCAAAGAAGATGCGGGTTTTGTTTACCCAAAAACCTTCATTCTCGTGGAGTTCCGTTCTGAAGGATCGTAGATAGTGACCTCAGCTTTCAAGTGGTGCTGATCTCAGGAAGGTCTGCTGTCTGGATTTCAGGCTGTGGTGGAGGAGTTATCTTGTCTGCGGTGTGGTGGAGTTGCAGGCTCACTGCATGAAAAAAAGTGGAAAAAATGAGATTTTTCGTGAATATTTTACTAAATTTAAAAAAAATGTAGCCCTGTGATTGCTTTCCTATAATTACTTTCTGCCTGCGTGAAAATAACATATGCCAGCATGAACCCCAGTGGCAATGGGGGAAGGATTTGAGTGGGAGAAAATGAAGTTCTCTCTTGATCAGTATGACATCAGCTTGATAATAATATTTTTATTTGGAAAAGCATTGCACCGTGCCCCCAAAGAGGCACAGGCTTCTTTCTGTTTTCTCTGTCATCTGGAGTTGTTTGGGGAAGGTTGAATACTACATACAAAATGGTTAAGATTTCATGAGGAATGGATCATCTTTTAAGAACAGTCATCTGCTCAAAATCCTTTTTATTTCTCCAGCCTGAATTCCTGTAAGGAAGCTGGGAGCTCTTCACCATTAAGTGATTACGGCTGCCTCTGGCCACCTCACGCTCAGGAGAGGACAACTTGTGAGCAGGGTCAAACGTGTCAAAAGGCCCTTGAGTTAAAGAATCGTCAACACCGGAGGTCAGGGTGGTCTTGGGGCTGCAGCCGCGGCTGCTGCTGCTCTTTCTGTTTCTCCTGGGCATGGAGATGATGTGGCTCCAGTCACGGAATCATGTCATGGTTTGGGTTGGAAGGGACCTTCAAAGGTCACCCAGTCCAACCCCCCTGCAGGGAGCAGGGACATCTCCAACCAGATCAGGTTGCCCAGAGCCCCGTCCAACCTAGCCTTGAATGTTTCCAGGGATGGGGCCTCCACCACCTCTCTGGGCAACCCATTCCAGTGTTTCACCACCCTCCTTGTAAAGAATTTCTTCCTTAGATCCAGTCTAAATCTACCCCCTTTTAGTTTAAAACCGTCACCCCTTGTCCTATTGCAATAGGACCTGCTAAAATGTTTGTCCCCATCTTTATTACAAGCCCCCTTCATATATTGAAAGGCCGCAATCAGGTCTCCCCGCAGCCTCCTCTTCTCCAGGCTGAACACCCCCAACTCTCCCAGCCTGGCCCCCTAGCAGAGGAGCTCCAGCCCTGGGACCATCTCCGTGGCCTCCTCTGGCCCCGCTCCAACGGGTCCCTGCCTGTCCTGTGCTGGGGACCCCCGAGCTGGACGCAGGGCTCCAGGGGGGTCTCACCGGAGCAGAGCAGAGGGGCAGAATCCCCTCCCTCGCCCCGCTGGCCACGCTGCTTGGTAGGTAGCCCAGCCATCCCTGTATGCCCTCAGCCCCATCCTCACTCCCCTTGGGAACACCTCTCCAGCGCTGCTCGGAGCTCCGCGTGGGGGAAAGTAGAGGAAAGCAGTTTTTCTACCTTTTTCCTCCCTGGGGCTTGGGTTGGATGGAAGCACTCAGCCTGTCCAGGGCCCTGTGGACCATCCCAACGAGGACCAACCTTCCACCCCGCTGCTTCGACACGTGCCTTCAGGTTGCCTCTCGCCCGCGCTCTCGTGTTGGTTTGAGTGCAGCAGTGCCCGGGCTTTTCCCAGCATGGGACCCCATGGAAATAACTTGATTTTTTGGGTGGGTAGACTAATCACTTCTCCTGAAATGCCGTTGTTTCAACATCAAGCTGCAACCCTACGATTCTTGGCTTTGGGGTGGGACCTGAATTAATGGGCTCGGCCCAGGCTGCCTTCCACCACACTGCTGTAAATTAGGAATAAAACGACTGCGTGAAAGGAGACGCGCGGTGTGCGGTAGTGAGAGCTGCGGGGTGAAAGTCCCTCTCCCTGCTGCTGCCATTTAAAATCGAGACTAAAAGGCAGTATCTTAAAAAAAGAAAGTTCTGAAGGTGATGCTTGCATGTAGCTCTCTTTGTTCTAGGTGGTGATATTATATCTCCCGGAGCCGTCTGTACTCCTGATGCCCTTAGACATTCTCATCCTCTGAAGTCTGAAAGCTTTTGAGCAGCGTTTAGCAAAGGACCTCTTCAGGACTGCAGCGCACGGGGCTTTTGGCAGCGTGGGTTTTCCAGTCGTTACGCGGTTAATCGTTAGGCTACAGCTCCAAAAAGCAAAAAGAGAAACCCTTTGCTCATGAAATGGGTGGAAAAGGAATCGAGTTTTGTATAAATCAAGAGATTTATGCAGACGCGTGGTGTTGTCGCTGGAAAAATTCACGGGGTACCTCAAAGATAATGGGAACGGCAGCACTGACCAGCACAGGATTGTATTTAAAAAAAAAAAAAAAAAAAAAAAGGTTTGCCTTTGATTTTTTTTTGGATGTTGGAGAAAATCGTGTGGGCAGAAGTAGTGGTAGAGCCTATGCACCTAAATCAAGAAAGCTTCTAATAGGTTTCCCTAAATATTTTCATGGTGAATTGAGATGGTGGGGGAGATAAAATGATAAAGCTCGCAAAATACCCGGAGGTTCCCTTTCAAAGGGTGGTAAACTGGATTTCTGAGCTTTGAGGGAGCAGCCATGGGGGAGTTACCAGGAAGCCGAAGCGATAAATCCAGGATTACTGCTCGGATGTTTGCTGATGGTAAACAGACCCGCGAGATCCGCAACGGCGGCTGGAAAAGCTGTGACACGGTGCAAATATCCACAAATTGGTTAAAAAAAAAAAAAAAAAAAAAAAACACAAAAAACCACCAAACCCCTCGGTGTTTAAACTAGTTCTGCAGGCAGAAGAGGTGGAGATGCCAAAATTGGGAGGAGCATTGATACCCGGCGATGAAAAGCTGTTTCCTGAGTCGGAGGCTGGAAGGATGGATCCTGTAGGTTCAAGTAACACGGGGAGGCTGGCTTTCCTATCGCTAACCGCGTTCCCTTTTCGCCGGGTGATATTTATTATTTCACTTGGGTTATAACTTCCTCGTCGGCGCACGGGGGTGTGGGAGGGGGAAGGAAATGACACTTGCTTTCTTTGCAGGACGTTTCGAAGATCTGCAGATTAAAAGGCTGGCTGTAAGAGCTAGGTGTTACCGGAGACGGTAGAAATAACACGCTTCAGAGAAAATTCTTGCAGGTACGTCAGGTGAAGTAACCTGAAACCTGGCATTCGGGGTGCGGCAGAGGAAGATTGCAACCCGTCCAGTTTTGCTTTGTAACGTAACACACCGTGGAAAAGGGCCTGTTGCTTGTTTTAACTTCTTTTTTTTTAAAAAAAAAAAAACAAACCACAAACTTGTAGCGGCTCGATGGTTTTCGGGCGCTCCCAAGCTCTTGCTCCTGCCTGGTGGGGGTTGAAGGGAGCCGTGCTTTGTTTGCACGGTTGCCTCCAGAGCCCCGTTTCCCTTCACATAGTTGCAATCAGGCAGGAAACGGGTTTCTTGTCCGCCGAGCCAGCCTGGTTTTCTCGACAGCGAAAGCTTCCTCCTTGCTTTCTCCCTGGGCCCTGCTGGGAAGGTCTCCAGCTCTGCTCACCCCCACACTTGTCCGTGCAATTCCTCTGGAGCGATATTGAGCCAAAGTTTTCGGTCACTTAAGCCTCACCTGGCTCTGCACCATGCTCCTTGTAGTTTTTCTACCTTATACCCCCCCCCCAAAAAAAAAAAAATAAAAATCAAGCGCCCTTGCCTGCTTCTTTTCATATCATTGTACAAAATGTCGCTGTCACACCCACCGGCTTCCTTTTAGGTTTTGCCCGGCGCTGGACTCCGGGCGCCTTGAATAAAAGCATTTTATGCTGGGACATGGCAGCGGCAGGCTTTCCTACTGGCATGACCAGACTCTCAATGTGACATTCAGAGCTGTAAAACACTCCCTGACAATAGCTGGTGTTGTTCAAAGAGCGGCATAAATAATCGAGGAGATTTTTTTCTTTTTTTCTTTTTTTTGCCAGAAGAATAACATCTCCCCCCCCGCCTGGCCGGGGAGGCGGCAGGCTGTTTGCATGCACAGCACTAGGGGGGGGGGGAAGCGTTGTAGCATGGAGAGGAATCTCAGGAAAGGGGTGACATGGAAAAGGGAGACTTCAGGTCGTTATCTAGAAGGTTTTCAACACCGTGGCGCTGGGATTTCTCTTAAACGAGGTGTTGGGACCTCTGTTCTCTTGTATACCCATTTTTATGCAGAATAAAATAATTCCGTCATCCAGATTTTTGTGTGTTTGTAGCATGCCGGGCTGGCTTTGTGGCACAAGCTTTGATTGCTCATAGGGTGGTTCAGGTGGTTAAATGAGGCCTCAGGAGGTCTCCGGTCCAACCTCCCACTCCGAGCAGGCTCAGCCATGAGGCTGGACCAGGCTGCTCAGGGCTTTATCCAGTTGGGTCTTGAAAACCTCCAGGGATGGAGGTTGCACAACCTGCTTGACCTCACGGTGGAAAAGCTTCTCCCTACAGCATGGACATCTCTTGGTTCATCCTCTGCCCATGGTCTTGTGTCCTCCTACCGTGTGGCCCTGTGAAGAGCCTGGCTCTTTCTTCTGCCTGACCTCCTTGGAGATGCTGGAAAGCTGCTAAGCCCCCTTTCTCACCTGGCGAGTGTGCCCAGAGAGAAAAAGGGACAAATACGTCTGGTTTTGTGCAGCTACCACATACCTCAGGTTTTTCCTTGTCTTACCATGTGCACCTGAGTCCACCCCACCTCCGTTCTACTCATTGATCAAAAGCAGAGGGGGAAAAGCTTTTCTGTCTTCATTTAATCTGTGGCTTTCTCAACTTAGAAACAGCTAAATTAGAATTGAAATTAAAAATTAAAAAATCACTGAAGAAGCTGCCAAAAATCTGGATTAGCAATTCAGTGAAATTTCATCCCAGGTCATTAGCCCACGTGCCTGGTGACTTGCCTCTTCTGAAACTTCAGTGGAAAGTATGTATTTCTAAAATTTTTTTGCTTCCAGTCTTGACATTCCTTGGTTTCAGTGTACCTAATGGGTGATGTGGTACAGGCATCATTTTGGCAATGAGGTGGCTTTTCGGTGCCGTCACCTGAATATGGGGCGGAGCGACTTGCTGTTTTCATCCTCTTCTCTTCAACCTGATTTTTCTGTTCTTGTAATTCTTGCAGAAGAGGAAGAATGCCAGCACTAGAGCAGCTTCTTTCGTGCTAATTTCTCTAACGCTATGGAAATAAAGCACTGGAAGAAATGTATCTTGTACAGTGAATATGCAGAGGAAAAAGCTTTTGTGCATCCATTAGGCTGAAGCTGACCCCAACCTCATCTGTTAAAATTGCATCTTTGTAAAAACTGATATAAATATGCTTATTAAAAAAAAAAAAAAAACCAACAAACTGTTCTAAAACTAAGCTTAAACTGAAAAAAAAACCCCGCGGTGGTGGTGGCCCTGCACAGACTCGGCTCAGCACGTGATGTGGGTATGAATGAGCCCCGGCAGTTTTGTCTCCGGGCTGGATTAGGCGCAGTTGCTACTGGTTACTGCACAGCCCGGCGAGGCGAGCCTTGGCTCTGCCGTCTTCCCTTTCCTCCCCGAAAGCACCGCCGAGGCTTGGGAACCCCACGGGGTGCTGAGGACGTGCCCCGAGCCATTGGTGGCGGGGTACGGCTGAGATCTTCCCAGCCCACACCCGTACAGCGTCCCTTGACGTCCCTCAATGTCACCTACCGAGTTTTTAGACGCTTTATAGTCCTTTGCCCTCCAACAGCATCCAGAAGAGGCTTTTGCTTCTGGGATTTGCTTTGGGTTAAAATGTTCTTAGCATTTTTTTGTTTTCTTTTGTTTTTAAAAAGCCTCTTTACGGGATTGAAACCCCATAAAGTCCGGTTTTTAGCAAAGACACAGTGTGGTTTTTTAGCCCTGCTGCTTGCACGGGCAGTTCTTACTCCTGGAGCAAGCCATGGTGGATTTTTTTTTTTTTTTAAATTATTTTTTTTTGGAGATGTAAAACAAAAGCAGCTCAAGGCTGGTGTGTGCTGCTTTCTGCTGTCGGGAGGGAAGCAGCAGCCTTGTTCTCAGCCCGTTCCTGCCCTTGCCTTCCTGTGGGTCCATTGAACTGGCTCCCGTCAATCAGCAACGCTTTTAAAACGAAGGCGTGGGATAAAGCCGCGAGATCGCTCCTGTGTCAGCCCTGGAGTGGTGACTGTGCAGACGTACAGCGCGGGCAGCCGGTTTTGCGCAATCCTTCTTGCTTCTCTGAGGTGTGGCAGGAGGCGTAGCGAGATTAAAATGCCAGAGTTCAGGCAGAGATAGCCAAGGGCAGGATGGCTTCAAGTGCCCCGTGTTGCACGCAGTGTTCTGATCTCCGGCAGAGCTCAGGTTATTTTCCTTACCAAAATAACCCAAATCTGGGAGCTCCTGTAATCCCATCCACGCTGGTCTGATAAAACCAGCTTTAGACTTGCAGCCTTGCTTAGTGGAGAAGTGCTGGGTCCTGCACGCGGGTCACAGCAACCCCACGCAACGCTACAGGAGTGGGGCAGAGGGGCTGGAAAGCTTCTTGGAAGAGAGGGACCTGGGGGTGTTGGTCAACAGCCACCTGAATA
>JADKXX010003505.1:0-21593 GCA_017310255.1 Butorides virescens
CTGTCAGGGGCTGGAAGGGGCTGCCCAGGGAAGGGGTCGAGTCCCCATCCCTGGGGGGATTTAACAGCTGGGCAGGGGCGGTGCTGAGGGCCAGGGTTTGGGGGTGGGATGGCAGGGGGAGGGGAAGGGTTGGGTTTGATGAAATTAAAAGTCCTTTCCAATTCTATGATTTTATGGGAAGGGACGCCGCAGCATGTAGTCCCTTCCAGGAGTGTTAACTGCATGTAGATGTTAATCTGGTTTCACAGCTAAAGCACGTGGGGACTTCTGCACAGAAGACGCCTTCTGCTGCGGGGGCATCTCCCCTCCCAGTGCTGACCTGCCTGTCGCAGGCCTAGCAAAATGCTTTCAGGCTTTATTTCACCCTGGCAGTGTCTTTTAAAACAAGGCTGGCAAAAGCAGCTGACTTGAGAAAAGAAAAGGTGTCGAAGCAGCGGTGATTATTGGAAGTGTTTGAGCAGTGTGGGGGAAATGCAAGGATAGGGCAATAATAAGAGGTGGCTTTTGGGCAGCGGTGTATTTCAGAGAAGGCTCAGTGAACTGAGCACACCTTTATGAAAATCAGGCATTTGGAAGAAGCCCTTGAAGGTGAGCTGGCCTCCTTGTAAATGGGCTGTGCAGACACAAAATGCATGGACACCTTCCCACCTCCGAGCTGACTCCTGGCCTCCCAGCCCCAAAGTACCAGCTGGAAGAGAACAAAGTACCCAGTCAATGAATCCTGGCTTTGGTTGTATTGACCACAAAATCTGCGTGCTTTGAGTGGTTTTGTCTGATATTTGCTCATGTATCTTTGTCATCCAGTGCCATGCTTGAGCAAAGCCACCCGTGACCTTGCATGGGTAGGTGCTGCCGCTGTGGGTGGCTCTCAAGGCAGCGTCACCACCAAGAACCAGGCTCGTCCTCTGTTGCCAGTGAAATTCTCTTCCAGATTGGCCCTTCCAGCACGATGACCTCCTGGTCATACCTATATACCTGGGAATTATTCCTCAAGCCGCGTTGTGCCATAGGGAGCGTGATCCCACATGTGTTTTACAAAAGCAGAGGGGGATTTCAGGGTTTGTGTTAGAAAATCAAAGCCCTATTTGGGGGAACTTGCAGTCTGACTCTCCAGTTGGACAGGCTCAGCTTTCCCTGCAATTTAAATATACTCTACCAGAATTTTAATCGTGCCAGTCTCCATAACTACATTTTAACTCTTTAGGAGCGTGCGGGGTTTCCGAGCCGCCGTCGCTCTCCTGTTTAAATGATACAGCCTCAGAGGAAAAGAACAGCTTTGATGTGTGTGTGCATCGCCGCCTTACTCCTCTGGAAAGCTTTTCCAGCTGCCATGTGACATTTGGGATAATCCAGAATATTTCTGCACAGCTCCAGGAGGTCCTTTCCTCCCCGTCTGCCTTCTTGGAGCTTCCCTGTCCTGCGTGGAAGTGGGGATCTCCCTCTGAGCACAGTTTTTACCTTTATTCAACCCAGAAGTTCCTCTGCATCTTTGAGGTTGGCTATACGATATCCGTAACGACTTGGCACTTGAATTCCATTTTCTTGTTCTCAGTTTTTGCTGGCACTTACATGTTCGAAAGTACGGCAGTTTCCTGACTAAATTAAACCAGAATAAACATCATATGTAGAGAGAGCTTCCAGTTTATTGCGTATATCAACAACATTGGAGAAACAGCTGTTCAGATCAGGGAAAAAGTCCCTGAAAAATCATTATCTCGTTTATTAGAAGCAAAATAAAAGAATTAATCTGCTAATGCTTTGAGTATCGGAGACAGAGAAGGGATTGTCTCAATTTTGGTTTGTTATGGTATTGTGGGAACTTGGTCCCAGCTGGAGCTGCTGCAAACCTGTACCCTGGCAATGCTGGAAGCTTTGCTGTTGATTTACCTGTGTGCAGAGTCAAACCCCCTGTGTACGCTTGCTCGTAGAGTATTATTTTGCCACCGGTGAAAGCTTCTTGCAGCAAAACCTTCATTTGAATAGGCAGGGTTTAGGATGGTAAGGGAAACGGGGATAGAGTAGGGTAGAACAATTTGGTTTCGTTAATGCTGCAGGCCAGTAGTGGAAACAGAAAAAGAAAATTAATCTCCTTTTTCCCAGGAGACTGCCTTACCTGGAGCACGTACCTCCCTTAAGAGGTGGTAGATGGATTTATTTGTTTTTCCTGAGGCTTGTGGGAAGTCTGGGATTTGGGAAAGAGCAGCTACGTGTCTCAAGAGTTCGATTTAGATGGCTCATTGTAGCCTGCCTTAGTAATGCCTGTTGCAGCTGGTGGTCCTGGTGGGCTGGACCCGTCAACTCCCAGGGACTTCTGATGCTGTCCTGGGCCCGGCAGCAGCCCGGAGAAGTTTTACTGCTCAAGGGTCTCCATCAGATGTGGTGGTGGGACTGAGCCTTGGCTAAACTTGGGCTTAGAGGCAAAGCCAAGCTCCTGCTCTTGTCCCAGTGCCTTTTGCTGCCAAGCCTGGAAGATCCTCTCAGGCACCGAGTGCCTGACCTTCATATGATCTGCAGAAACAGGTTTCCCTTCTTTGGTGCCTAATGCAGCAAGGAGCATGATCTGTAGGGGGAAAAAACACATTTAGCCCTGCCAAAGAAACCTCTTCCATGCAAATCAGCTATTTAATGTCACCCTCGTGCTTCCTGCACGCCCTCCCTCCATGGATTTGTCTGGAGGATAGCGCAGGAGCCTTTGAGTTGGCTTTCTACAGGTAGGAGCTCCTTCTGGTGACGACCACAGGGCATCCCAGCCCGGCGGGTGCGACGCCGAGAGCTGCACTGGCTGCTTAAAACCATATCGGGTCCAGTGCTAGAAGATGTAGCTGCTGCCAATCATCGTATTTACAACTTAGAGGCTTTCAAATTTGTCTGCACCAGGGCTTCCAAGTTTTCTGATACTAACGCCGAGGGTGTTGGGGGGGGGGGGGCGGGCTGAGTACTTGGTGCCTTTGCTGCTAATTTTTTCTTTTAAAGCTTAGGTAATGAATTGTATCAAACAAATCATAGCAGCTAAGGTTGGAAAGTGCTATCTGTGTGGGGAGGCAGTCCTGGTTGGAAGCTTGCTTTCACTTGGGTGAAGGACCTGAGCAAATTTGAACTGAAAATGTGTGGGTTTAACTAAAAAAAAAACCAAACCCAAACACTTAAAGCAGCACTTTGTATTTTTAAACAAAAAATACAGTGGTACAGAGAGGGCTTCCAGAGACCCAAACAGCTTATTTTACTGCTGGAGCAGGGTCTCCACAAATGAAACGGAACAGAAACCCTTGAAGAAAGCCAAGCCCTCTTGCGTTCAGTCGTCTGAAGACTGCAGGAGATCACCGTGATGGATTAAAGCAAAGCCCCACAGCTGCACGCAACATCTGGCACCACAGCTCGGTCAAAGATTTTCCATCCCTGAGGAGGTCTTGTCCATGACTTTGGCTCCAATTTCCATCTCCAGTACGTCCAAAGGTTACAAAATTCCCGTGGTAGGACTCCTCGTGCAGCGTTGGAGGGACCTGCTACTGGCACGATGAGTCCCGCGGGTTTTGTCCTGCCGTCCACTGTATCCCCCCAACAGAAACATCAACAGCTCTAGCAAAACTCTCGCAGAAAAAAGGTTGGGTCTGGGGTCTTTGACTGTTTGAGGGAATTTGGGCAGGATGGTCCAGGAGGTGGCTCCTCCAGGGCTTCGTCTCCAGAAACTTGCCCTGTAGCCCCTTTGTAATGTAATAGCACCCTTAAAGAGATGCTCAATGCTTTTTAAAGTGATGCACCTAAAGATTTTGTGCTGTAATTCTCCCCATCCTTCGGTCCGCTGGGTCACTGTGGACTTCAGCAGTGTTTGGGGGGGTCTGTGCATGAAAACTCTGAATTTTATCCAGCCTAAAAGCTACAGCAGAGCCAACATTATTCCTCGGTGCAAAGTGCTGAGCAATCCACAAGAAATAAAAGCCTGTGTTTGCAAAGGGTCGGCCCCTTGGAGTTACTGCTAGGGAATCCCTATTATATGTGGGGGGGTGTTGTTTCAAGCCATTTATGAATAAATATAAGCAAAAAAAAATGTTGATAGCTCCTTGTTTCATATAAAATTGAGTGGATTTATTCACAAACTCTATTTTGACAGCCAATCTGAAATCAGAGCCTGATAGCCAACTCTTCCAGGAACTCACTGAAGTGGTGCAGTGCCAGTGCCAGAAGTGAAAACCATTTTTCCTTCAGCCTCTGCTGCTATGGCTTCATTTTTCCCCCCTCGGTTGAGCTTTCGCTTGTGTTAACAGCCTTATTCTGCACTATCAGGACTGCTGAGGGTCTGTTTGACGTTCAACCAGAGCGGGACCAGGTCAGGGTGCCGCAGAGGTGTGTAACGGGGTGTCCTGGTAATGGATAAGATTTATCACAGTGCACACCACCAGTCCTCAAAGAGGGGCGAGGGCTGTTGCATCAACCCCGAGCCCAACAAAAAAAGGTGCTGGGGAATACAAGCGTTAATGATGGCCCTAAAGGAGCTCTTGTTTTTTGAGCAGCATGACTTGCTGTAGCTCTGAACTTGCGACCTGGAGGAGAAAAGCACAATATCCCAGCTACAATAATGTTGTATTTATATCCAAAGCTCAGAAATCCATCTGCGCGGAGGAATGAAGAACATCCTATCGCTGTCTGATGCTATAACCATTTTTAGAAATCTGGCTGGAGCTTGTTTCTTGGGTTGCTTCCTGAAGGGTCGCTCGGTGTCCCTGCCCCAGCTCCGCCGCCTGCGTGCGTGGAAATCGCAGCCAAAACCACAACTTGGCTCCATCAGGCAAGCGACATCACGTGAATCTGCCTTAAAAACAGCTCCTGGTTGCCTTTGCGCAGCTAAAGCTCTGCCTGGTGCCTGGGCAGTCTTTGGGCTGGGGTTTGGTGAAACGAGGAGGAGGAAAACCCAACGCATGGGTCACGAAACTGAAACCTCTCCTGGTGGGAACGAGGAGGTTTCCATCCCGGTGATTTGCATTGGTCAGCAGAGCAGGCAGTGGCAATGAGGCACGTGGCTGTGTTTGCCGGGTCGGGCTGCCATGCGGGTAAGGAGTAGCACCTGGAGTACTGTGTCCAACCTGGAGCACTGGGTCCAGTTCTGGGCTCCCCAGTTCAAGAAAGGTGAGGAACTCCTAGAAAGAGTCCAGAGGAGAGCAACTAGGATGATAAAGGGACTGGAGCATCTCCCCTATGAGGAAAGGCTGAGGGAGCTGGGCTTGTTCAGCCTGAAGAAGAGAAGATTGAGAGGGGACCTCATCAACACCTACAAATATCTTAAGGGCAGAAGTCACGAGGATGGAAGCAGTCTGTTTGCAGTGGTGTCCAGCGACAGGACTAGGGGCAATGGGTACAAACTGAAACATAAGAGGTTTCAGTTGAATAGGAGGAAAAACTTCTTTACTCTAAGGGTGACAGAGCACTGGAACAGGCTGCCCAGGGGGGCTGTGGAGTCTCCTTCTCTGGAGACATTCAAAGCCCCCCTGGATGAAGTCCTGTGTAGCATGCTCTAGGAGAACCTGCTTGAGCAGGGGGGTTGGACTGGATGATCTCCCGAGGTCCCTTCCAACCCTTGCCATTCTGGGATTCTGTGATTCATTAGACATAGAAATTCCCGAATTCAAGAGCTGGCAAGAAACAGCTCACTGAGGATATGGGATTTTGGGGGGAATCTAGGGATAAGAAGCACAAATGCCAGTTTGCTGTGTCCATTCACTCCCCAAAGATACAGGATACGGCCAAGCCTCCCATGAATGAGTTGTATATCCCAACCGCCCTGTTCAAGGAGTGGCTCGGATTAGCACACCTTCCCGAAAATGGGGCCGGCCTGGAGCCACCGGCAGGAATTGCCCTCGGAGTAGCGTGCGTGGTTCTGCCACGCCATCTGCCCCACGGCAGCTCGTGTCCCCGTTGCGCTGCTAAAAACCTCCCATCTCCTCGCCCCTTCCGAACTGCTCCTGGCAAACCCGGGCTGCGCAGAGGATGACCAAGTTGTGTGAATGTTGGGTTGTTGTTTTTTTTTTTCCCCCCTTCTTCGCAACGTGATTATTCGTTAAGGAAGTCAAAAGAGGAAGAGAAATAAAAAGGTTGCAAACATTTTGCTGGGTTAGAAATGAGACCTCGGCGACCGGGCTGCGCGTTGCCCTGAGTACGATGCGTTCGGCAGCTCTGGCGTCGCTGGGATGGAGCTCGGGAAGGTTGAGGGGCTTCCCAAGACGCGTTCAGGTAGGGCCATGGCTTGTTTATGCATCTACTTGTATCCATGTTGGCCCATATGCCAATATTTGACTGTCAAATCGTCGCTGATGAACGCCTCTCGCATACAGTTGTGCATCCGCTGCCTTCCCGGGACGTGGCTTTTCGGGTCGGTTGGCAACTTTGCATGCCTGGCTTTCTTGTGGGTTTTTTTCCCCCAACTAAATCACGTCAATTTGTAAAGGATGCCTCTTCTCAAACAGCTTTGCCCCATCTCTTTGCCTCTTCCGATATTCTTAAAAAACAGCGAGACCTGAATTTTGAAATGGCCTTGTTTCGCACGGCGTGTTTTCTCCGTGTATTTGTTCCCCACCTCCTTCAGGATGCGTAATTGGGTTTTGAAGATTCGAACCCGTCTGGTTTATCTCTGGGTGTGTCGTTGCTGCAGGCTCCTACCAGGTGTGTCGCGGCGAGCGAAACCCTTCAAACAAAACCCTTTCACGTACGCTTGGCGCGCGGTACATTGGGGTTGTGCCTTTAGCCGAGGTTTGGTGTCAGCATGGGGGTGGAATAGGTCCACAATTAACCCGGCTACAGCAAAACTGATTATTTTTGCGGTCTGTAATAAATTATTTCAGGGGATGGACATCCTAGGGTGGTTTAGTACGGATGGATGGAGGTTCAACAAGGCCAAGTGCTGGGTCCTGCACGTGGGTCACAACAACCCCATGCAGTGCTACAGGCGTGGGGCAGAGGGGCTGGGAAGCTGCCTGGTGGAAAAAGACCTGGGGGTGCTGGTTGACAGACGGCTGAATATGAGCCAGCAGGGTGCCCAGGTGGCCAAGAGGGCCAATGGCATCCTGGCTTGTATCAGAAATAGTGTGACCAGCAGGAGCAGGGCAGTGACCGTGCCCCTGTACTCGGTGCTGGTGAGGCTGCACCTCGAATGCTGTGTTCAGTTTTGGGCCCCTCACTACAAGAAAGATGTTGCATTGCTGGAGCATGTCCAGAGGAGAGCAACCAAGCTGGGGAGGGGTCTGGAGCACAAGTTTTACGAGGAACGGCTGAGGGAACTGGGGGTGTTTAGTCTGGAGAAGAGGAGGCTGAGGGGAGCCCTCATCGCCCTCTACAACTGCCTGACAGGAGGGGGGAGCGAGGTGGGGCTTGGTCTCTTCTCCCTGGTAATGGGCGATGGGATGAGGGGCAATGGTTTGAAGTTGCGCCAGGGCAGGTTTAGGTTGGACATTAGGAAAAACTTCTTCACTGAGAGGGTTGTCAGGCTCTGGAATGGGCTGCCCAGGGAGGTGGTCGAGTCCCCATCCCTGGAGGGATTTAAAAGAAGGATGGATGAGGTGCTTAGGGACAGGGTTTAGTGGTGGGATGGCAGGGTTAGGGGAAAGGTTGGACTCAATGATCTTCAAGGTCTTTTCCAACCAAAGTGATTCTATGATTCTATGATTCTATGTATGGAAGGACCAGCACTAAAATTAAGGTGACTGCCTGTTGGATTCATAGAATCATTTAGGTTGGGAAAGACCTTTGAAGTTCATCGAGTCCAACCATAAAATTAGTTGCCTTGGTTAGAAGCCTAGGAAGGCTTTACCTGCTGAAAACTGCCAGCTAGTTCGGTTGTCAGGGACACAGCCAGATGCTTTCTTTGCTCTTGGTTGCTCGTGTGGCTTTGACACGTTTTACCCTGGGATGAAAGGAGAAACATCAGCCGGCAAAACTGCAAGAACTGCCGGCGTTTGCTGCTGCCAGGCCTGCCTGGCGGTACCCTCAGCACGGTACCTAGGCAGGTAGGGTAAATAGGCGGGATTGGTTTAATTCTTTTTTTTTCACAAGGAAGGAGATAAGGATTGGATGCTGTCCCATTTTCAGACCAGGGGTTGTTTGCCAGACTTGAAGGACGGGAATTGCCGTCGCGAGGCAGATCAGCGCCTCGTGCCATTCACTCGGAGCCGGCGGGGGCTCCCCGCGTTGTGCTCCCAGCAGAAAGAATTAAAGAAATGGTTTGTGATGGAAACCAAACTGAATCGCTCTTACGCTTTAAGGGGAAGTAAACCAGTGAAGAATAACTTTATTGAATTTATTCCATCTTGCTGTATTCCCTTCTTAGCCGCAGAAACCAAACTGACGGTGCAGCCAGCTCGGATTTTGTGTTTTCCTTTTTTTTTTTTGAACTGGTTTGGTAGGGAGAATCGTTGGACAACACCTTTTTTGTATAGCTTTGGCTTCGTTGCAATCCAAAACTGAGCTGCTGGTGACAGACTTAAACTAATTATCACCGAAGGGTGGAGAGAAGAGTTTGTAAAGCCGCTGCTTGTGACAAGGTATTTGGTGTTGGGAGGTGAATCGCTGGGTGCTAAGGCGCTGATGCCGACCCACGCCAGTATCCAGATTGCATTTTTGGGAGGGGGAGATGAGTTTGCTTTCATTGCTAAACTTCTTAGGGGGGATTCTGCCACTTGTGCTTGAGGGGAGCCGCAAAAAGAAGCCGGCTGTGGGGTTTTTTGCTTCGTGCCTTGCTAATTCCTTTGGCCCCGCAGCTGGGGCAGCTTCATTTTGCTCCCTCCTCATGCTGCTTCTGGAGCATCCCCCGATTCCCGTGTGCCCCTGCCCTTTCGGTATTTCCATCCTTTCACCTTCGTTTTCCCTTTCCTGCAATAACTCGGGTTTATCCCCGCTTCCTTTGCCTTGCGTTGAGTTTAGGGTGCTCGCTGTGCCTGCTTGTAAACAAGGTTTGTGGCATCGATCGTCGATCCTCCAGGTACCTCCGTGGGATTTTGTGATATTTTCAACCCCGGGGAGGGTCTGCGGGGCATGGCTTGTCCCCTCGCTGCAGCCGGGCAACTTCTGGGTGCTGCTGTAAAAACCATCTCTTCTTATTTATAAGGTCAAAGCAGCAAAGAAATGGAAAAGTGCAGGAATGCTGAGGTCGAAGGCATTAAAAAGCTTTCACCTGGGCGTCTGTTCCTGGGCTGGTTTGGTATTTAAGCACCATTATTCTCTGAAAATTGATTATTTTTACTTCCCGCTGTGCAGAGCGCGTTGTGTTTGCTCTCACCTGGGGCGCAGTGAGTGTTACCATATGGTTTGCCCAAAGTTGATTTTTTTTTTAACGCTTTTAGTGGTAGGTTAGTGCTTGGTGCTCTTCTGCTGTATGTTTTTTAGCCAGGCAAAGTGCCAGCACGTCTGTTGGAGGGAAAACTGGCTGGATCCTGGAGAATAAACCGAGCTCAAATTCCCTCTGAAGGGAGAGAGAGCTCAGGTCCCGCAGGTAGGATTTTTCATCGTAATGATCCCACTTGGCAGCTAAATTAGTGACCAGGTTTGGTAGGAAAATTGAATGTTTTCAGGAGCATCCCCTGGTACCCAGAAGGAGGAGGGAGGTGCAACACCAGACCCGTCCCCAGCACCGGCAGCTCCGCACCGCCGTCCCCTGCTCAGGGACACCCGCCCCGGCCCGGCAGGGGCTCAGGCTGCAGGATACCTGTAGGATATCTCAAAAAAATCCATGTTTTGGTAAAAGACCCTGAAGTTCTAACCTTGATAATTACCCACACTAGGTAGACCTACTCGTGTGCGGCTATTTAACTGAACCGCAGAAAGGAAAAGCTGTCGCTTCGCAGTTTATTTGTTCCTCCATTATCCTCGTTCATCCAATTGGTAAGATTTAGGTTGTGGTTTTTTTTTTTCTTTTAGGGCAGGGATCATCAGGGATACTCTTATGATACATCCCCGATCCCGGCGAGCATTCCGACCTCTGTTGCGATTCAGCTGGGGATTGGAAGGGGTAAAGCGCAGCAGCTCTGGTTTTCGTGAGGACGACTTCTTTCTTCACGTTAGGCTTGGTAAAGCAAAGTGCAGGAGATTTGAGTCTGCTGCTCTTTATTTGTCTTTCTTACACACCCCTTGGTGTTTGTACCGCAGTGGTTTATTTTTCTAGCAGCCTTTCTCTAGGCTCTGAGGGAGGGGATTCTGCCCCTCTGCTCAGCTCTGGGAAGACCTCCCCTGGAGCCCTGCGTCCAGCTCTGGAGCCCTCAGCACAAGGAGGACATGGACCTGTTGGAGCAGGTCCAGAGGAGGGCTACTAAAATGATCCGAGGGCTGGAGCCCCTCTGCTATGGGGCCAGGCTGGGAGAGTTGGGGGTGTTCAGCCTGGAGAAGAGGAGGCTGCGGGGAGACCTGATTGCAGCCTTTCAATACCTAAAGGGGGCCTATAGGAAAGATGGGGACAATCTTTTTAGTAGGGCCAGCTGTGACAGGACAAGGGGTGATGGTTTTAAACTAAAACAGGGTAGGTTTAGGCTAGATCTAAGGAAGAAATTCTTTACAATGAGGGTGGTGAAACACTGGAACAGGTTGCCCAGAGAGGTGGTGGAGGCCCCATCTCTGGAAACATTCCAGGCCAGGTTGGATGGGGCTGTGAGCAACCTGATCTGGTTCAAGGTGTCCCTGCTCCTGCAGGGGGGTTGGGCTGGGTGACCTCTAGGGGTCCCTTCCAACCCAAAACATTCTATGATTCTATGATTCTTTGTCCCCATCTATAAACTGACCCGTTTCACGCATCGCGGGGGAGGTCACCCTGCGATCTTTAGGAAGCGGAGTTATTTTTTGAGGGTAGCATTCCAGCTTAGAAAAGAAACCAGTGTTTCAGACGAAGCAAACCCCAGCAGCTCTCCTCGCCCCTTCTCCTCCGTTATTTAGGCTTGCTTTGGGTCGGCGTGCGGCCGTACCTGCCGTGGCGGGACGCCGGCGGAGCGCCGGCCTTTTCAGCCGCAGCAGCAAACTCGCGGCGCTGTCCCAGAGGATTGTGGCAGATTGCAAACACGCTTGGCACAATCATACCGTCCCAATTAGCATAATGACGCTGCCTAATTTATGCGCAAATTGCCCTAATTTATGTGTGTCGATACATAGTGATTAAACCAAGCACCGGTGGAACGGGGTTCGGTCTCAACCGGGGAAGCGTAAAGCTGCCTCCGCCCCAAAACGTGTGAAGGGTCCCAAATTTCTTCTCCCTGTTATTGAAATACGGAGCTTCGTGCTGGTTTGCTCCCGCAGCTCCGGCAGCACGAAGGGGTGTGGGGCAGGACTAAACTGGTGGCAGGAGGTAAGAGAATAAAAGATTCCTGTTGCTGAGATTTGCGCGGATTAAAGGCGGCTTTAATTTGCCTTGATACACTTGGCTTTCAGGTGGATTACGCAGGCGGCGGGATTTGGGGCTGTCTAGCCAACTAATACCTGCCTTACTTTTATTTTAATTATTTTAATAAGAGATGGAGGAGTCCTGTAACTGTAGGCCACCTCTGCCAACCCCAGATCCTGAACATTTTTGCGGGTAACGTTTTATACCGTTAACGTTCTCTATTAACAAACCCGCTGACGTTGCCTGAAGTCCTACCTAGCGCAGCCGTTCCCAAAGCACTTTCTCAGCGTGGTTCTTCCAAAAGAGACCTCTCGGTTTGTGAGCTTCTATTCCTCATTTTTATAAAAGAAATGGCGTTGAGCCATAAAATTTTTCCATAGTGAGCAGGATGGTCCAGAAATGTGCAGCTTGAGTGAAGTTCTCCTTTTGGATGCCTGCTGGCCCCCCAAATCCACCAAAGTATTCATTCCTATGACTTTGGGTACGCCTCTTTCCTACGGAGCGTGGCACAGCCTGGCTGCAGAGGTTTAGCAGCTTTAACGTAGTGGGTAAACCAGGGTACCAGGCTGTGAATTGGGTTTGGGCTCTCCTACCAGTTCGGCCACTGATCTTCTGCTGGAGCTGTTCTGGGAGAGAAAAAACACCGAGGAACGGCACCTTTCTCACGGCCCCGTCCGTCTTTTTGTAGGTACTGTTTGCAGATGTAATTGCTTTCTCGGGGAGAGAACATCCCACAGTTCTTTATAACTCATGATAGGGCCCTGACTGCAGCCGAGGTGTCTGGACACCTCTGAATTACTAGGAGCTCTTCACTCCCAAGGACGTAACTCACCATCCGTAGCCTTTTCCTGTTTGATGATGGGAAGCCACCAGTCGAGCTGCAGTTTTGGGGCTCCCAAGGTCTGCGAGATAAGCTGCCTCTTATTTGTTGAGGTATAAGCGTGGTTGAACACTGGACGTATTGAGAAGACATGGGGATGTGGTGCTTAGGGACAGGGTTTAGTGGTGGGATGGCAGGGATAGGGTAACTGTTGGACTTGGTGATCTTAAAGGGCTTTTCCAACCTAAACAATTCTGTGATTCTATGAACAATCTCCTGGCATTAACTTGCGCTCTGCCAGTCGATGGACCATCCTTTGGACCAGTCCATCTCCAGGAGATGGAACCTGCAGGTGAGCTTGCAAAGACGCAGCTCTTAATCTTCCATTTCTTGCTTTAAATAAAAACACCAACACAACCAATTCACCTGACCTTTTACCAATAAAACTGCTTTGTCTTGTGAACCTAAAATACGAGAGCACATGGTAGACCTTCTCCTTCACCTTGCTTGCAAGGTTTGCAAAGGAGTCTTCAATCTTTCGGCACAGCACTGTACTGGAAGATGCCTGGCTGCAGAGTCCCAGGGTCTCTCTCATAACTGAAGCTCTTTCTGAAGCAGCTTTGTGTTATGTTGTTGTCCAGAAACACCTGGATCAGGTCAGCGTTGGGTTTCCCAATGCCACCAGGCTCGGGAAGCTGAATTTTGGCTGTAGAGAATAGAAGCTCCTTCCTGATCTGCTATAGCAGTGTATGCATTGACCTGGTTAAATTCCTTTCATCCAAACATATATGATGAACATATACAAGTAATAATTACAAATAGTAATCATACTATTTCTGAGGCCGGTGGGTTGCAGCCATGGCTTACCGCAGTCAGCTGACTGCGCCGGATCCTCAGGATACCGCGTTTTTGGAGGATTATCTGGCAAGCGGATTACATTGCTGGCACGTTGGGGCACAGTGGGGTCGGGGCACGGCAGATGAGTGGAAAGGCTCGCGTGTGGCCGGGGCTGAATAAGCCAAATGTGGGACACTCCACCTCCCTGCAGTCGTGTCATACGTTTGCTCTTTGGCAATCGCCTTTCCTCTACGCGCAGGCCGTATGACTAATTTCTAAGAACAGATGTGGACGTAAGATATTCTCGTGAGTATTTCCAACGTAAGATGTTTCTACTCTTACATACTCGAGCGACTTGAGAGCATGCCCGCCCCGTGCTCCTTACCTGTCCAAAGGAAGGTTTCTCAGTCACTCCATGCATCATGAATTACCCTCTTCTTCTGGTGCCGATCTGTTTTTACAGCCATCTGAAGATGCAGCCTGCTCTAAAACCCATTCAAACGTGTTGCATGGACTGTCGTAGGCTTCTATAAACCCTTTCCATTCTGCCTTTGCATTTGCTTTTTTTCATGACCTTCCAGTGTAGGTGTTCCCTTCCGCAAGGTGTTGGCCTCATCCTGGACGGAGCCGTGAGCGTGCATTGCCTGTGTCTTGCTCCAAGCTTTGTAAAAACTCAGCTTTGTCGCCGATTCCCTTTTAACTCTCAGATGATGCTAATAACGGCAGGGGAGCGGAGTCCTTCCTTCCATCCAGGCTTTCTAAAGCTGGAGGCGAATGCAAAATCTTTTCTTGCACTTCTCAGCACAGTCCAAGGCTGCGTTGTGAATCTGGCAGCTTTGTGGACGAAGGAATAAATTGACCGTGAAAATATTGACAGCGCAGTTGCTTACGCCAGCTTCCTCATTTGGTCCCTTAAAATTTACCCCTTTGTTTTAAAGGCATCTGAGCTAACCAAAGGACGAGGGGACCTCATTCCCATTGCACGGGGAGGAGGGGACAGGCAGTGTGCCCTTGTTGCCAAGAAGGCCAATGGCATCCTGGGGTGCATCAAGAGGAGCGTGGCCAGCAGGGCGAGGGAGGTTCTCCTCCCCCTCTGCTCTGCCCTGGGGAGACCCCACCTGGAGTACTGTGTCCAGTTCTGGGCTCCCCAGTTCAAGAAAGATGAGGAACTCCTAGAAAGAGTCCAGAGGAGGGCAACAAGGATGATGGGGGGACTGGAGCATCTCCCCTACGAGGAAAGGCTGAGAGAGCTGGGCTTGTTCAGCCTGGAGAAGAGAAGGCTGAGAGGGGACCTCATCAACACCTACAAATATCTCAAGGGCAGAAGTCACGAGGATGGAAGCAGTCTGTCTGCAGTGGTGTCCAGCAACAGGACAAGGGGCAATGGGTGCAAACTGAAACATAAGAGGTTTCAGTTGAATAGGAGGAAATACTTCTTTACTTTGAGGGTGACAGAGCCCTGGCCCAGGCTGCCCAGGGGGGTTGTGGAGTCTCCTTCTCTGGAGATATTCAAAGCCCGCCTGGATGAAGTCCTGTCTAGCATGCTCTAGGAGAGCCTGCTTGAGCAGGGGGGTTGGACTGGGTGATCTCCTGAGGTCCCTTCCAACCCTTGCCATTCTGGGATTCTGTGAGGGCTGGGACTGCATTTCTACAGCCCCCAGACCCCTCTGCCCCGGGACGGCAGCGTTGCTGGGAGGTGTCGGGAAATGCTGGATCATTGGGAAGGAGATGGGGGTGGTGCGGGGGGACCGGGGAGTTGGGCATCTCTGTGGGTCACTCGCTTTGAACCAGAGACAAGAGAAAGCAGACGCCTCAGCCCTTTTCCGGTTGCCTTAATAAAGAAATATCAGGAAAGTAACCCAGCTCTTCTCTTCCCTGCCAGATCCAACATCTTTTTCATCTGCTTTCTCTCAACTTCTCTTGAAATGGAAGTTGCTGGTTGCTGGTGGTCTGCTCGGGTTAAGCAGCGATTCTGGCAGACTTCAGAGCCGCCGTGATCTCCAGGTCTCGTTGCTTTGAAGCTCCTGGTTCTATCGCACTCGACTAAATCAGATTTTTTTTTTCTTCTCTGTGGAGGCAAAAATCAGCCTTGTGCGCCCATCTGATTGAGGTGCTGAGACTTGTCTAATTGAACGAGTGCTCGAGTCAACACTTGAGTAGGATGAAAAGCAGCGAGGAGATCACCCAGGGATTATGCCTGGGCTCCACAGCTACTTGGCACCGACGGAGCAGATGGCTGGGTCGCATCCTGCCCAAGGCTGGGGAGCAAAGATGTCGATAGGAAAAAATTCTTAATTTGGTTATATAAATTCAACTCTAAATCTAGGACTGCCTCAGGTCTCTAATTTCATACTTTATAGCATCAGCCCAGAAGATGGGATTAGTGAAAGGAGGGGTTGGTTCTGCAAATCCTGCAAGGAGCCCGCTGCTGCCTCAAAGCTGATGTAGGTAAAAAATATTCTGGGGTGGAGAACAGGGATGGGGAGAGTGGGAGCGAGTTGGTTTGTCGTGTAAAAGTGGGGATTGGCCGGCAACAGTCTCAACTTCACGAGTAAACTGCGAGCCCTTGCAGCGGGGCTTTGCTGATGGAGCGAGGAACGGCGTCCGAGAGCCGGTGGGGAGGAAGGCTGGTTTGTGCAGAAGGGTGAGAACATCATGGCAGGGTCACCTGAACTGCAGGGACAAGCTTCAGCCTCTTCTCTCTAGGATTGCACTTGACCCTACAGCCCAAGTCTGTGTCTAGAGAGGTTTGGGCTTGGGGAATTCCGCTGGTGACTGGCTCACTGGTACGTGGTGGCCATCAGGAGTCCTGGTGACCACCGTGTAGCTTCTGACCTCTTTCCTTGGAATGGGAATTAATGGATATACACAGAACTGCTTTTTCAAATGCCTCAACTGTTTGTGTCTGGGTAAATAATCACTCGTAGGAGCCCAAGGATAGAATCATAGAATGGTTTGGGTTGGAAGGGACCCCTAGAGGTCACCCAGCCCAACCCCCCTGCAGGAGCAGGGACACCTTGAACCACATCAGGTTGCTCACAGCCCCGTCCAACCTGGCCTGGAATGTTCCCAGGGATGGGGCCTCCACCACCATTCTGGGCAACCCCTGCCAGTGTTTCACCACCCTCATTGTAAAGAATTTCTTCCTTAGATCCAGTCTACCTTCACTACAATAAATACTATCTCCTTCTTCTAGCTGTGGACCCTCCTAAACTTTACTTTACCCCCAACAGGAGTGCGCAGATGAAGCGAAGCTGCTGCTGCCCCGTCATCGCCTGCTGCCCCCTCTGCCCCAAAGCACTTTTAACCCTGGAAACTCCCACGATTTTGCCTGCTGTATTTAAAAGTTATTTTCATTTTTTCAAGTGTGTCTCTAGCTTGAGCGATACTGAAAAGCGGCGTTTTGCATGTAGGTAAACGGAACTGGAATCACCTTGCTGGCGGCAATAAAAATACCGTGTTCCAAAGATGCTGGTGAATTTTAACTCTTCGGTTTTACAAGCTTGTTTTTTGGTTTGTTTGCAGGGGGCACCACTGGAAGAACCTTTATGGGCTCCTAATGACATGCAGGTGGACGATTTACTTATGGTAATTAAGGTAGGAAGAAGTGTTGTTCATTTTGGCATCTTGGCGTTTGTCCTCTCCGTGAAATAAAATCGCGCTCGCCGGTGGCCGGAGTCATCGCTCTGCGTTCGGGCTGAGCACGCCGCGATGGCAGGACGGAGCAGCACGCGGCCGAGGCATTAACTTGTCGTGTGAAAGTGTCCCTTTAAACCCAGCGGGGAGGGAAATCTTAATTTAAGAACTACCTGGGAACGTAACTAAGTGGAAAAAATCTGACTTCCTCCCCCAAAGGATAATAAGGTCTCTGTTGGTGCAGAGTTGGAAGGGACATGGCTCTTATTTGAGAGCACTCAGCACAGGGATTTTTTTGTTCTGCTGAAACGTAGTGGTTGAGTTGGAATTCAGGTTCTAACTTCCCTTCTCAAAAAAAAAAAAAAACCACCCTCTAAAAATATATTTTATTAGTTTATTTTCATCATCTTGAGCTTCTGTGGAAAGCTGGTCTATCTCCAAATGTGACAAGAGAGTGCTCTTATTATTGATTAATGAAACGGAGGAAAATCCCTGATTTTATAAGCACTAAACTATTGCACAAACTTGGAAAAGAAAATACAAATGTGTGCAGAGTGAAATGGATTTATAAGTAGTTGTTATGGTACTTTAATACCTGGATTCTTGTCTTGCTGGGTCATTTCTGCCATGGCTGTTGAGCTCAGCAGCATGGTCAGGGCGGTGCAATGGTCACTGCTGGTCTCTGCCTCCTCCTTGCAGTAGGGAAGAAGGTCTTCACCACGCTCTCCGTATAAATGTGAGTTGGCCTTGCAGTCAAAAAACCTCAAAAAGCTGTCTTGACTTTACTCGAGCAAGAGGACCCTACTCATTTCCAGGCTCTACACCCTCATAACGTTTCCATTTCCAAGCTTGGGTGGGTGGTGGAGCTGTGCGTTCCCACCAACGGAGCAAACCTCTGCAATCTGCAAATACCCCAAACACAGCAAAGTCGGATGCTCTGCTCTGGAGCCCGGTGAGATGGTTGGTGAGACCAACAGCACGGGCAGGATTTTGTTCTTGCATTTATTTGGACTGTAGCCGTGACAGAAAGCACGGTGGGTGAACGTGTTATGTCTGGCGTGCTTTAACACAGGCTTTGCTTTATATCGCAGTCGGGGTTTGCACTTCTTATTAGCAGGGGTGGAATTAGTGGTTGGGTTGGTGTTTAGTCCTGGTGGATAGTTTCCTGGCTGAGTCGTCGGAGGGAGAGGAGGAAATTCAAGCTGTAACTAGAGCAAATTCTTTTAATTCAAGTTTACGGTTCTCAAATGTATTTGTACTTTTTGTTTGGCTTGCGATAAGATGCACTACTGTGGAATTTGCTTGGAGCGGGGATTTGCATGAATTATTGTTTCTTACAAAATGAACATCTGTGCAAGCCTTCTCCCTGCGCTCCACGGCACCAGAGCACCCATTAGAAGAAGGATTTGTGTGTCTGGATGCAGCGGTCAGCAAAAGCCAAGTGCTTGGGGAAGGAAGGAAAGATGGAGTAATAGAAACAACGCTGCTGAAATCAAGGGGAAAACTCCTTCTGGGCTGTGTGACGGCGTCTGGATGCGGGTGTTTATTTTATGTGCTGACTTCTTTCCTGCTCATCCCAGCGCCGTTTTTTTAAAAAGCAACGTCCTCCTGTTAGGAAAAACATGGGACAATTATGCTTGGCCTCTTGCAGGGTTCAGGTTGGTATTTAGGAAGTATAATGCCATCAATCGCAGGAGCTGCTGATGGAAATAGCGTGGCCCAAAAATAAGAGGGAGATGGGAGTAAACAGTCATTAGGGATGGTCTCTTGATTCTGCACTTAAAGTGTTTCATTTGAAGGGTTTCACGTTCTTGTAGAGACGTCTTTCTGTAAATCGCTAATTAAGCAAATTAGCTACAGTGTCATCAGTCTGTCTACAAAAAGCAAGAAGCTGACACTCTGAAGAAACCTTCAAGCTGCAGACTCAAATTATCCAATATTTAAAATTACGATGTCTCATAGGAATAGGAAGAGCGATGAAAGAATCACTTGAAGTTTGGGTGACTTAAAACCAGGTTTCACGTAGAAAGGCAAGCTTTTTATTTTACTCAAAACTCTACATGGATGCTAAACCTGTCATCCTCTCTTAAAATTTGACTAATCCTCAGGCATTAAATAATTTGCTTGTAATCCTTTGTTTTCTTTTTGTAGACAGTAGAAAAGGTAAACAGGCTGGGATTTTCATCTAAAATACTTCGTGTAAGGTACTTAGTTTCTCAAAAGTTGGTCTTAAAAGAGGAAAACGAGGAGGGGAATTTCTTCATTTACTGAAATAAATCCCCATGACGCCGAGCATCGGGTGTAGGTGTGAGCGATGAGACTGGTGGGGCATTAGTGGTCCCACCATTCCCATGCATGGTCCTGGGTTGAGAAGAGCGCCGGCGTGCGTTGAAAGCAACAGGAGCGAGGTGTATAATGAGATGGAGGTACGCCGTTGTGTGGAGACATCTGTATTTGAGTATGCAAAACATCTCCAGATACGCCGATTAATAATTGCCAGCTGGTGCAGATACCACTCAGGCTCTGCGTGTGTGTGTGTCCTGGCACCAGCGGGTTTTCTGAGCGTCTGCGGGTTGTGCGTATGGTTGGAGGTTAAGTGCAGCCTTACAGCGAGCTACTCAAAAAGGCAGAAAACCATCTGGGCGTGGAGGTGACAGTCATCTCGATACCGGCGCAGCGCTGAGCCGACTGCCGTGTTTTGTTGGGAGGGTGAGTGCTAAAACCTCACGTCTTGTTTCAACAAAATCCCTCCAAAGTCCATTCGCTACCTTCGGGCCACCCGTATCCTTCCCTGTGCCTTTTCCAGCTGCTTTGCCAACATCTTTTGGGGAGGTGGGAGCCAAGCCGACGTGCCCTGTGGATTTGCAGAAGAGCTCGACACGTGTGGTTTTCATCTCACCGGTGCCAGCAGTGCCGATCACCGAGCCGATGTTTTCAGGCGCTACCCACAATAACTGAAAGATCTTTCCTGCCAGATAAGAGTTGGTAATTGTGGTTGGCTCCTTCCTCTGGTATGCCTTCCCGTATAAACTTGAAATTTAATTTGTCGTCGGAGCGCTGCTGCTGCTGCTGCTGCTGTGTGGCTCCGTCTCCTCCAGCGCGGGCGGGGAGGCTGCACAGAGGCACCGGCCGCCACAGCCGTCGGGTCCTGCACCCTCTCTCTTGAGGATTGCTCTTCCAAAAAGCGCGTTGGTGCCATAGCTTGATCTTCTCACTGAGTACACGCAGTTGTGAGCAAACTGCAGGAGAAGCAAAGAGAAGGTGATGGGTCAGGACCCATCCCAGTCCTCCAGTTCACTTTGGTGACTTTTGCATCAGATGGTGACCAAGCCAAGAAGCTCTTTTGCCCCCACCTGGATGATTTTCTCCTTTAGTTTCGGTCAAAGCTGTAGTCCTTCTCAAACCTTTAAAGATTGCTGTCACATTTTGGCATTTGGTGATGCACAGGCTGAGCCTTGGAGGGCTTTTGGGAAATGCAGAGCTTGCCCTGAGCCCAGAAATCACAAATTCCTGGTGCTCCTAAGTCCCATAGGTGGTGAGGCCTCACCCTAGAGTACTGCGTCCAGCTCTGGAGCCCTCAGCACAAGAAGGACATGGACCTGTTGGAGTGGGGCCAGAGGAGGGCTACTAAAATGATCCAAGGGCTGGAGCCCCTCTGCTATGAGGATAGGTTGGGAGAGTTGGGGGTGTTCAGCCTGGAGAAGAAGAGGCTCTGGGAGACCTGATTACGGCCTTTCAGTACCTAAAGAGGGCCATAGGAAAGATGGGGAAAATCTTTTTAGTAGGGGCAGCTGTGACAGGACAAGGGGTAATGGTTTTAAACTAAACCAGGGTAGGTTTAGACTAGATCTAAGGAAGAAATTCTTTACAATGGGGGTAGTAAAACCCTGGAACAGGTTGCCCAGAGAGGTGGTGGAGGCCCCATCCCTGGGAACATTCCAGGCCAGGTTGGACGGGGCTGTTAGCAACCTGATGTGGTTCAAGGTGTCCCTGCTCCTGCAGGGGGGTTGGGCTGGGTGACCTCTAGGGGTCCCTTCCCACCCAAAACATTCTATGATGATTCTATGGTTCTCTGATTCTCCCACCTCTTTCCTATGAGGCTTTGAACTTCCACACTGAATTTGATGTCACCGATGTGAGCTGACCTCCTGGCCTGCTGCCCGCTGGAAAGACCCTGGGATTTGCACGAGGTGTTTCACAAACCATGGGTACTAAACCCACACCTCCAGCGTTCGCTGTTGAAGCTGACGGCGGGCCGGGGACGTGAAGCAGACAACAGCTTCCAGAAACCACACCGGGCAGCGTGTTGGGACCTGCCGCCCGTACCTGGAGCTGCTGTGTGTAAATAAACACAGCCAGCCTCCATCTTATTTCTGACAACTGCCTCCCTGAATAGTAATTTTTTTTTTTTTTTTTTTTTCAGTGGCTTGTTCTGCAAGCAGGTTTCCTCTTGCAGGTGTTTAGGAAGACCTCATTTTTATGGTAATTCGGCGTAGATATCAGTGCCCAGACAGTGATTGCTCTTGCGTCCTTCTGAGACGTGTGATTTTTACTGAAATTCGGTCCTGAAAAACCGATACCAGCAACTGCTGTACCTGTCACCCAGGTCAGAGGGGAAACTGCACCAAACTGGTGGTTGCCTCAAAAATTACGTTGCCAGCCCTTGTTCTGCAGGGCGTAGCGACCACAGCTTCAGCTTTCAGGAGGCTTGCAGCTGTGGTCGGCAGCCTGGGTTCAGGTGTTCAGGGGTGTTTGCTTGCTAAGTTTTGGGGGCTTCCTCAGCATCGTGCCTCCACTGCGGTCAAGCAGTGCTGCTTACAGCCAAACACAGTTACTGCTAATGCTGGTGGACCTGAGTCTGCAGGAACAGTGTTTTCCGTGTTGATGGCTTCCAACACACCTCTGCTTCCATTAGGTTTAGTCCCGGGAAAGGATTGAGTTAGAATCATAGAACCA
>JADKXX010003506.1:0-10747 GCA_017310255.1 Butorides virescens
AAGCCAGGATGCTGCTGGCCCTCTTGGCCACCTGGGCACCCTGCTGGCTCATATTCAGGTGGCTGTTGACCAACACCCCCAGGTCCTTCCACATCTCCTTCAGAAGAATTGATCCTTCAGATCAGGCTGATAACATATTAGGTGATTTAAATGACTATTTTTACAGCTCAAGATGGATCTGCTTCTGAGCCAGTCATGCTTGCTAGCTCCAGCCAAACCTGCCTTGCTCAGGTTGATCAATGTTGTGTAACAAATGCGAAGGTGAGTTCCTCGCTGCTGGAGAGTTTACCTATGCCTGGTCAGAACAATCGGAGGAGATGACAAGTCGAGGAAGTGAAGATGTGGAAGGGGCGACGTTTGGGCTCCATCGTCATCGCTGGGAGCCGGGAGGTGGCTCTGAAGGGTGGAGTAGCACAGGGTCCCCTTTGTTCTCAATCAATGGTGCCCGTTCCTGCTTTTTAGGGCATCCTTTATGCTGATGCCGGCTTTTCATCCCCCCATCCTCACCGTTTCAGGAGAGTGTCTTAACAGAGAAGATCCCTGCTATCTGATGGTGGAAAGCAAACACAGAAGAGGAGCAGATGAGAAAGGTCTTCTGCAACCCCAACTTTGGGTGGCAGTGGCCTCCCTGTAGCACAGGAGGCTTCCATCAGTGGCCACTACTGAGGTTATTCAAAACCTTGGGTAGACCTGATGGCAGAAATGCCTGGTTAAGTCAGATGAGGAGAGGACATTCAATCAGCCATGTTTTGTGTTTGTTGGTCAAGACACGAGTGCAACGGCTTTAATGACACATTTGGGGTGCCTTTCGCACCATTTTTTCACAGTACCAAATTAGAGGACGCTGAAGCTGGAGGGGCCAGAGGAGAACATCTGGTCCCAGCTGATATAAACAAAAAGCTGTGAAATTATGGAATTGCACCAAATAGGTTTCATGTCCCAAGACCTTACCGTGTGCTATAAACCACATCCATGCTTCTGGAATACATTCAGCCAGCCGGGTGCAGGTCAGCAATGTGGTTAGGCAGGTCAGTGGTTACTAACACCGCTGACTTCTCATCTCTCCTTGTCCAGAACTCAGTTCTTGTGATGCTATTTAAGCATTTTGCAGTCCAAATCCTTGAAATTCCCTGCTGAAAGCTAAACCAAATCTATCAATCCTATCAGGTCTTTCCAAGAGCAAAGCATGGAAATCCTCTGTCCTCGGGCTGGCACCACCACCGGTATTTTCCTCTCTCCCTTGACCAGTGACTTTTCCTTTAATATTGCTGTCTAAATCTTCCGTGGCTTGTGCAGCGATTAAAAAGAAGGGAAAAAAAAATTACATGTGCTATGGGAATTTGGCAAGCGACGCGTGGACCTCTCGCAGTTCCAGCCGGTGGTCAGACGGATTTGTCATACGTATATTATACACGTGTATGATCTACTTGTGGTGAGGAACCACTGGTGCTTGGTCAGGGACCTGTTCCCTTTTCACACGGAGTCATTCTGAGGGCAAGCAGATATTTGGGCTTTGGGTTTGTTTTTTTTTTTTGTATGTGGATGCACGGTGCGGGGGGGGATGAGGCAGGCTGGAATGGTTAATTTTTCACTAGGAGAGCGGAGCGTTTACAAGTGCTGTGATGCTTCACCCGTGATGGTCTGAGGTAGACGTGTTTTCTGGGGAGCAATAGCTGGTAGCAGGTAAACTGCTGCAGTTGGGGAGAGGCAGACGAGCTTTTGATGCGTAAATCCTCCACTTCTGAGACAAAATGCGTTATCAGTCTTACAAGCTCAGCCACTTGCTCTGAATTTCATCCAAAGATAATAACACTGGGGCTGAGAGAGGGGACAGTTGGTACCCACGGAGCCAAGGGATGTTCTCGCTGGGAAAGGAGGTAAATTATTTCTTGGGGAACGTGGAGGGGTTATCTGGGGACCAAGGGGGAGGGCAGTGTTAGAGGGAAACTACCTTTTGGTTGACTGTTGCTCAATGAGAGGGAATTTAATTCCCAAACTTGCCTTTTGAATGTGTTTTATGGATACCCATCAAGGCTGATGTGTTTCGCAAGGCGTGTTCCCTTTCTCGCCCGTCCTCTCCCTTACCCGGGTGCTGCTGCCCAGCGTATGAGCTGGCTCTGGTGCAGTGCAGGAGGAGGGTGGTGTGCCGGGTGAAGCGTACGATATTTGGGGAAACAAATACTGTAATCCATAGGGGTTTGCTGCTGCAGAGAGCGTTTGTGGGGATGGAGGCTGTGTGCGAGCAACCGTTGCAGCTTGGCCAGGTTCTGCTTCCATTTGATGTGGTCCATGTGCCTTGATGAGCAGTTCAGCAAGGTCGAGGAGCTCTTTGAAGAGCTGGAGGGAGGGGAAAAGCACTTTACATTAAAATAATTCAAATATAGATGGAGTTTATGCTACGATAAATCTGCTTTTTACTTCTGCCTGGCTTTTTCCTTTCCCCTCTGCAAGGTGCCTGCTGGTACAGCTGGTACTGGCTTGGCTGCACCTCGCCCAGCAGATGTTCTTGGCAACCTCAGGTCTTACCTTGGGCTGAGCTTTGAGGAAGCATAAGGTCAAGCTGCTGTAGTTCTAGAGGAAGTTTGTAGGTTATAAGTTCAACTAGACCTGGTCCTTAAAAAAATTTAAAAAGAAAAAAAAAAAACATTAATGTGAGTTGCTTCTAGTCTTGTACAGGGAGTTGGAGAAGTCAACAAGATTGCGTGGACAAGATCACGCTGCTGAGGAAACCAGATACCCAAGTGCCTTAGTTTTCGTAAAAAGCTTTGGATTTGAGGTAAACTATTTTTTTGAGGATTAAATGCCGCTGTGCCCCCCCCAAAAGAGCGGATATTGTGGCATCTAATCTGACATCTCAGGTACAGGGGTGACTGAGCAGGAGGGTCTCTGCAGCTCCAACCCGTTTGGGTTCAGTTATCCCTGTGACGGTGTGCAGCGTTCCTCCTTGCAGGGAAAGAAGTCGAGGGGACGCGAGAGCTCTGCTGGAGGAAGGGGGAAAGGGCTTTAGAGATTCGGCAGCAGAGAGATGACTCCAGGAACTTGAAGCTGGGTTGCGTTGTTCGGGAGAGAAGTTGCTCAGGATGAACCTTGCGTTGGTGCATTTTAATCTGTGCAAGAAGACTCGGAGAGGGGTGTTCAGAGCTGCACGGCGGGAAGAAGCGATGGGATTGCCCGGCATCTCGCTTCCTTCACCCCCAAAATGAACGCTAAGTTATAGACGTGGCAGGGCAGAGGGTGGGACATCGTGCTCATGAGCAGTGTGAAGGATCTGGAGGGAAAGAGTTAAATCTGAGCAAAAAGCAGATTATCTGGAAGGGCTGGAGCTCTGCCCTTCAATGCCTCCTCAAACCAGGACGTGCAAGTCGGGAACACCGGGAATGGCTCCTGCACCTGGGGGTCCTCACAGGGGGCTGCTCCGGAGCGGTGGCATCGCCTGGATGTTTTTTCCAAGTCTGCATCTTCAAATGAACGTGCAGCCTGAGCCCCTCGGAGAGGACAGGGATTCCGCTTGCGCGCTCTCCTCCCATCGCTAGACCAGGTGTCCCCTTAAAGCCACCGGTTACAGTCAAAAAACCATTCTGAAACTGCAGCCGCGATGGCTCACCGCCTTCAGCTGCAGGGGCACAAATCGTGCGCCGCAGGCCACCTCGCTGGCTTGTCGGCACTTTTTAAAACACTGCTGGTGAAGAAAGGCAGAGCCCGGGTCCTGCGGCGCCCTGCGGGTGCTGGGGTGCAAGAAAATCTCGACACCCACGCCGCTGGTGCAGCTCTGCCTCCTGCCAGAGCTGTTGGAGGCTCAAGTCTGCTGCCTGAGAGCTCAGACACACGTTATTGCAGAATGAAAATTTGTTTCCCCAAATGACCGGTCGCAGGAAATGAATTTTCTGCTCTTCAGCTGCCAGCCGAGCCTGTGGCGTTGCGGCGAGGCACCCCCAGCTCCCCCTGCGCCCAGCTTGGCTCAGGGGCCGTCAGCAGCGTTGAAGCCACCCTCAAATATTATGGTGGGGATGCTAACAGGTATCCACGGGCACAAAAGCAAATGGGGAAGCCCAGTATGCCACTGGTATTGAGCCAGTTGCTCAATGGAAGACCAGCTTCGCGGGGGGACGCTGGCTCCTTTGCTTGGTGGCTGCTTCAGAGGCGAATCTGTGAAGTCCTCCCGAGCACCAGCCAGAGCCTCGATGGAAACCTATTTAACAGCTATTTCTTTATTTTTATGTGCTTTGCGTGGGGCCTGAAATGCATCATTTGGGAAGATGGTTTAGTAAGATTTTGGATGGCAACCCACTTTCTCCTCTGCCTTAGATGCTTTAAAACATCTACTCCCTGGCTCAATTTTATTTGCCCTTTAATAAAAAAAAGATAATATCTGCTAGACACCAGTTTTTTCGTTCCTTCAGGCAGGTGCTTAAGAGTTTTCCTTGTTTTTGAAGTAGCTGTTTCTGTGCTTTTCAAATGGCTGTTGGCTTGCTGGAGACGATGATTAATCTTTATCAAGCGCTTAATTGAAAACGCTGTTGAAGTGATGTGATGCAGATCCTCACCGGGGTGCTTGGGATCACCTTTGGTCGGAGCATTACTGCTTTATAATCTAACAAAACCAGCCCTGTATTTTGAGTGTTGGCAGGGGGAGAAGCTCTTCCTCGGTGGTTCATGTCTTGCTTGGAATGAAGTGACACCAGGGCAGGTTTAGGCTGGACATTAGGAAAAACTTCTTCCCCAAAGGGTTGTCAGGCTCTGGAATGGGCTGCCCAGGGAGGTGGTCGAGTCCCCATCCCTGGAGGGATTTAAAAGAAGGGCAGATGAGGTGCTGAGGGACAGGGTTTAGTGGTGGGATGGCAGGGTTAGGTTAACGGTTGGACTCGATGATCTTAAAGGGCTTTTCCAGCCAAAGTGATTCTATGATTCTATGATTGACTTTCTTTTCTTACGCAGCAATCATCATAATTTTAATAAGCTTTCCTCAGTCACAGAGGGGAAGAAAAGTCATGACCAGATTTGCTGCCTCTCTTCACCATGAGCCAGACTTCTCCTTTTAAAAGAAAAAGTACCTTTTAAAACCTGCCCTCTGCTTTTCAGTGTCTCCGATGGAATTATTTTGTCCATACCCCTGTTTTTATTAACAGACTGGGAAAGAAAACCAAGCACTTTGCCTTAGGCATCGGCACTTTCTTCACTCCGAGCTCATCCCGAGCGCAAAATACCTTCTGTGCAAGCTAAACAGAAAGCAGAAGCAACCGAGGCGAGAACTTTTCTACGGGGTAGAAAGCCAACTGACTTCTGGAAAAGGGAAATGTGGCGTTAGCGCTGCGTCGGAGTGAGAGCGGCGGGGATGGCTCCATCTGGCTTCGACAGACGCCGGCAAAACCCGACGTCAACGCGAATTCCCCTTCGCCGTGATTCTGCTTCTAATTAAAAAGCCGGAGCTCTTAAAAAGGGCTCGCTGAAGAGTTTGGGGAGATTTTTTATGCCTAGATGTTGGTGATGGCAATTTCTTTAAATCAGATTCCTTAATTCCAATTCGGAATATGCTTTAAACTCTTTAATCTTAACCTAAGTGGGATTTTTAACAATCACACAATCACAAGGGTTGGAAGGGACCTCGGGAGATCATCCAGTCCAACCACCCTGCTCAAGCAGGCTCTCCTAGAGCATGTTACACAGGACTTCGTCCAGGCAGGCTTTGAATATCTCCAGAGAAGGAGACTCCACAACCTCCCTGGGCAGCCTGGGCCAGTGCTCTCCATCACCCTTAGAGTAAAGAAGTTTTTCCTCATATTGCATCCGTTGCCCCTTGTCCTGTTGCTGGACACCACTGCAGACAGACTGCTTCCATCCTCTTGACTTCCGCCCTTGAGATATTTGTAGGTGTTGATGAGATCCCCTCTCAGCCTTCTCTTCTTCAGGCTGAACAAGCCCAGCTCCCTCAGCCTTTCCTCGTAGGGGAGATGCTCCAGTCCCTTTATCATCCTTGTTGCCCTCCTCTGGACTCTCTCCAGGAGTTCCTCATCCTTCTTGAACTGGGGAGCCCAGAACTGGACCCAGTGCTCCAGGTGGGGTCTCCCCAGGGCAGAGTAGAGGGGGAGGAGAACCTCCCTCGCCCTGCTGGCCACACTCCTCTTAATACACCCCAGGATTCCATTGGCCTTCTTGAGATGCTCCCGTCCATCCAGCTGTTGTCCCGGCCCTTTTCCTTGATGAGAACCAAATAGATCTTTTAGATGTCCGTGGTGGATAACGGGCTATTAACACTAATTATCTGTGTGAGGGTGACGGGGAGCCATGGGCACTGGCCACAGGAGCCAAGGTCACCAGCTGTGTCTGTCCTCAGGGTACCAGGGACATGCACGGCATGGGACAGGGTGGAAACTGGGAAGTGCAAGGCTCACAGCGGGACGACTTTCAGCCCCTTGCAGCTGCTGATATGCCATGGTCTTTATTCTTGGGAGCAAAAATATGGAAGAGTTTTCTGTTGTGTGATTTTTTTTTTTTAACATATTTGGAGGGCTTCATACCACAAGTTTTATTTTTTTTTTCCTAATCATGCTTTAACATCTGTATTTGGTAAAATGTGCTACTTCTGAAGCATTCATATGGGTGACTTTTATTTTGCAACTCAACCGGTTTTGCTGTGAATTGTCCTACTTCTGGTTTTGGTACACGCTGTCCTTAGGAGTATTTCTAGAAGGATTTACCAAGCCGCTGAAGTGATTTAAGTGCTCAGGAGTATTTCAATATCCCAGGAATCGTAGAACCATAGAAATGTTTAGGTTGGAAAAGCCCTTTAAGATCATCAAGCCCAACCGTTCCCCTGCCATCCCACCCCCAAACCCTGGCCCTCAGCACCGCCTCTGCCCGGCTGTTAAATCCCCCCAGGGCTGGGGACTCGACCCCTTCCCTGGGCAGCCCCTTCCAGTGCCTGACAGCCCTTTGGGGAAGGAATTGTTCCTGCTGTCCAAGGCAGTATTTATCTGCAGTTAAGGTCTAGAGAAAACATTGCGAAACATAAGCCAGCACCTGAGTCCTGCTTCCCTTTCTCTCAAACTGGCAAATATGAGGCTTTGATTTTCTCTTGTCCCTATGGATTAGAGCCATCTCCTTTTTTCTTTGCACAGAGGACCCACCGAAGCACCTGAGACCCTCCACGGGCCGTCGCAGCCCTCAACAAGCAGCAGCAAGGCCAATCTCTGCAATTTTCCGGCTTGCCAGTGCCTTTTGTGAGATGGTCCCGGCTTTAGTACTTCAAAGAAAGGTGTCAGAAATGCAAAAAAACGAGCAATTAAGGATTATTCTGCCTGTGAGGATGGGTATCTGCCTCCCCCCTCCCGATTGCGCTGTAAATTAGTGGTTGACTTGAGCCCCGTAGCGTAGCTATTTATACCTCGAAGGTTTGAATTATAGCTGTGTAGATTATATCATCCCCTTGTTTAAGCCTTTTTCCTTTCTTCTGTCGTGCTTTTGACCTCAGTGATTTTCAAAGCCGTCAGATTCACTTCCTATGGTTTTCTTGTGATGGTATTTGTATCCAGGAAAGGGCAGGAGAATTCGATGGCTTTTTCTGTACCGTTTGATTTTCGCTAACGCTCTCCCTTACTCATTTCCTCATTCAGCAGCCCAGTCCTTTTTTTTTTTTTTTTTTTTAACCTTTTCAGAGGTCGTCATATCACAACCTTCATAGCCTCTCTAGGGCTTTTTATCTGCTAGAGCTTCGAAACGGTGTGCGGAGAGCTAGGGGACAGCCCGGGTGAATAGAATCATAGAATCATAGAATTGTCTAGGTTGGAAAAGCCCTTTAAGATCATCGAGTCCAACCGTTGACCTAGCACTGCCATCCCACCACTAAACCCTGTCCCTCAGCACCTCATCCATCCTTCTTTGAAATACCTCCAGGGATGAGGACTCTACCACCTCCCTGGGCAGCCCATTCCAGAGCCAATCTTGCACCTCATGGGCTTGAACGCTCCCCAAAAAGCGTCGGAAAGGAGCGCTGCTGCCACGCACCTGCCTGCGCCTGGGACCTACACCTCGCCTTCGTGTGTGTGTCCCCCCCCCACCAAGGAGCAGGCGATGCGAGGGCGGGTATTGTTGCGATTGGATTTATGGGCTGTGATTTTGCAAATAAATGCTTTATGATCACTTCCTCGCTGCACCTCGCCGCCAAGAAAGGCAGACGTGCAGCGAAGGAAGGGCAGGCTGCCTGCTTCTGCTCCGGCTCTCCCTTCGGATTTGCATTTCCTATTTCCAAGACCGCTTGCTTTTAGACCTCTAATAAGTGTTAAAGCATTTCGAATACGTATTTATTCTTATAGCTCTCTATAAGTCGCTTTTTAAACAAAAAAAAGCCAAATTTGGCCCCAGGCCAGTGACTGCAGTTGTTCCTGGCTCTTTGCTCGGTCGCTGCGATTTGGACGTTCCCATACTTCCCGTCCAGGAGAAGCCGTCAGAAAAATAAAGGGCATAGGAGATGCGGACACGCTGAAGTCAGCTGAATATTTTTAAATATTAGACCATGCTGTACAAGGGTGGAAAAGAAACTTTGCTGCTAATGCAAGCAGATAGTCCCTCTGCAGTGCGAGCTTCCCTCCCACCCCTCGCGCCGGGGATTCCTACCTGGAGCAGCCCTCCCACCAAAAACCGCTCCCTTTGGCTTTCAGACCCTTGTACAGCAAGGTGGTTTTATTTGGCAAAGCACTAAAAGGACTTAAGCACATAATTAAATGCTTTGAATAACAAGGCATGTAGATAGCCAGCCAGCAAAACCCTTGAACTTGAGCGTAGACCTTTGTAACCTGAAGTCGAGCTGAGCTGGACACCAGCGGCAATGATCATGGAGGCAGCAGGAACGCTCGTGGGATGTGAACAGCCTTTAATTACTCGTTATGAATGCATAAACTCTAAAAGAGGGGTCATTGCCCATTAACATCTGAACATCAGGTTGCGGGGAGACCTGATTGCGGCCTTTCAGTACCTAAAGGGGGCCCATAGGAAAGATGGGGACAATCTTTTTAGTAGGGCCAGCTGTGACAGGACAAGGAGTAATGGTTTTAAACTAAACCAGGGTAGGTTTAGACTGGATCTAAGGAAGAAATTCTTTACAATGAGGGTGGTGAAACACTGGAACAGGTTGCCCAGAGAGGTGGTGGAGGCCCCATCCCTGGGACCATTCCAGGCCAGGTTGGACGGGGCTGTGAGCAACCTGATGTGGTTGGAGATGTCCCTGCTCCCTGCAGGGGGGTTGGGCTGGGTGACCTCTGGGGGTCCCTTCCCACCCAAAACATTCTATGATTCTATGATCAGCACATCAAACCATTGTCAAGTCGTGTCAGTAAATCTAAGAGGGCCATTCCAACCATTTGCCGTCATCTTTCTGCATAACTTCTTTTTTTTCTGAGCTTTCCAGCCTTACCTGGCAATGGACAACTAGCATTTGAAGTTCAAGTTGATAACGAAAAGAAACCTTAAAAATGTGGGCTGAGAAAGTATCGAGCATTAATTGCCATTTACTTTCCTTTTTGTGGTAGTTGGACAACTCAGAGGCAGGACCCTGAAGTAGCAGGACGGCTCTTAGATCGAATGGGTAATTATTGGTCAAAGCGTGAGAATTTCCATTACGTTTAAGCCCAAAATAACCATCTTTCTGAATAACTGAGAACAGTTCATACCGACAGCAGGCCATCAGACAGGTGAATCGGGGTGTGAAATTTTATATTGAAAAAAAGACGGAGAAAGGCATTGGCAGATGGGAGGGGACTTCTCCTCTCAAGGTTTTTTTTAGGATATTTTCAATCGAAGCCATTGCGTGTGTGACACCCTGTACCAGTACGCACCATAACCACCAGCCTGATGGATATTGGAGGTGTCCGTTTGTCTCTTGCAGCTATTCCAATTTTTGCGAAAAAATGCTATTTTTTTTGGAGCAGCATTTCAGACCTTGGTCCTTCTTTTTCCAAGCTGCTGCCTGCAATTTGGCCAGAAGTCAGCCTTTCTCTTCCTTGGTGTTTATCTGAAGTGGAAGATATTGCCCGCCGCAGAAAAGCCAATCGCTGGATACACCCAGATCCTGCGTCTGAAATGGAGTTGGGAATATTCATCAGGCAAAGCCGGTATCGTAACCTGCATTTTCGTACGCCTGGGGAGTGCTGCAAGCAATTAGACTGGTCTGGTGGGATGGGTCCCTCTCCTCTCTCCCCTTATCCCACCCTTTCTCATTTTTTTTTCCTCTGCCTTCCTTCCCTCCACCCCAAAAAAGGAGCGGGGGAAAGAAAAGCAAAGTAACTTGTCTGGATAGAGGAGAGGTGTAATTATGAGCAGTGGGACCAATTTAAAAATGGAAGATTTCAGAGAGACTCAGGCTTTCTTTGACACATTGGGCTTTTTTGTAGAGGATAAAAGGAAAATAAACTAATGTATTCCTAAATTGTAATTCCTTTCTGGTATTAATCTGTTTAATTAGGTTAGTTCATAAATGCCCATATGCAGGGGAGAGAGGGGGACGGGAGCTAAAAATGAAGACATTTTCAAAAGGAAAGTCTTGATAGGAAAAGCTTCCTGGCAGTGAGACATTTTAGGCTGCGGGGAGAAATAACATCCCAAGAGAAGAGGTGGAAACTCCATCACTTCGGACTTTTCTAAGTGCGGCTGGATGGAGTAATTTGGGAAGCTTCTTGTAGGGAACAGTCTTTTGCTGCGTGGTGGGTAGGAGAAGATGATCTAATCGATCTCTTCCCTGTCCAGTTCATATGGTTTT
>JADKXX010003507.1:0-24926 GCA_017310255.1 Butorides virescens
CCTTCGGGGAGGGAGGGGTCCAAAAGGATGCTGGGTTGGGACATTCAACCTAAGCCCAGTGGGGCTCATGTGGAAAACCTGCACGAGGAAACCTTGTCTTTTATCCCCAGCAGAAGAAAGTTTACTCCTTACATCCCTTGGAAAAGGGACATGGCTTTTCAGGAGGAAAGGTCCGTTCTCCTTGACAGCGATTATATTCCCCTGACAACTTTAATTCCTTCTGAATTCTCCCAGTTGTGAGGGACAGCAGAAGTTGGATGCTGTGCAATCTCCAATCCCCTGCCAGTTTTGCATCCCTCCTCTCGGCAGTGATTTATAAATATTATTTTCCCCCAGGATTTTAAAGGGCACTTTCATCTTCCCTGGCAGAAGGAGGAGTATTTCTCAGGGCCTACTGTTGTATCAAATTTTGTTCCTTGTTTTCGATTTATATTAAAAATAACAGTAATATCACCAACAGAAATGCAATTTTGGTGTTTTCCTCTTAAATTACCCCATCACTTCCAGTGTGGGAGCTGCAGCTTTGTTACCACTTGAGACCCAAAATGCGAATATAACTGAAGATCCCGTGGACATCAACCCATCCATTTTCTGTCTCTCCCGTGGGAGGAGCGAAGGTGTACGAAGGGAAAACCATTGGCAAACATATCGGAATTTAACACGTGGCAGTTGTGGGCTGCCCTCACATTGGGGCAAGGCAGTGGGATTTTGGGGCGTCGCTTCAATTTACCGAATTCTTAGCACCATGATGATTATTTCATGGAAGTTATTTCAGTCAGTATCAAAACCGCGACACAATGAAGATAGATATTTTTTTTTTCACACGGTAACAGTTTTGACCAAGGTTTCCTTTCTATCCTGCAACTTTTAAATAATTGGCCGGCTTGCTCTTTTCTTTTATTGTACTCAGGATATTATAAACTTAGACTGTTTTGTAAACCGCTAATTTTAGACGCATCTTGATGCTTATTGTTCCCTTCATTGCTCTTTTTTAATACCGTGGCAGAACCTCTGCAGAGAAGCGGAAATCATCTGCGTCCTGAGACTTGGATGTCTAGACTGGATGGAGGGCAAGAAAACGCAGCCGGAGCAAATTTAAAAGCCATTTTAAAGTCGTTTTGCTTTCCTAATCCAAAATTCACAACTAATTCCCTTCGCCATAATACTGGGTAGCGGAAATTGGACCAAAAAATCATAAATGTACCTATAGCAAATGAATCAGAAGCAGCTTTCCAAATCAGTAGGTATATATAATAGCCAACGCCGGCATTACAGATACAATTGAGTTGCTAAGGCAGGGCTTTCCAATAGCGCCTCGTATAGCCCCGTATCGTCTAATTATTCCGCTTCGGTGTAAGTTAACAATGAAGAGAAGATAAAAGCTTGGCAACCCGTTTGCTTAGAGGGGTCAATTTATCCCAGCTCTTTGTAGGGCGGTGTAATTTTAGGCTTTTACACGGCGGATAACACCGTTCCCCCCTGCAGGAACACTCGCTGCGGCGCTTCCATAAATAGGTCAGGAGAGGACGGTGTGTCGTCCAGCGCGGAGAGCGATGCCAAGAACGGTACCTTGCTTCATGTGCATTATTTTTTTCTCAAAGAAAACAAGACTGTTTTGTCCTTATTCACCCAGTTTGTAAAAAAAAAAAAACCAACAAAACTGGGTCAGTTGGACAACTGCTTGTGCCAGCAGCTTGTTTCGGTTTGGGATGGGAAGGTTCATGGAGCCCAGGATTAAGGCTTAGCAAGGAGTGATGTCTTTTTTTCCTCCAACAGGAACTTCTTCTGAAGTAACGTATAGCAGGTGTTTCACCTTTCTGGACATTTTTCCCATATACTGGGCTCATTTGGCATGGATTATAAACCCATCGTTGGGCTATTTATCGGCTCCAGCGCTTCTGGGTGACCTTGGATCTCAACTTTGGAAGCAGCTTGAGCCCAGTGACATCTGAAAAGAAGGATCTCGGTTTTCTTTGATAGCTTTTGAATTTTCCGATACTCTGACCAACTGTAGCTGTTGGGCACGGTCAAAGATTTGGCAAGAGTGGCAAAAGACACAGCAATAATGGGGTGAAGTTCCTCATTCCTCCTCTCCCCACCGCCAGCCTACTAATTACTCCAGGAGGAGATAGGAGGACTCTGGAAGGCAGAGCGTTGGCAATCAGATGCCAAGGTAAATATAGCCTGGGCCCTGCCTTTAACCGACTCGAGGCCATCACGATTACATGAGGAGTCCTGCTTGCAAAATTCTGGGATGATACGGCCTGAAGTTAACAGCCAGCTTTGAACATCTGCGAGCGAGCGATGCAAAACCCTGGGAGCATTCTTCTCTCCCTGGGGACACGAGCAAGCAGCAGGCTGGGATCTGTCCTCCCAGAGCTGCTAAAGACCACTTAGGATCAGAACACTACAAAGGATCCATTAAAAAAAAGTAAAAATAAATCCACTTCTGTCTGCCTTAACATGGATTTTGCTCCCAAAACCACACGGGAGATAGATGGATATGTGAGGAGGGTAAGAAGTTGCATTGGAAACCTTTAAGTCTTCTTCCATCCAAACCACAGACGTTGCTGGTGGGCATGGGATAGCCAAATGCCGGAGATGCTTTTCATTTTGCAGTCTTGGTGGGGAAAAGGAAGGAAAAAAGGCCACTTCTGTTAGTCCGTTTTGCGGGAATGCCAGGGCTCGGCTCAGCAGGGACTTAGCTCCTCGTTGTGGTTGCTTCACTTCCCGAGTAGAGCTTCTTTCATCTAGCACAACCAAAGGACTTCCAGGGTAAGACTTTAAATCAAATTTTCCTCTTCCAGTAAAACACGAAGGGTCATTTGAGGATGACCCGGTGCAACGACACTAAGTAGAAGCAGGAGGAGGAGCTCTCTCTTTTAGTTTGTCACCCAGTTCTTTCATTATTCTAAACTTAGGTCTTTTTTTTTCTCTCCTTTCTCTGCTTCTCGGCATCTTCTCCGCTGGCACTTGGGTTAGATGGAGTGACCCTTCCATTTGCTCAGCCCCTGTACCTGTTACCATGTCTCTTTGCTGCCACCTCTCTGGTGATGCCCTTTCTCATCAGATGCTCGCCGCTCCCACCCGGGAGCCTCCTTTGATCCTTGTGCTGGCTTCCTCTATAAAATGGGTGGAAAGAGACTGAATGGCAACTCCCTTGGGCCGGGAGAGGGAAGGTGGGTACGCAGCAAGACACAAAAAAAAAAAAAAGTGGTGCCGTTATTCTTGCATGCTGGAAACAATAGCTGGCTCCCTGAAGCCAAAGCTTCTGTGCAGCGAGGAAGGATGTAGATGATGGTGAAGACCAAAAGCTGGGACTTGGGACTCCTCGCTGTCCTTGGCTGCCCAGTTTGTCACCTGCTTCCAGGCTGGCTCCCTGGCTCCCCATCACGGCGAGCGAGCAGATCCTCGTACCGTAGGTGTGGTTCGGGGAATACTTTGCTCCAGGGACACATTCGGTGTGAACAAGAGGCGCCAGGTTTCCCTTCTCCTGCCCCACCGAGTCCTAAGGTTACTGCAGGGCTTGTGCAATTAAAGGGCCCCGTATGCTCCTGTGCTGGTATGATTCATCTTTTTACCTGCCAAGCTGTTAAACCCCTAATTTTGGTGTGCTGCATCACAGTTCTTGTAATATCTCAGGGCTTTTGAAATGGAAATCAAGCAAAAAATGCCCCACACAAAGATGTTGTTGGGCCATGAGGACCTTGTGGGACCCAGGGACAAGCCAGGCACAGTGCCGGGCAGCGGGGACAAAGCCTGCTCCAGGTGGGCTGATCCTGAGTAGTGGGGCTGCTTCGAGGGGCTGGGGATCACGCCCTGGCAGATGCCTTTGTTGGGTAGGTAGAGCTAGCAAGGACCTCTTGACAAGCTGGTTAATGTTTGTATAGCTGAGCGTGCCGTCTGTAAAGGAAGACAGTGATGATTCGGCTTACCTTCTCTACTTGGATTGCAAGTGCTGATGATCATTGTCACACCTTCACCGGAGAGATCCAGAATAGCTGGAAATGGTGCCTAAGCCCACCACCAGCTTTAGAGCCAACTTCTGCTGCTTGATGTTGGAGCCAGTGAGAGTCATCTTGGAGAAGCTATATGCTAGAAAAGCAACGTGAAGGTTTTGAGGGTCACCCAGAGCCTAGGACCATGTCCAGATGGCTTTTGAAGATCTCCCAAAGATGGAGACTTGTTCCATGGCTTCCGTCTACATTAAAATGTCCCCACCACTGCAGTGAGACCTAAGCGGGAAAACTAAATGAGAAGAGAGAGAACAAAGATGCTGAGGCACATGAGATGACCCTGACAGTGGGATGGTGGATGCCTCTTTGGTGGGGGATCAGACCAGAAGTTCAGACCGCTTTCCCTGCGGTTGCACTGATCATCTGAGACGCATTAGACCTGGCTGTCAAAAAAGAAATATTTAACTCTTGTTTTCGGAATGAGGATGGAGACAAGTGGCAGCAGGAGGCAAGTCTGCTACGTCAGCGAGGGCTGACGGAGAGCTGGGAGGGTGGTGAAGGGGCTGACGTGGAGCTCGTGTAGACTGATGGAGCCCCAGAAACCAAAACAGAGGGATCCCGTCATCTCTTATGGTGGGTTCTCCTTTGAAGTACCCTGTAAAAGCAGGAATGGAAACACATGAGTGCACACACCTAACCATCTTCACGGGATAAACCAGCATCCTTTCTCAGTTTCATACTCATTTTCATACCTGAAGCATCATCATTTTGACAGAGGTGGGGAACGCTGCGTTCGTTAAGTGTGATTGGTGTTGTTTGTGACACCACGTAGAGGACCCACAGAGCCAGGTCCTGCGTGGAGAACTATCGGAGCACGTGCTGAGCAGAAGTACGGCCCCTGCCCCAAAGGGCTGATACGTACAGAGTGGTCCCATTGCACGGAGCCGGGAATGTGGGAGGGAGAAGGATCAGCGCATCCCTTTGTTGGTGAACTGTCTCCAACTTTTTACTTTATAGCTGCTGCTTCTCTCATACAGAGATCCACAGGTGAAGGAGGGCGATGGGGAGGGGTGCTCCATAGGACAGCAAGACGCAGGAAGGCTCTGGTGGACATGGAGCCAGGGCGATGGGGGGGGGTCCTGGCCATGGTGTCAGCGTTGGGCATACCCCAATGGGACGTCCTCGTAAGTTCTCCTTCACCACTGAGCTGGTTCCACCCTCATGCTTGGACCTTCTGAAGGAGCAGCTGTGCAACCCTCTGATGCGATGGAGTAAATCAGATGCAGAAATGTTCCCTTCTTTTCATAGAATGCCAACGGAGCAGTTAACACCGCAAGGATGCTTGTAGCTTTGCGGGGGGGTTCTTACTGCTATAGGGAGTTTTCCACTGGTGAGATAAAACTAATCAGCCATAGCTCAAAAAAATGAAATTATCTTGGACCACCAAGCCGTATCTTGCCAAGTGGCTCCATCTGTTTGCTCCATACCCTACTGGCCCAACTAAAGCCTTTGGGGTCTTTGCTGGAGATGACTTTTCTACCGACCTTCCCAATGAGGAATCCAGCTCTCCAAGGCTGAGATTTTTCTCTTCATTTTCCTGAAATCTGTTGAACCGCTTTGCCTGTAGAGGGAGAAGAGGAGGGGTGATACAGGGGGATGGGGAGGAAGAAATAATGGCATCTCTGTTCAATGAAACTCCCCTAACACACAGTTTGTGTTGGTTTTTTCCCCCTCCAAATGCGTAGATCCGATGTGAAAATCCAGGGCTTAAAAGCACAGATGTTTAGTCTGACACACAAACATGGCATCTTTCCAGCAAGTCAACCAGCTTTGCTGCCGGTGAGTTCAGAGGAGCTAATCTGAGATGAGAGGAGTTAAAGCTGCTCAGCAAGAGCTGCATCCTTGAATCGGGTCACCCGAAACTTTCCTCCCCTTCCTCCCCCGGCTGAAGGGGTCTTTCTCTTTGTCCTAAAGCAACTTCCAGAGATGCTACTGCTTCTTCTGTCCCTCAAAGTGTCCTCTGGGGCAGGGAGAGAAGCAATGGTGGGGATGTAAACCACTCAATGGCAGTGGCACCCCGTCAGATGGGTTTTGTGGATCTTATCTCCATACCCAAATAGGTCAGGGGAGAAATGATACTGGGTTAATTCTGTCTATACATAAATCTGAGTCAGAGACATGTTGGGGTGCGAGTCGGGATGGCTAGCCACTTATTTCTAACTCATTAATTTTAATTCCAGTCCACGCCAGCAAGGATTACAAGTCACCCCACTGCTGATGTTCTTTGCTGATGCTGATGACACTTAATAAGCATCTCAGCATCTGCCATTTATAACTGGTTCCTCCGGCTGGTTTAAGAGCATCCGAACACCTGAAATGCCCTCCTGCTGCTAAGAAAGGCCACCTGGAAAGAGCCAAGGGCTGCCCTGCTTCTGCCTGGGCTCTCCCTTTCCGGAGCGTATCTTTCCAAATGGTGCAAAATCTGCTTTAGAGGCTGAGCTGTGCCCGTTGTCTTCACTGCCAGCGTTTGGAGCTGGGAGGTGGTCAAAATTGTACTGAAGAGCACGCCTCTGCAAAGTGGTGGTTGAGATACGGGGGGGTTTCCTTCAGCAAAGCAACCAGCGAGCACTTCAGAGCTAAACCCTTTCTTGTGCTGCTCATGGGAGAATTAATTAATTATGAGAATGAAGATGCCACTACATTTCCCAAAGCCTCCAAGTCTGCCTTTCCTATAGCTCATGCTCTACACCAGAGTCAAAGATGGGGAGGAGCCAACATCCAACCTTATACCTGTGCAGGCATCTATACCTCAGAGCACCAGGGATAATAAAGAAATCCCATAATGACTGGAGAACTTGGTTTTTAAAGCCAGCTAAATCACACCCAGAACCTGTAGGATGCCTGTAAAGCTGTGGGGGAAGAGAGTAGGGGCTGGTTGGGGACCCCATGCAAGCACTCCTTCGTGCGGTTCACATTTATGTTAAAGACACCTCTGGAAATGATGTCTAGATTACGGAAATTATTTGGAGACAGTGCTTTTGAGATCAGTGCCCTAACATGAAGGTATTATTAAGGTAAAAATGACCAAAATAACCCTGTAATCAGCTGACTACTCGTAACATCACTCTTGCTTTGTGTACGTAGTAGATGTTGACCCTTTTGCATCTGTAGGACTCTGGTTTCAACCCTTGTGCACCTTCCAAAATGACATCTCCTTCTCTTCTCCCTCCTGTTTGGTGCATCCTTGCATTGGGTGCAGCAACATCGATGGGGGCATCTTCAAATAAACTCTTCTCTCCTTCTCTCGCCCCACTGCTGTATAAGCATGGGATGGCTTGGGGTACAACATCGCTCGCCTGGGATAAACCAAACCCATAGATAAATCATCTAGAAATGCTGAGTGTCTAGCGTGGGGCAGGGCACAGCTCAGAGACAAGTGTGTGTCACTGAAGGATTGGACTTGATTGGTCTGGATTTGGTTTGGACTAAGGGAAACGGGGGGATTTGAGCCAGGTTGGCCCCTGGTCTTCTGCAGGCTATGTTTCATGGAGTCAGAACTGATGACACCAAGCTGAGTGGTGCAGGTGCTTTGCTAGAGGGAAGGGATGCCATCCTGAGGGACCTTGACAGGCTTGAGGGGTGGGCCTGTGTGAACCTCATGAGGTTTAACAAGGCCAAGTGCAAGGTCCTGCACCTGGGTCGGGGCAATCCCCAATATCAGAACAGGCTGGGGGATGAAGGGATGGAGAGCAGCCCTGCGGAGAAGGGCTTGGGGGTGCTGGGGGATGAAAAGCTGGCCATGAGCCGGCCACGGGCGCTGGCAGCCCAGAAGCCAACCCTACCCTGGGCTGCATCAGGAGAAGCGTGGCCAACAGGTCGAGGGAGGGGATTCTGCCCCTCTGCTCTGCCCCAGTGAGACCCCTCTGGAGCCCTGTGTCCATCTCAGGGGTCCCCAGCACAGGACAGACAGGGACCTGTTGGAGCAGGGCCAGAGGAGGCCACAGAGATGGTCCAAGGGCTGGAGCCCCTCTGCTATGGGGCCAGGCTGGGAGAGTTGGGGGTGTTCAGCCTGGAGAAGAGGAGGCTGCGGGCAGAGCTGAGTGCGGCCGGTCAGGGCTTCAAGGGGGCCCAGAGGAAAGGGGGGGACAAGCTTTTTAGCAGGGCCAGCTATGACAGGACAAGAGGCAAGAGTTTTAAACTGCAAGAGGGTAGATTGAGGTTGGACATAAGGAAGAAATGTTTTATGATGATGATGGTGAGGCACTGGACCAGGTTACCCAGCAAAGGTGCCGATGCCCCATCCCTGGAAGCGTTCAAGGCCAGGTTGGATGGCGCTGTGAGCAACCTGATCTGGTTGGAGATGTCCCTGCTCCCTGCAGGGGGGTTGGACTGGGTGAACTCTAAAGGTCCTTTCCAACCCAAACCATTCTGTGATTCTATGAAAACGAGATGAGTTTGTCAGGCTGGGCCACCGCGCCGCCCAACGCAGCCTTGGCCTTCAGCAACAGACTTGGTCTTGTGTTCGTGAAGCAACAAGCTGCTACAGAAAGCGCTCTCTGTTGTTGTCTGCGAGCTCCTGTACCATTTCATGCCTGGTTAGGGGGGTCTCTTATTTAACGGCGATACTGAGGAGCCTTCTGTGCATTATGCTCCTGGCCGGGGCGGGATGGAAATGGGTGTTTTTGTAGGAACGCTGCTTTTCAAAGCCTTTTGAAAAGGCTGGGACAGCACAGACTTTCAAAGATGGGGACGTCTCGGTTGCTATCCGCTGCATTGCTATTGAAATTAAAATATTGAACCTGAGTGGAGTCCTCTGTCATTCTGGATAGGTTTGAAATGAATTTAATTTAACGTAATTTTGATGGATCTTTGTCCTAGGTGCCTAATACAGAGGGGTTTGAACTCTGTCGTAGCCTCTTAATTTGAATATCGCTAAAATCTAAGTGGCCTAAGGTGATATTTAATGCCTGCTCAGGGAGACCTTGTTTATTGGCAAAAAAAAAAAACCAGAATGGGCCATAAAAACTGAATTCCAGCCTTACCTTGACTCAGTTTTCTCTTTCATATGCATCCAGGCTGCTGTCATCAAGGAAACATGAAATCCTCTCTTTGTCCTTTTTTTTTCTGCATGCAAAATGGCCAAGATACATCACTTAACAGCTGCTTACGTGCGTGCAAAAATATTTATGGTCCCAGTGCAACTAAAATCTCCAAACATTTCAGAGAAATCTCTGCTTCTGGCAGCTGCCACCGCTGCGGCGCCCCGTCATGCCCAATTGCAGCAGCCTTCCAGGCTTCTGAGCAGTTTTGGGGCTGAGAATTGCCCCCCTGAAGGAGGGGAAAATTATCGGGGGGGGGGGCTCTGTACTTTGACTGCAGTTTGCCGTGATGGGCGTTTTACTGTTGTATTGCAGGAGGGAATAATTAATCTGAGGATTTGTTGGGTTTCATGAAATTGCCCTTGCAAACTGACCTTTTTTCCAGTGCCAACCCGCAGGTCAGGAGGTGATGCTTGGAGATGGTGGGATGTGTCCACCTTTACTTTGGGAAGGGGCCTCAGGCTTCTCCTGGAGTTCCGTCTAGAGGGGAGGAAGCTGGGCTGGTCGTGGAGGCTGGTGGCCTCTCTGGACCACCATGGCTGTGGTGTCCCCTTACCCGACCTTCTACCCTGCGGTGTCTTGCCAGGGCTGTCAGCCGTGGTGTCGTGGCTTTCCTCACCTTGTGGTCACTCTTGACCCCGGAGTCACATTGCTGCTGGAAACCCTTGCTGCAAAGCTGGTGGCTGTGTTTAGCAGGGAGGACACCACAGCCAAACCCAGTTCCTTTCCATACCACTGCTGGGGAAGGGGATTTCTCTACTGAACCCCAAAAGCAGGTGCTGCACCCTTAGCTAAGGATGTAGAAACCACACGGTGCTCTGCGGTTGCATTTGGGGTTGATTTCACAAGAGAAATCGTTGCAGTTTGGGCTGGGGCTTTCCTTAGGAGGAGGTCCCAGCTGGACGTTCCCAACATCTGTGCCGGGGCTGTGCAGGCAAGGTCGCCAGCATCTCCACAGACCTCTTTGCTCTGGCAGAGCTTGCTCCTCCATCTTCTCCAGCTTCCCTCCTGCCATACTGACAACGGCGCCATCCAGCCCTGCGGTGCGGATCATTCCCAGCAGCCATCTGCCAGGCTCGTGAGCTTCTTAGCCATCAGCGATGCAATAACCTCAAGGTTTCACCGTGGAGGTCTTCGGTCAAGGTTCACCTGCCGTCCTTAGAGTCATAGAATCATAGAATGTTTTGGGTGGGAAGGGACCCCTAGAGGTCACCCAGCCCAACCCCCCTGCAGGAGCAGGGACACTGCTAACTAGATCAGGTTGCTCACAGCCCCGTCCAACCTGGCCTGGAATGTTCCCAGGGATGGGGCCTCTACCCCCTCTCTGGGCAACCCCTTCCAGTGTTTTACCACCCTCAGTGTAAAGAATTTCTTCCTTATATCCAGTCTAAACCTACCCTGTTTTAGTTTAAAACCATTACCCCTTGTCCTGTCACAGCTGGCCCTACTAAAAAGCTTGTCCCCCCCTTTCCTATGGGCCCCCTTGAAGCCCTGACCGGCCGCACTCAGCTCTGCCCGCAGCCTCCTCTTCTCCAGGCTGAACACCCCCAACTCTCCCAGCCTGGCCCCATAGCAGAGGGGCTCCAGCCCTCGGAGCATTTTAGTAGCCCTCCTCTGGCCCCGCTCCAACAGGTCCATGTCCTCCTTGTGCTGAGGGCTCCAGAGCTGGACGCAGGGCTCCAGGGGGGGGTCTCCCCAGAGCAGAGCAGAGGGGCACAATCCCCTCCCTCCACGCTGGCCACGCTTCTCCTGATGCAGCCCAGGGTAGGGTTGGCTTCAGGGCTGCCAGCGCCCATGGCCGGCTCATGGCCAGCTTTTCATCCCCCAGCACCCCCAAGTCCCTCTGGGCAGGGCTGCTCTCCATCCTTTCTTCCCCCAGCCTGTATTGATACCGGGGGTTACTCCGACCCAGGTGCAGGACCTTGCACTTGGCCTTGTTGAACCTCATGAGGTTCCCATGACCCCACCTCTCCAGCCTGTCCAGGTCCCTCTGGATGACATCCCATCCTTCTGGTGTGTCAACCGCACCACTCAGCTTGGTGCTGGAGCAAGACGTGAAGCCCAGGACGGCAGAGGCTGGAGCAGCACGTGGCCTTAGGTCGAGCATCGCCTGCTGCAAACACCAGCATGCCCCAGGCGTTGGCTTTGGTTTAAAGTCCCCTACGTGATAGTCATATCTTAAATGCCATCCTGGAGGGAAAAACACAACAGGGCTGAGTGTCAGGTTATTTTCCCCTAACCGAGCCCTAATTCTTCCCTTTTTTTTTTTTTTTTTTTTACATAGGGTGGCACCGGGATTCCCAGCTACCCGGCTGTGCCCAAAAAAAAAGAGGCTGATTTAAACCTTAGCAACAGGGTATTTTTGTTTAGATTGTATTTATTCTCCTGTGAGAGTCATTGTTCTCGCCCATGCCTTGACCGTTTCGAAGGCTGATGATAAAAGCCCTCGCTGACAATAATACAGTTGAGTTCAGCCTTTTGTTGGGGAGATTAAAATAGAGAATGAATTGTGAATAACATGGGAGGGCTAAAAGTTAGTTCGTCCCAGGCTGTTGTTTAATCACTTTAAGGATAAGAAACTGCATTTTAATTCTTTTTTTTTTTTTTTTTTCCCAGAACTACTGAGGATTAGGTTTTGTGTCGGTGTCTGCAGGGGCTTGTACCCACGTTGTTGTTTAAGACTGGGATCGTTTCAGTTTGCGTAATCTTGTGTCAGCAGGAAATAAGTTTATAGCAATGGTATTAGGTTTATGATAGCTTTATAGCAATATATATCTAAAATATATCCTAGCTTTATGATATTAGGTTTATAATAGGTTTATAGCTATACATATATATAAAAATACATATAAAAATATAAACATAATAGGTTTCTAGCCGTAGCAATGATGGAAGATGCCCGGCTTGCTGGTTTGGCTCTAAGACCTGTGCCTACAGCATCTCTTCGTCTTGAACAAGGACACCCCTCTTGGGCATGGCAGATGGGAAGGGAAATAGATGGAAAAAAAGATGGAAAAAAAAAGATGGAAAGTGGAAATAGAACTACCAGAGGCAGAGTTTGATCCTTTTTTGGGAGAGCAGGCTGATGAGAAGAAATATTTGGGGAGCTGATCTGCTCGAAATGCCAACAGCGTGAATGGTAACGGGGATCGCCCCAAAACTCTGCCGGCCTCGTGATCCTTTCTGTGCTGAGGATATTGCAGCTGCTCGTCGGGCGCAGGCTCCTTTCTGCTGGGATATTTGTGATCCCGGTGAACTTCCCGCTCACAGCAGCATAGAATCATAGAATCATAGAATCACCTCGGTTGGAAAAGACCTTTAAGATCATCGAGTCCAACCGTTAACCTAGCACTGCCATCCCACCACTAAACCCTGTCCCTCAGCACCTCATCCATCCTTCTTTTAAATCCCTCCAGGGATGGGGACTCGACCACCTCCCTGGGCAGCCCATTCCAGAGCCTGACAACCCTCTCAGTGAAGAAGTTTTTCCTAATGTCCAGCCTAAACCTGCCCTGGCTCAGCTTCAAACCATTTCTTCTTGTCCTATCGTCTGTTACCAGGGAGAAGAGGCCAACCCCCACCTCGCTCCCCCCTCCTTTCAGGCAGTTGTAGAGGGCGATGAGGGCTCCCCTCAGCCTCCTCTTCTCCAGACTAAACACCCCCAGTTCCCTCAGCCGTTCCTCGTAAAACTTGTGCTCCAGCCCCCTCCCCAGCTTGGTTGCTCTCCTCTGGACATGCTCCAGCAATGCAGCATCTTTCTTGTAGTGAGGGGCCCAAAACTGAACCCAGCATTCGAGGTGCAGCCTCACCAGCACCGAGTACAGGGGCACGATCACTTCCCTGCTCCTGCTGGCCACACCACTCTTGATACAAGCCAGGATGCCATTGGCCTTCTTGGCCACCTGGGCACACTGCTGGCTCATATTCAGCCGCCTGTCAACCAGCACCCCCAGGTCTTTTTCCACCAGGCAGCTTCCCAGCCACTCTTCCCCAAGCCTGTAGCGCTGCATGGGGTTGTTGTGACCAAAGTGCAGGACCCAGCACTTGGCCTTGTTGAACCTCATACAGTTGGCCTTGGCCCATCGATCCAGCCTGTCCAGATCTCTCTGCAGAGCCCTCCTCCCCTCGAGCAGATCCACACTCCCACCCAGTTTGGTGTCATCTGCAAATTTACTGAGGGCACACTCAATCCCCTCATCCAGGTCATTGATAAAGATATTAAACAAAACCGGCCCTAGAACTGAGCCCTGGGGGACACCGCTTGTGCCCGGCCACCAACTGGATTTAGCTCCATTCACCACGACTCTCTGGGCTCGGCCATCCAGCCAGTTTTTAACCCAGCGAAGAGTATATCCATCTAGGCCATGAACCTCCAGCTTCTCCAGGAGATGCTATGGGAGACGGTGTCGAAGGCTTTGCTGAAGTCCAGGTAGACACCATCCACAGCCCTTCCCTCATCTACCAGGCGGGTCACCTGGTCACAGAATCACACAGAATCACAGAATTGCAAGGGTTGGAAGGGACCTCGGAAGATCATCTAGTCCAACCCCCCTGCTAAAGCAGGCTCTCCTAGAGCATGCTAGACAGGACTTCGTCCAGGCGGGCTTTGAATATCTCCAGAGAAGGAGACTCCACAACCCCCCTGGGCAGCCTGTTCCAGTGCTCAGTCACCCTTAGAGTAAAGAAGTTCTTCCTCATATTCAACTGAAACCTCTTATGTTTCAGTTTGCACCCGTTGCCCCTAGTCCTGTCACTGGACACCACTGTAAACAGGCTCCTCCCGTCCTCTTGACTTCCGCCCTTAAGATATTTGTAGGTGTTGATGAGATCCCCTCTCAGCCTCCTCTTCTTCAGGCTGAACAAGCCCAACTCTCGCAGCCTTTCCTCCTAGGGGAGATGCTCCAGTCCCTTTATCATCCTAGTTGCCCTCGTAGAAGGAAATCAGGTTGGTCAGGCAAGACCTGCCTTTCATGAACCCATGCTGGCTGGGCCTGATCCCCTGATTGTCCTCCATCTCGAAAAGCTTCACATCCCCCCTCTCAGACAGCCGCTCTTACCTGCAGTCCCCCTGCTTGGCAATAATTTCCCTAATTGCCTGCAAAAGCAGATGTTCTCTCTGTGGTCGCATCGAACTGGCTTATACTGTACTATATACGTGAGCACGCAGCATTAAAGGACTAATTCCTGTAAATAAGCCTATTAAAAGGTTAGAAATAATGCCTCCAACTAAAAACTCATCGATGGCAGCTGAATCCTACTGGTTTTATTAATTTGTTACTTGCAACGTGGCAAACCTCGTCTGCTCGGGACTGGGATGCCCTCGTGCTTGGCCAGTTGATCTTATGGTGTGTTCGGTGAACGTCTCAGCATACGAGATCAGCCCTTTGCCTTGTTTCCAGCTCCTAAATCACATTTATAGGTAATTAACACTACGCCTAACATAACCCCGGTGTTACTGGTGAATGGGGGGAAGAGACTGGTTCATGCAGTCGCAAGGGGGGGGGGGGGGGCTGCACCTTTGAGACTTCAGGTGATGCTGCTAAAGAAGAAACCGAATCCCACTTATTTTCCTCCTCTTCTCCAAGCACGTTGCTTATCACCCTTCGTAGGGAAAGGATTATCAGCAGTGGTTCAGCACCGATCCTGGGTGCAGCCCTGGGGAAGAGCCCTTACCCCAGTCAGCAGCTTAATTGCCAGCATTAATCCCCTGCACTTCTCAAACCAGGAGCTGATGAGGTGTAATTAGGCCGGGGGAGGGTAATTGCTAGGAGCTCCATCCAGCGGTTGGGGTGGCATTGCCTTCTGGAAAGCCCCCCAATGCTTTTGGGTTGCCCCTTGCCAGCAGCCGCCGTCAGCTCTCGCTGCGGATGTGAAGTCCCCGTTGCTACAGGGAGAGCACAGCCCTGCAGCATTCAGAGGCTTTTTTTATATATCTAGTATTTTTTTTTCTCCAGTTATTTCTACTAATTTAAGAAGTAGGGGCTGGGCTATTTTCTATAAATTGGGATGGCCAAAGAGTGAGTGTTTCTCCTTTTATTTTCTGGTAGGTCACATAAGATCTACGAATACTCCGGCTTTTAATACCTCCAGCAACTGCATCAGAGCTCGCAGCGTTGCGTTTTGATCCAAATTTCACCTGGATGAGCGCTTCAGCAGCCCTTTGCATTGCTTTACAAATAAGCTGCTGCTCATTTTCATGATGGCCTTCGGCTGGGCAAAAGATACTCATAAAAACAGCATCCTCGCTGTCAGCCAGGTGGTACCTGGCATCTCTAGGTCACCCCCAACTGATTATTCTGCGTTTCCCACTCTGGACCTTTACATTTTGCTTGCCTAAAGCTTCCTAGCTGCTTGCAGGGGAGAGCTCTTCTCTTTTTCTTTCTTGGACCAAAAGTTAGAGCCGAGGCTTCTGAAATCCCACATGCTGACATGGTGGAATGTCAAGTGGAGGAGCTCTGCTGCGGGTCTGGGTCAGGGCATCACAGCCCGATGGTCTTCACAGAATCACAAAATCACAGAATGGCAAGGGTTGGAAGGGACCTCGGGAGATCAGCCAGTCCAACCCCCCTGCCCAAGCAGGCTCTCCTAGAGCATGTTACACAGGACTTCGTCCAGGCGGGCTTTGAATATCTCCAGAGAAGGAGACTCCACAACCTCCCTGGGCAGCCTGTTCCAGGGCTCTGTTACCCTCAGAGTAAAGAAGTTTTTCCTCATGTTCAACTGAAACTTCTTGTGTCTCAGTTTGTACCCATTGCCCCTTGTCCTGTCGCTGGACACCACTGCAAACAGACTGCTTCCATCCTCGTGACTTCTGCCCTTAAGATATTTGTACGTGTTGATTGGATCCCCTCTCAGTCTTCTCTTCTTCAGGCTGAACAAGCCCAGCTCCCTCAGCCTTTCCTTGTAGGGTCTTGGACTGGAAGATGCTGGCACTGCTCGGCTCCTGCCCTTCCCCAGGACAAACCCCAGGCCGTGCTTGAGCTCAGGGCACGGCTTTTGCCGGCAATTTGTTTTTCAGCCTCTGCATCCCCTTTGGAGGTGGTGACTCCTGGTCCTCCTCGGCGGAGCTGGCTGAAGTCAAGCAGCCGGGCTGTGCATCATGCGGTGCCCCTGGATGACGGAGAAATGCAGAATCTGCCATGGCAGTAATGAATACGATAAGTTATTAACCCAGTTTGGGTCCTTGGCCCCGCTTCTTTATCACCTTTTCATCCTCGCGGTAGCTTCGTCATCCAAGGAGAATGGGAAAATGAAGGCGTTTTGATGAGCTGACATTTGAAAGCAGCATCGCTCTGGGTTTGCGGCGCTAGAAATACCTGTCAGGCCATTTTCCTTTCGCCTGGAAATACGCGCCGGTGTCTTATTTGTAGGTTTGTGTTGAAAAAACGCTTGTGTCTGGCAGCACAACTGCTCCCAGCCAGACTTTTCAGCTTGAAGCCTTCGGCACAAGACGTGCCTGAAAATGCTTTTGGCACTGGAATCGCAGAGTCAGAGAGGAAAACGTTTGCAACTCCGGTTCCCGTCGTTTGCAAACCTCGTTTATAGACCTTTGCAGCCGCTGGTAAAATTGTGATTTTGGTTTCTTTCTCTGGCAAACTGCAACGGAAACAAACACGGTTAATGCGAGGTGCAGGCGACGCATCCCTGGCCCCGCTCCGGCTATCGCCATTTCTACATCATCCTCGACCCTTTTTTTTTTTTCCATTCTAATACATGCAAATATATGTAAAGAGTAAAGGCTGTTCCACCCGAGTCTTGCACATTTGTTTCAAGAGAAGGAAAACAAGCCGAATTTACAAGGAATTTACAAGCTGAATTTTAAGACCCCTATATAAAAAGACCCAAAGAGCGGCTGGCGGCGGTTGCCGACGCCGACCGAGGCGATGCTTTCTGGCGTCTTTATTTTCCCTGCGCTTGCAATCCTAATGTCATTAATATGGAGCTTTCGGAGAACTGGAGTATATCCTAATTAGCAGCCTCTGATTTTTTTTTTTTTTTTTTTTTTTTTTTTTTTCTATTTTCATAATCAGTGATCTCGGCTACACCAGAAGTGTTACTGTGGCAACAGGGCTGAACTGAGCAGCGGTGCAGAATTACCGCAGGTAAATTGGGGATTTTACGGATCCACGGCACTTTCTTAGCCCAGGGGCTGCTCCGTGGGACGGGCTGGCTGCTCCCCGCACCCTACAGGTGTCCCGGGTGGATTTCAGGGTAAGCACAACCAGCGATTAAGCTGCATGACCGAACGCATGCGTTTTAATTGGAGCTTAGCCTCTGTAATGGGATTTTAAGGCTGTCAGGCGAATGATCCCCTCCGACACCTTTGTTTCAAGTAGGATGCTCTGACCGCTCGCCGCCCGAACGCTCCGGCTCCTGGCTTGGTCTCAGCTTGAAGCTGATCCTGCAAGAAGGGGCTGAGCCCAAAAGCTGGGCTTTATGGTTTTTTAATGTTTGGTTTGGGGTTTTTTTTTATAAACCTCGTTTCTCCTCCCCACGTACGGTTTGCTCGCTCTCCGAAAGGCATCTTGCTAGGTAGGGGTGGTGTTAGGGTAAATAATGGCCACGCTTCACCTTGACTCCTCAGCCAAAGGCAACTGGTCCTTTACGTAGCTGCTGTACCAACTGCACTCGTGTTTTCTTTGTACGTGTTCCAAATGGTGCCTGGGACAAAGAAGAGGACACCCTAAAATGGAATAGTTAAAGAAATCTATTCCTGTATGACTTGACTTTTTTTTTTTTTTTAATTATTATGTATTAATTCATTATTTGGCATAATGAGATGAACCGGCCTCACTCGAGCCTTTTGGGCGGTCGCTCTCCGCTGCCCAGCACCACGTTGCAGCTGCGACGCCCGTCCTGCGGGGCAAAGCACACCGGGAGACCACGGGCTTTGGTCTTGGACTAGCCAGGGGGTTTTTACAAGTTCTGGGGGTGTTGCTTTGGGCAGATCCATTTTAATGACCCCAGAAGGAGGTCTCACCTCCCTCTCCCCTTTGCAACGCAGCTCCTGCCACCCCACCAACCCTCATCAGCCCGGCCCGCAGCAAAACCCTCCATCCCCAGCACCTTTCTCCTGGTCCAGGCTCAGAGTCGGTCCTTCCTCTTCATCCTCCCTGAGCTGACAGCTCCCTTGGACTTAGCTCAACGCTCTCCTTTTTCTTAGGACTTCACCTTCTCTCAGCTTCTGAGTGTCCTGCCTTGGTGCTCCTTGATGCCGTGTCCTTTAGGAAACCCTCTCCAGCTGGTTGTTCTCCATTGCTACAGGTCCAAGAAGCTCTTCATCCCCTCCTCTCTCCCTCCACAATTTATTCCCTGACCCATCCCAGTTTATTCTGCGCACAGTGAGAGGTGCAAGAGCGGCCGGCACGTGCTCCCGCGATCAGACAGCCACAGTGCCGGCAGAAAAGAGTAGCTGAGGGTGAAGTAGACCGGTCCTAATTAGGAGGGTTATTAGGAAAATTATTATTAGGAAAATAATTGGAGGTAGTTGTAAGCTCTTCCCCTCCGAGGCACTCGGGCAGCTTCCAGACGGTGACTCTGCTCACTGTGCAGCGGTGCGGCCAGGAGTGCCCGTCCGTGCAGCTCGATGGGCTGGAGATCATCTTGGTCTTGGTCTTGGTCTTAGACGTGCTACCGATCTGTCCCTGGCATAGCTGGGGCTGGAGCCTACATCTCCTGGCTTTTACTTCTGCATTTTTGGCGTGAGACCGTCGAGTCTCTAGGCTCTGTGTTAGTATTTGCCTGTTTTTAAACACAGAGAGAGACTTCTGTTCTAAAAGCAAGGCAATACAGAAAACTGAGAACTGTCACGACACAGCTACAGAGGGCAGATACCCACAGCTAAGATTTCTGCATCTCTTTAGGAGCCTGAACCTAAATCATGTCCAGATTATTTAAGCATCCGCATTCATTCGTGTTTTTCTCTGTTTTTTTGTTTCCTTAAAACTTCATCGGTTTAATTTTCCTATCTTCTATCTGAGATATTAACTCCCTAGTCTTGGGGCTCTTCTAGTAGGCTCGCTTATTGGTCTTGAGATGCTCCAAGCTCCTTTGGAGGCATCTGTCATGGGTTCATTTCCTCTAAGAAGCTTCGTGGCTCTTTGTTCGTGGCTCCTAGGAGGTGAGGGTTGTCTCACACATGGCAGAGGGCTGTCGTGGTGTGCAGTAACTGGTGCTTGTTCACTGAGTGATGGCGTAGAGCTGGAGGAACACTGGTGGGACCCTGGTGGGACCCCAGCGTATATCCAGCAGAGTGTAGGGATCTCCTTCTCAGTGCTGGATGTTATCTTACCCCAAAATGAGCTTAAATCCTGGCAGGTTTGCCTTCCGAAAAGTTTGCAGGACAGCCAGTTAACAGAATCCCAGAGTGGTGGAGGTGGGAAGGGACCTCTGGAGGACATCTGGTCCCATCCCCCTGCTCAGCCAGAGCCACCCAGGCCGGCTGCCCAGGGCCGTATCCAACCTGATTTTTAATATCTCCAAGGAGGGAGACTCCACAACCTCCCTGGGCAACCTGTGCCAGCACTCAGTCACCCCCACAGTCAAAAAGTGGTTCCTGATGTTCACAGGGACCCTCCTGGGTCTCAGTTTGTGCCCATTGCCCCTTGTCCTGTCCCCGAGCACCACTGGGAAGAGCCTGGCTCCCTCCTCTTGGCACCCTGCCCTCAGGTACGTGCAGACATTGGTGAGACCCCCCCGAGCCTCCTCTGCTCCACGCTGAACAGTCCCAGCTCTCTCGGCCTTTCCTCATAGCACAGATGCTCCGGTCCCTTCATCGTCTTTGTGGGCCTTTGCTGGGCTCTCTCCAGTATCTCCATGTCCCTCTTGTACTGGGACCCAGTGCTCCAGGCGTGGCCTCACCAGTGCTGGGTAGAGGGGAAGGATCCCCTCCCTCTCCCGCTGGCCCGGCTCTGTCTAACGCAGCCCAGGGCACCGCTGGCCACCTTTGCCACAAGGGCCCGTTGCTGGCTCAGGGACAACCTGGTGTCCACCAGGACCCCCAGGTCCTTTCCTGCGAGCTTCTTCCCAGTTGGGTGGCCCCCAGCACATACTGGTGCCTGGGTTGTTCCTCCCCAGGGGCAGGACTTTGCACTTCCCCTTGTTGAACTTCATGAGGTTCCTCTTGGCCCATTTCTCCAGGCTGGTGAGGTCCCTCTGGACGGCAGCACGACTCTCTGGAGTATCGGGCACTCCTCCCAGTTTGGTGTCATCAGCAAACTCACTGAGCATGCACTCAGACCCATCTTCCAGATCATTAATGAAGATACTAAACAGGACTGGACCTAGTAAGTTATTTTTAACTGTGGTCTCAAAGGTCCTTGCAAACATTTCTGAATTAACTAAACCTGCATCATTCACTTAGGGAGTAAAAAAGCCAATTTGGGAGCTTTTTTATGGCAGGTCAGGCTGAAGCACAGGGATTTCCAGGTTTTGGCAGCAGAGGTGGGAAGGGAGCTTGGGGAACCTCCTTCCAGGGTCTGGCTGGTGAACACCTGATCCTCTCTACATCCACCCACGATGGTTTCACACATGTTGCTGCTGCCAGTGAGAGGCCAGTATGATCGGCATGGGATAGACTAACATCTTGCTAAAGATGACCTCCACGAGGAAGACTGATCCTGGTTCAGGCCATCAGTTTTTCACATCATCCTAACAGCGCTAGCTATTTCTGGGCACCAAGTGGGAGTAGGGTCGGGTTCCCTCCGTGCACGTATGATGATGATGATGTTGCTCTTTGAAAGAGGACTGTGTGGTTGCCTGTTGGACTGAGGGCCACAAAAATGGTCCAAGGGCTGGAGCCCCTCTGCTATGGGGACAGGCTGGGAGAGTTGGGGTTGTTCAGCCTGGAGAAGAGGAGGCTGCGGGGAGACCTGATTGCGTCTGTTCAGTGCTTAAAGGGGGCTGGTAAGAAAGATGAGGATGGACTTTCTAGCAGGGCCTGTAGTGACAGGACAAGGGACAAGGGTTTTAGACTGCAAGAGGGTAGGTTGAGGTTGGATGTAAGGAAGAAATGTTTTATGATGAGGGTGGTGAGACACTGGACCAGGTTGCCCAGAGAAGTTGTGGATGTCCCATCCCTGGAAGCGTTCAAGGCCAGGTTGGATGGGGCTCTGAACAACCTGATCTAGTGGAAGATGTCCATGCCCGTGGCAGGGGGGTTGGACTGGATGAGCTTTGAAGGTCCCTTCCAACCCAAACCCATGCCATGAGTAAATATCGAGGTGCAAGAAAGCTGTGAAGGTTGGGCGGGTGGAGAAAGCAAAACCGCAAGCCCTTACCGCGGGCGTCTCCTCCTCCTCGTGCACCGTTCGTTGCAGTGGCTGCCACTTGGGTGGAAGCCGCCTGTTTATTTAAAAGCAAAAAAAAAAAAAAAAAAAAAAAGAAAATGAAGTGAATTTTCAGAAAGGGTGAATGGTTGCTGTGATTCATCTTTTCTGCTGAAGAGTGGAAAAGCAGAGGGTGGGGTGGGGGAATAATGTTCAGGCTTCGTTTCAGCTTCGGAGACACATGCGAGGAATTAGTCACTGCGTCTTAGCGCAGCAAAACCCTTTTCCCTCCCTAAACTCAACAGCTTCTCTCCCTGCGATGGCCACAGCTTTGGTGCAGGAGATGACCTACACCCCCTTAGCCATCCCAACGCTTTTGGGAGCCAAAGCAGCTCCTTGCATGATGTTAAGGAAGAGAAGAAGTCAAGGAGCCCCCCCCCCTGCAAAACACTTGGCCCCCCCAGGTGATTTTCCATAGGGGACCAGGCTTTGCTTTTTGGTGCAGAGCTCCCAGGGCTCACCCTGATGGTTGCTTTTCCATCTTTTGCATCTCATCCAGCGCGAGAGGTTTGGGGTTACGGAGAAGGGGAACCCGGTGCTGGCGAAATCCTTCTGCCGTCGGACAAGCCCGTGGGCAGCTCTGCTCGGCTGCGGATCGCAGCCCCAGCGAGAGGCTGGAAAACCACAAATGGGATTTAAAAGGAGCAGGGAGGGGGAGAGGGAACAGCAGGTTTGTTTTCCAGGGCAGCTGAGCCATGCTGATGGCTTGCTGCCACCAAAAAGAAAAAAAAAAAAAAAAAAAAAAAAAGACCTCTTTCCCCTTTCTTTATGCTCACGCTTGCTCTCACCCTACCGTGAGCTGCTTCAAAGGCCTAACGGGTGCAAACGTAACCTTGCTCCTCGTTTTGCCCTCTTCCCTGCCAAAAAAAAAAAAAAAGAAGAAAACAGAACAATTTTTTGCTTTTCACTGTGGTTGGGGCCAGCACGAGGCAGTGGGGTGGTCTCGGTTGAGCCCCTACCTTTTAGCATCCTCCTGACAGCAGCAGCGGTTGCCGAGGTCCCGGAAAAGCTGAGCAGAACTCGGGTTGTGTCTCCTCCTTGCACATAGAAAAAGATTGCCTCATTTTCCAGGAATTAGGAATATGTCAGAGGTGGGGGTAAATCCTGCCTTTGATTGTCGGCGGCTGTATCCGGGTAGGATCTGGGCAGTTTCTGCAGCACTAATTGCTAATTCTGTGCTTTCTGGAAGCACGGGGAGGTGCAGCCAACCCCCCTCTATAGCAGCAGCACACACAAGCACCGTTCTTAAGCCACTTATTACTTTAGAAAGAGATTATTTCCTTTTTTTTCCCCCCCATCCAGGCTCAATCATCTTGACAAGGATCTGCTTATTTTAAAACATAACGTCCTGCAGCCTAAAACCCAGCCATTCCTATGGGAAGATCCTGAGCAGCGTCTGGGAGGGTGCAGTGCATATCCGCTATATGTCTATATAAATATATATATATATAAAAAAAAATAGATCTATATGCAAAATAGCGATGGAAACACTGGTAGCAATTATTCAGGTTTCTAACCCTGAGTTTGGAAGAGGAAGGTTGAAAACGAAGAGGCGATGCTGAGCGTCCCAACCCGCCGGGGCAGCGGTGCCGAAGCCGGCTCCTTTCTCCCGGGCAGCGCCGGCGCCGTGACGTCAGGCTGTTTTTCTGCAGAGCTCGCAGGATGTTGCAGCCGGCCAAGAGCTGTGTTTATGTTGATAACATTACAAGTATTTCCTCTCCGTTTCCGAAACCGGCAGGGAGGGAGCCGAGGGGGAAGGGAGCCTCGGGTTTCTCCAGCTTTGGGGTAGGACTCTCGAGGCCTTTTATGTTAAGAAGCGGGTAACGGCGTACCGCTGGCATTTATTTATACTGCATTTGGGAATAGGGAGTGTTTAATAGCCGGGGCTGGGAGCTGGGAGCTGGGCTGGCACAGCCCTCCCCTTGCACAGGGCTCTTGCCTTTGCTCTCTGCTCCGGATCCGGTTTTAAGGTGATAAAGCGGCGCTGGCAGCGGATTGCCGGTCACAGGAGCAGCTCCCGGGATTTTTGTGTAATGATCTGCCCAGCAAGCCGTGATGCTCTCGGGGCCGCCCGGCGTCCTGTTTCTTTTGACATTTACAGCAATAAAGCCATAAAAACTCAGGATCCGCGCAAACCGCCTGCATCCAGCTTCCTTCACAAAAACGGGGCGAGGTGTGGGGAAATTTCAATATTCTCTCCCCTTGCCAGCCCTTTCCTCCTAATGCGATCTGCTCAAGGATCAATGAACTTATTAAACGTAATATCAGGGGGGGTTGAAAGGCAGGCAGCTGCCTGCCCGCTGGGGTAACCCCAGGGCATCGGAGCTGCGCTGCCGGCTCGGCCAAGGAGGGACCTGCATCATCCCACCATCCCAAAGGGGTTTTGCAGCCCGTACCCGTGGCTGGCCCAGGAGTTGCCTCCAGCTCTCATCCATATGGCAGTTGGGGTCTTGGAAGTAAAACCAAGCTCTTTTATTGCATGTGGGTTACCTCCCCGAAACGGAGGGCAGAAAGAAGAGGGGATTCACAGCTTTTACTTCCTTCCACCAACCCTCCATGTCCTGCTTTTGATACCAAGGGAAAATACGTTGAGGATGGGGCAGAAGACCTTCAGAGGCCAACGTTCGGCTGTTGGGTGTGGGGTCGGTATGGGCTAACCCATCAGCCTTTCCTTCCTTAACTTTCTCAAAAGGACTCCAGGGACCACAGAGGGGAGGGGAACTGGGTCCCCTGGGGTCTGCCAGTCCCAGCTCTGCCACCCCTTTGCTGAGTGGCCGTGAACAAATTGTCATTCCCCTCGTACCTGAGGTGTGCTGCAAGAGCTGGAGCAGCCAGCTCAAAAGATCCTTGATACCATTAAGAAAGGCTTGGAAGAGATTAAGAGCTGTATGGTTTTCCAATTGCGGGCCAGGCGGTGAGGAGCAAGATCTCCATGTGAGGCGCCAGTAGGATGCCAGTGCGGTGGGAGCGTCCCCGTTCATGACTGGTTTGTCTGCTCTTGGGGCAAACTGCTGCTGCGGAGCTTAGTGCTGGCAGTTCCCAGATGAATGGGATCCCAAATGAACAGGAATTCCAAATGAATCACAGAATCACAGTATGGTAAGGGTTGGAAAGGACCTCAGGAGCTCCCCCAGTGCCACCCCCCTGCTCAAGCAGGCTCACCCAGAGCAGGGGGCACAGGACAGCATCCAGGCAGAGGTTGAATATCTCCAGAGAAGGAGACTCCACAGCCCCCCTGGGCAGCTCGGGCACCCTCCAAGTCAACAAGTTCTTCTTCCCATTCAACTGGAACCTCTTCTGCTTCAGTTTGTGCCCATTGCCCCTTGTCCTGGCGCTGGGCACCACTGAGAAGAGTCTGGCTCCGTCCTCGTGACCCCCACCCTTGAGATATTTGTAGGTGTTGATGAGGTCCCCTCTCAGTCTTCTCTTCTTCAGGCTGAAATGAATGGGATCCCAAATGAGCAGGATCCCAAATGAACAGAAATTTCAAATGAACACGATCCCAAATGAACAGGACCACAAATGAACAGGAATTCCAAATGAAT
>JADKXX010003509.1:0-17756 GCA_017310255.1 Butorides virescens
CTATGACACATTGGCCATGGCACCATCAAGGCCAGATGTGGCTTCCCACTTGATGTCATCCCCAAGAACAAATGACCAAACCTGATTCTTTCTTTATTTCAAGCAATTTGTCAAGGAGCAAAATTAGTTTTAGGGCTGCCCTTGCCATTAATCTTAATAGGAAACGCAAATATCAGTCTTGGAAGAATTAAGTGGTGCTCAAGAGAGGGACAGGGGCAGAAGGCACCGTGTGAATTAGGTGTTGTACAGGCAGTTCCTGCTTCTCCAAACCTACCAAGATTGTCCTCGACCCCGTGCTGCAGCTCTTCCCACGTAGAACGGGGGCGTGGGGTGCCTGTGCATCGCAGCAGGGGAGCTGGGCTGTGCTCTCAGCAGCACAGGTTGGTTCTGGTTCCCTCCGGATGAGACATCCCACACAGCAGGTAGAGGCTTTCCTTGGATGCTCAGCATCCCCAGCCCCGAGCCCAGCTGCTCTTAATTGAACTCTTGGCTCAGCCACTCTTTTAAATTGACGCACGAGTGTTAGCTCTTAATATTTACGTGCTAATGAATTACACCAGTGACTTGCTAGGTACAGGGTTAAGCAGACTGGGCTATCGATGAAGAGCGGGACGTTGTGTTCATCGATCTTAGAGCTTGGCTGCAGCTCCCTGCTCTGCCAATAAAAAGTTGGGGCTTGTTCCTCCTTCCTTTTTCCCAAGTGAAGGCTGAAATCCGTTGTAACATCCTGGCTTTGTAGCTGGTGTTTTAAAGGAAAGATTTACAAGATGATGATGAGAGTTACTCAGTTTGTGACTCTCTTGGTCTTTGATCCTTCCTGACTTATTAAAACGTGTATTTCTTTGTTGCTAAGAGACTTTTGTTTTCTTTTTCTGCAGGTAACTCTGACAGAAGAGGTAAGGATTTTCTATTTCATTGCTCTTTAAGCAAGCCCTCAGTAAAAATGTCTCCAGAATTACTCTGCTCTTAGATAGCTCTCCCTGCGATTCCCTTCCAAACTTGCTTTTACAAAGCCTATCAAGCTCTTTAGAAGAGCTGGTGACGCGCTGATACCTTAATTTGTGTTGGGCTGCTCTTTCCAGAAATGAACAATTCCGTACCAATCTGTACGTGTCCTATTAAATATGATGAGTTCCTGCTGAACGCTCTGAAAACATCAGCGTTACCCTCCCTCGAGTTGGGTGACCAAGATCTAAGAAGCCATTGAAGAAATTTCCTCCTTTTTTGCTTATGAATTGTCTTTATTGACCGTAACTTCCCCTGTTCGATCTGGACCCATTCTGCAAACCATGTGAATAATTATTATCCTCCTTAATTCTCTTGGCAAGCAGTCGCACAAACGTATTCCTTGACATCTAATAGCACTTAGGCCCATTTTTCCATCTTCTTCGTTCTGAGAACTGGCATCGCTACCAGAATAGTTGCAATTACTCATTGCTTTAGCAGGACAGGAGCGGGTAGAGGGGAGGTACAGCCAGTCTGGTTGCTCCCAAAAGAAACACGCTGGCCCTGCGTGTTTTCGCCATTTCTCTGATGGGTGTTTCAGCTTGGTCATCGCCACGGTGGTCCGCTTGGTGTGCCAAGCCCACACCCTCCCACTGATGGTCGAGGGGAAAAGACGGACTCCCTGCGATAGATACTGTCAGCACACATTTGCACAGGGGAAATAAAAGGGATGCGGGTCCGAGGGAATGAGTTGAAAATGCTGGTTAAGGTGCCGTAGAAATATTGGGCATAATTCCCTTGGGTCTGGCATGGCTTAGGTGTAGTTTTGTGCTCTCTCTGCCATCATTCATCCCAGCTCCTGAGAGCACAGAAACGAAATTTACCCTTGCAATTCTGTAATTCTGTGATTCTGTGAAAAATGGGAAGAAGTCTGACTTCCTAATGATATTAATATTGCTAATATTAATGTTACCGTTAATATTAATCAAGTAATTCATATTTTCCAAGTCCTGTGACTCGGAGGATCATTGTGGGCCGATATTTGCAAGGCTGAGGGGAGACCTTATTGCCCACCCTCTACAACTGCCTGGGAGGAGGCTGCAGGGAGGTGGGGGTCGGGTTTTTCTCCCTGGTAACGGGTGATAGGATGAGGGGAAACGGCCTCAAGTTGTGCCAGGGCAGGTTTAGGTTGGACATTAGGAAAAATTTCTTCCCCAAAAGGGTTATCAGGCACTGGAAGGGGCTGCCCAGGGAAGGGGTCGAGTCCCCACCCCTGGGGGGATTTAACAGCCGGGCAGAGGCGGTGCTGAGGGCCAGGGTTTGGGGGTGGGATGGCAGGGGAACGGTTGGGCTTGATGATCTTAAAGGTCTCCTCCAACCTAAACAATTCTATGATATTGCGAAATTGAAAGCTTTCCTAATGAAATGTTGATTGAGGGTTATTTTGAAGGTGAGGAGCAGAAAGCTACTTTTTATCCAAATAAGTGAAAATCTTCTGCCTCTTACTGCTGGCACTCATACTATCACTTGAAACCACCCACCCTGGGGTATCTCAACCACCACGTCCACTTTGACAACTGATTATTTACGAGTCTGGCAGGAAACAGGTAGCCCTTTTATTTCCGTCCCACTCCCAAATCAGCGTTGGCAGAAGAGATCTCTGCAAGCTTCAGAGATGCTGGGTGCTGGGGCTGCCCGTGCTGGAGCGTTGGTGCTGAGCCGGGCAGCGTGGAAGGATGTTTGCAGGTGGCTCTGCTCGCCCTGGTCTTCTAGTTTGGGGTCAGAAGGGGATTTTTCCTGAAGTCAGACTGACGGAAATTAGTGGTTTGCCTTTCCCAACAGCACCCAACTCCCGCAGCATCTGCAAGTCCTTCCCTGTCCCCTTTTAGTGACCGTGGCATTTTAGGGCAGCTGGAAGCTCGTTTTGTGCTACAGCTGCTAACGAGACGGTTTAATCCTTGGCAAGCCTGGAAGGGAGAGGCTAAGTCTAAAAAGTCTTGCCTGCTTTCCCCAGGGGGAAGAGAGTAAAGCTGCACAAATATTTATGACTTTACCTGTTCAAGGGGTGATGCTGCGCTCCAGGCTCAAGCTCCACGTCTGAGGGGATGGATCAGCAAGGCAGATCCCTTCCCGGTGGGGCAGTGTGGGTGCCCTGCCTTCTCCTGCTCCCTGCCTGGAGTTGGTACAAGGGATAAAGCGGTCATTTCAGTAAGGAGAAAACCCTGGCCTTTGGCTGCAGAGACGGCCAATGCCTCCTGGTGTGGCACCTCCTGAAGGGATCTCCTGGTGCTTGCACCACAGGATCACAGAATGGTTTGGGTTGGAAGGGACTTTTAGAGTTCACCCAGCCCAACCCCCCTGCAGGAGCAGGGACATCTCCAACCAGATCAGGTTGCTCACAGCCCCATCCAACCTGGCCTGGAATGTTCCCAGGGATGGGGCCTTCACCCCCTCTCTGGGAAACCTGTGCCAGGGTTTCACCACCCTCATTGTAAAAATTTTTTTCCTTATATCCAGTCTAAATCTCCCCTCCTTTAGTTTGAATCCATTACCCCTTGTCCTATTGCTAAGCCCCCTTTAAGCCCTGACCAGCCGCACTCAGGTCTCCCCTCAGCCTCCTCTTCTCCAGGCTGAACACCCCCAACTCTCCCAGCCTGGCCCCAGAGCAGAGGGGCTCCAGCCCTTGGACCATCTCCGTGGCCTCCTCTGGCCCCGCTCCAACAGGTCCCTGTCTGTCCTGTGCTGGGGACCCCCGAGCTGGACGCAGGGCTCCAGGGGGGTCTCCCCAGAGCAGAGCAGAGGGGCAGAATCCCCTCCCTTGACCTTTTGGCCATGCTGCTGGGGATGCAGCCCAGGGTGGGGTTGGCTTCTGGGCTGCCAGCGCCCATGGCCGGCTCATGGCCAGCTTTTCATCCCCCAGCACCCCCAAGCCCTTCTCCGCAGGGCTGCTCTCCATCCCTTCATCCCCCAGCCTGTTCTGATATTAAGGATTGCCCTGACCCAGGTGCAGGACCTTGTACTTGGCCATGTTGAACCTCATGAGGTTCACATGGGCACAGAAAGGGCCATGCCTACCTTCCAGAAAGGCATCCAGGCATGGTTTGAAGAAAGAAGGCAATGAACCCTCTCCCGTTTCCCTATGGGCGGGCTGAAATAATGCGTCCATATCCCACCAGGACGGACAGAAAGCAGTGGAGAGACCTGGAGCTCAGGCGGATCCTCTGGCTGTGAAGCATTGCTCTGCTTGTTGCATACCTCTCCCAACGCTCCTCACTGCCGTGGGAGCACCTTGCAGGAGATGGGGCCGGAGGACCGCTGTGCTGAGCGGCACACGGTGACAGCCTGGCCACGTGCATGTGTGTGACGTGGTCCCGAGGGAGTCAGCTGAGGTGTTTTGTGGATAAGCTCACTGGTTTATCCTGAGCCGCGGTGTCTGGTGTGGCTTCTTCTTCCACCTCCCAAATACGACCAAGGAGGAAATATTGCAGGACAGCAAATAGAGGTTGCATCCCGGTGCGGATGACACCAAGCTGAGTGGTGCGGTTGACACGCCAGAAGGACGGGATGTCATCCAGAGGGACCTGGACAGGCTGGAGAGGTGGGGTCATGGGAACCTCATGAGGTTCAACAAGGCCAAGTGCAAGGTCCTGCACCTGGGTTGGGGTAACCCCCGGTATCCATACAGGCTGGGGGATGAAGGGATGGAGAGCAGCCCTGCCCAGAGGGACTTGCGGGTGCTGGGGGATGAAAAGCTGGACATGAGCCGGCCATGGGCGCTGGCAGCCCAGAAGCCAACCCTACCCTGGGCTGCATCAGGAGAAGCGTGGCCAGCGTCGAGGGAGGGGATTGTGCCCCTCTGCTCTGCTCTGGGGAGACCCCCCCCTGGAGCCCTGCGTCCAGCTCGGGAGCCCTCAGCACAAGGAGGACATGGACCTGTTGGAGCGGGGCCAGGGGAGGGCTACTAAAATGATCCGAGGGCTGGAGCCCCTCTGCTATGGGGCCAGGCTGGGAGAGTTGGGGGTGTTCAGCCTGGAGAAGAGGAGGCTGCGGGCAGAGCTGAGCGCGGCCGCTCCGGGCTTCAAGGGGGCCCAGAGGAAAGGGGGGGACAAGCTTTTTAGCAGGGCCAGCTGGGACAGGACAAGGGGGGATGGCTTTAAACTGAAGCAGGGCAGGTTTAGACTGGATCTAAGGAAGAAATTCTTTCCAGTGAGGGTGGTGAAACCCTGGCAAGGGTTTCCCAGAGAGGGGGTGGAGGCCCCATCCCTGGGACCATTCCAGGCCAGGTTGGACGGGGCTGTGAGCAACCTGATGTGGTTCAAGGTGTCCCTGCTCCTGCAGGGGGGTTGGGCTGGGTGACCTCTAGGGGTCCCTTCCGACCCAAAACATTCGATGATTCTGTGATCTGCTCCTGTGGGCTCAGTGATGTGTGCAGGGAACGTAGCTGGCCTGTGATTTAAACTCTGCTTGGGATCTAAGAGACAGGATTTAAACTCCCGCTTCTGCTCTGCTCCCCCTCTGCAACCACTTGGCAGGGTTTGCTTTTCCAGGAGCTCCCCATCTCATGTCCTGGGGGGTTTATTTAGGAAATACTGACCCTATGTCTTTGCTTCCATTTCTTTTACCCCCATTTGGGGTTTTTTTGCTTATGATCCTGTAGTTTCTTGCCTGCTCGATTTGACTCCAGTTTTGTGGACAGGCATCGATAGCAGTGAGCAAGGAGGGCTGCTCAGCCCGGTCCCTCTGCCGGGTGGCTGTGCCCAGGTCTGTGTGATGTATAGGGGACAGCTTATAGACTGCTCTATAGCACCCTACCTGCAGCTGGAGACGTGACCTTGAGCATCAGAAGATGGTTTGCTGGCTCCTCAGAGGTGCTAGGACAAGATTTAAGCATCCCGATGCCTTCCAGGCTCAGGACCGAGGTGGGTTCCCCAGCACTGCAGGTCTGTGGAAGCAGAGGGCTGAGTCCTTGTCCCTTCTCCGAACAATTTGCAAGCGTGAAACCCCCGGGGCCAAGCTCGAGCAGGATGGGGGCGGCAGGGGGGGGGGGGTTGGCACCGCTCACCAGGACTGGGTGCAGAAGAAGGGACCGGCTGGGGACCCTCTGGCTTGTTTCCTGCCTGGGCTTCGCCGGGCAGCACGCCGGCGGTTAGCCACCAGGGTGGAAAAGCTCTAACTCATCCAGCCAGATGTGTCAAAAGAACGGCTGCAAAAAAAAAACCAACCACCAACCCCCCGGCCTCCCTGCATCCTGCTGCCAGAGGCACCCCTGCCGAAACCCCTGCCCGTAAATCATGGCGCCTGCCAACCGGCGCTGCTGCAGCAGCCCCCTTGCGTGGCTCAGCACCGGTTAGGCTGAGCTTAGCTCCATCCGAAGCAGGAGAAATGGTCCAACGATGTGTGGCGGGGACATAGAGCTGTGGGTTTTGTCACCTTCCCCTCCTCCAGCCAGGGTGGTGATGGTGGTTACGGTCAGAGGTCTCAAGGGGAAGCACGTTAGAGGAGGGGCAAGGGCTTGGGCTAAGACGCTCCGTGGTTGCTTTGCCACCTTCTTGCTTTTGGAAAGCCTCACGGTGGGTAATGCTAAGGCTCAAGCAGCTACCAAGCATTCAGGAGGCAGAAATGCCTCCCAATAAATTCCTTGTTTTTTTTGCTGTTGGGCTGGGGGAGATGCCGACACATGAGGGCAGTAGATGGAAAGAACAAAGACATGCAAGACTGGGAGGATTTCATGGGTTTATTTGCCGTACCAGCTCATTGCCTTCAAATCATTACACAAAAATCCTATCTTTTGGTCAGAATAACATTTCTAGACCTCATAATCACAGAGGGACAAATGCAGAAATATAACCAGAGTGCCCCTTGCTAGCTCAGTAGGCGGAGATGGACAAAATAAATCCCATCTAAGAAAATCTGCTGGTTGACATTGCTGAGACATGTGAAGTGGGAATCTGCCCTGGCAGGGAAATGGATGCACAGAAGGTGGAAAGGGGGGGTCATGCCCTGCAGTCTCGGGGGGGCGAGGCGTGTAGACCCGGTGCGGTGGCCCATACAGATTGAGTGAGCGGATGGAAAATGAAAATACCCCCAGCTGGCGTCGCTGGCATCCACATTTATCTGAAAAAAATGCCCTTTGGGGACATTTTCCTATCTGGCTAGCGTTGCTTGGCTTCCAACTCCATCTGGGTAATTTGCTTGTGCCGACCACTGCTTCACTGACCTCCGGGCCAAGTTACAAAAAAAGCTTATTTTTTAAAAAAAAAAAAGTGTTGTGGGTCCCGGAGGATGGGAACATTTCAGATGTGCCTAATGGCCGTGTGTTTGCAAGGGAATTGTGCAGTGCCTGCCCTTGAGAAGCATCTGTGAGGGGGCAAACAACGACACGAGCCAAATCAGTTCGTAGTCGGTGGCCTTGCGGTGCGGAGCGTGCAGGGCGGTCTAACGTCACCTCCTCTCTAAACTCGGTATTTCCAGGGAGGAAAGGAGTCCCAGCAGGAGCCCCCTCTTTGCAACGAGGCAGGCAGATGAGAAGCAGCTCAGTAGCCCCGAGCCTTTCCAGCAAACTTCAGCCTGAAGGTGTTCAGAGCCCAGGTGCAGCACGAAGCATCGCCCTCTTGTCCTGTTTGACACAGAACCAGAAGGAACATCACGACCGTTTTACAAATGTAGTAGCTGTGGGGTCTTACAAAGGCCACAGTTTTCACCTATGCTAGTATAAGGTGCCTTATCACACTATACCAAACTCATAGACTTGTTTAGAAACCATTTGTACGGATCCTCACGCCCCTTTGCAGGTCCCCAGGTGATAGAGCAAACTTCTACCAGCGGCTGGTGGGCCCACCGTGTTCAACTGTGGAGAAGAAGCCCCTGAAATAGCCCCCTCACAACTTTCTCAATTGTTCTTTTCATCTACAAAAAGTCACAATTTCACAGTGAACAACTCTTGGAGAAGACTGAGGTGCTTTGAAAAGCAGTTCCAGGTTTTAATCTAACCTCGACGTATCTGAGATACCTGGTGCTCGCTCAGGTCTTGGATCCGTCTTCGTTGTCAGACCAGCCAAACGTAACCTTACTCAATACCTTTATTATTATTATTATTGTTGTGGTTATTATTGTTATTTTGCAAGCAGAAATTGGACCGCTCTGCCCTGTTAAATGATGGCGCTGGATGTTTTTTCCCTGTTGATAACCACACCTTTCTTTTCCTATTGCAGATGAGACTCCGATTATAGCTGTGATGGTGGCCCTGTCTTCCCTTCTAGTCATAGTATTTATTATTATTGTGCTGTACATGTTAAGGTAAGAGATGCTTTAAGGCTGACTTCCCTTCTTTGTCAGAAATTAGCTACCGAATGAACGGGAATAAACCTTCTGTGCTGTTCCCTAAGCTAAAGGCCGACCCAGCTGGTGTTTTTAAAAAGGAACCTGTAAGGATAATGAAAGTGATTTTGGGGGTTTTCCAGTAAATGAGGCGTATTCCTTTCTCTATAAAGCTGCTCCTCATGCGGGGTAATGCCTGTTCTGCTACTGAAAATGTCGTGTTTAGTGGGATAAGTTCAGCTGAAGTCCTATCAGTGCAGTTAAAAAGCAGGTGAGGTTTCCTTGCAAGGCTAAGGGGGTTGGATTGAGTAATCCAGGGAAGCTGAACACAGCCGGAAAGTCCTCTGCGTGTATAACCGGGTGTGTTATTCCTGGATTCCCATCAAACGTCATCCAACATCCAGACCCAAGCTCTGCCTTGGGTACCAGACCTCCACGTCGCACCCATGCATCTTCTGCTGCGAGGTGGCCTACAACTGGAGCTTGTTAGGAGCGTTAGGGGATGCTGTAGCTGGAACTGTAACATAACACGGCCTTTTTAGGTCTATTTTAAAAAAAAAAACAAGCATCTGCGCTGCTCAAAATGTAGCATTCCCAGCTCCTGAGTGCATATCTGCTCAGCTAGAAGAGAGTGTTTATTCACCTGCGGTAAACATTTTAATTTACGCACTATTTTGGTGATTAAACAAGTAAAAAAAAAAAAGAAAAAAGAAAAAAAAACATTTCCTTAGCAGTGGAAAAATCCCCTTCGTCTCCTGGCTCCGGGCCTGCCCTTGCAGCGGTGAACCTGATGAGAGTTTTGCCTCGGGAGTTCGGCAGCAGCAGAGTTTGAGTCCTCCCCACCTGGCTTCCAGCCCTTAAAAAAAGTTTTTGTTCGCCGCCGCCTGCCCAGTGATTCAGCAAAAGCCTTAACTTCAGGCAAATGGAGCGTAAGCATCTGCTTCAAGTTAAAAGCACATGGAGACGGGCTTTGCTGCAGAAGGACGGCTCAACCTGGGGTTTATGTGCTTCGCTGAATCAGCCCGTGGAGCAGGAACTCCTTGGGGTGTCCTCCATAAAAGGCAGCCTTAAAACTTCTCCTCCTGGCTTTCACCTTGCTCTGGCCTCCTGCAGCCCTTCCAGATGTGGTCAGCTAGGAGTTACGCCTGCAGGCAGGATTTTAGAGGTCCTGTAGCTTCTTGGACCCACCAGCTAGTTCATCAAGCCATAAGAAAGTGAGGAAAGCCCTTCATGGCTGCAGCTCTCATCTAGAAAGTAACCTGGGTGTCTTGGTGGGTATCTACTGATGTTCTCCATTCCCTTGTCTTCTGTAGGTTCAAGAAATACAAGCAAGCAGGGAGTCACTCCAACTCCTTTCGATTGTCCAACGGCCGGACGGATGATGCAGGTGGGGCTCACATCGGTGCAACACAGGGAGCAGAAATCATAGAATCATTAAGGTTGGAAAAGACTTCCATGATCATCAAGTCCAACTGTCAACCCAACACCACCATGCCTACTAAACCGTGTCCCAAACTGCCACATTTACGTGTTTTTTGAACATCTCCAGGGACGGGGACTCCACCACCTCACTGGGCAGCCCCTTCCAGTGCTTGACAGCCCTTTTGGGGAAGGAATTGTTCCCCATGCCCAACCTCACCCTGCCCTGGCACAGCTTGAGGCCGTTGCCCCTTGTCCCATCGCCCCTTCCCTGGGAGCAGAGCCCGACCCCCCCGGCTCCCCCCTCCTCTCAGGCAGTTGTAGGGAGCGATGAGGGCTCCCCTCAGCCTCCTCTGCTCCAGGCTGAACCCCCCAGCTCCCCCAGCCGCTCCCCAGCAGCCTGGGGCTCCAGACCCCTCCCCAGCTCCGCTGCCCTTCTCTGGACACGCTCCAGCCCCCCCAGGGCCTTCGGGGAGGTAGGGGCCCAACCCTGACCCCAGCGTTCAAGGGGCGGCCCCCCCAGTGCCCAGCACAGGGGCACGGTCCCTGCCCTGCTCCTGCTGGCCACACCACTCCTGATACAAGCCAGGATGCCGCTGGCCCTCTTGGCCACCTGGGCACCCTGCTGGCTCATATTCAGCTGGCTGTGGACCAACACTCCCAGGTCCTCTCCTGCCAGGCAGCTTTCCAGCCCCTCTTCCCCAAGCCCAAAGCATTGCATGGGGCTGTTAGACTTGGTCCTCATTGCCCTATCTTGCCTCTACAACAGAGTAATGCTCAGCCATAGGGTGCTGAAAGAGTTTCACGTTACCGTAGCATCCCCAAATTTTTGTGCACCATCTGTAGGAAGAACAAAAGGCCAGGAAGTGTTCAAGGCCAGGTTGGACAGGGTTTTGGGTCAACCTGATCTAGTGGAAGGTGTCCTTGCCCATGAAAGGGGGGTTGGAACTAGATGATCTTTAAGGTCCCTTCCAGCCCAAGCCGTTCTATGATTCTATGAAAATACGGGACAGTGAGGATGCAAGTTGGCCCTAAAAGCCGGCAGCCCAGGTTGGGTGAGGTCCCTGTGCCCACCTGGGCATGGATGAGTGCTGGGCACAGGGAGCAACAGGGTGGGCACCTCTGATGTACGGGTGTCGTTGCAGAGCCGCAGAGCATGCCGCTGCTCGCCCGCTCCCCCAGCACCAACCGTAAATACCCGCCTCTGCCCGTCGATAAGCTGGAAGAGGAGATCAACCGCCGGATGGCAGATGACAACAAGCTCTTTCGGGAGGAGTTCAACGTGAGTGCTTTTGCTTCTTGCCCTTAAATCCCTCAGGTTGCTCTCGGCGTCGGGCTTACGATGCCCAGCGGGGAAAAAGTTGGTCTCACCTCGTAGAGCAGGGACAGAACGGGTGGTACATCAGCGAGGAGCTGCAGTGTGTAGTGGTACCTAGCTTAGGGACAGCACATCAACCCAGGGGGCAACGGAGTCGATAAAATAACGGTGCTGGTGCTGGATGCTGTGCTTCAGAAGAGCTTATCTGGGAGCATCACGGAGGGAATGATGGTCCGCCCTGTCCTCGGGGCTTTCTCAAAGGGCTGCAAAGTGGGAGGACTGATTCTGGTCCGAAATCCACTGTGATGGTGGGCAAGCCGCTACCCCTCACATTCACTACAGAAAGCAGAGGTTTTCTAGCAAGCTACACTACGGGGTTACGTCTTGCTGGGTTTGGGAAGTACCCTGGATGCCTTAGGGTCTTCCAGAGCTTCCATGCCTGCTGCTTTCCTCCCAGGCACTGCCTCCCTCCTCCCAATCTTCATGGCTTAAATCCAAACAGCCAAAACCAGAGCTCTGACAGAGAAACAGAACTGACCCCACGTATTTCAATGAGCTGTTAACCCTGAAACAGAATGATGGCGATTTGTAGGGCAACAGCTGGCCTTCAACAGTGAGTAATAATTCAGGTGTTGTGGTTATCCCGCGACGCTGGAGCATCTCTAGTGAGATGGCTGCAACCTCCTCCTGACGTTGAGCTCTGCGACTTCTTGTGACGATAAACCCATCTCACCTTGGCAATACAAAAATAGGCAGAGCAGTCATGACGAAGGGCCAAAGTTAAGTAACTGGCTGGAGTGTCACAGCATGTAACCTAGGAGATGCTGAGCTCCCTGGACTCTTCATCAGCCTAATTAAAGAAAGAAAAATCCACTGTTGATCTGGTTGTCTGCGCTGCAAAGGTGTCATCTGCAAATACATACAACCTTAGGTCCACGGCGTGGTACAGCAATGTGAGGCCAATGTGAAGATAAAAAAAAAAAAGCCACTCGACTTTCTCCAGCTGTTGCACAACTCGATGCCCTTCCTGGCCACGCTTCGGTGAAACTAAATAGGTGCAATGAATGCCCAGGGAGGCGGGGGGGTCAGGTTATAAATACTCAATTGCTTTGAAGACTTCCGTTGCTGAAGCACGTCTGTCCTGTCAGCTGGAAGGGATGGTGAATCCCTCTGATACCTTCTCATCCTCTTCGTTATTCAAAAAAGATGTGGAATAACGGTGCTGGGGAAGCACCTCCTCTGCTCAAGCATGAAACCTGGCTGCTGTGACCAGCACAGCATCGCCTGTGACCCCAGCACCCCCCAATCTGCAGGTCCCCAGTGCCAGCGGGTGGAGAATGACTCCCTGCATGGGTGCTCCTTCCCATTGCTGGGTGTGCTCGGGCGATGGGGGTTTGGCACAGGGGGTTTAATTGGGTTAGTGTCACTGTTCACAGACGAAATCTCAGAAATCTCAGCAGCAGCCTCCCTGAGCTCCTTGGTCGCTGGGCTGGTGGGTTTGGTGTCAGAGGCTTTGCTGCCACCTCGTGTTCGTGGGTCCTGAGACTCCAGATACCACGTTTCAGAAGGGATTTGCTCTCTCTGGTCCAGCCCAAGCTATTTCAGTGGTCACCTGGAGCTCAGTGGGGACAAGGAGCTGGTGCTGGAGTGGAGGTGAGGGGTGTGGGTGGTAGGGACACATCCAAAGGGGTTGCTGCTTCACCTACCTCCTGGAGGCCAGCAGAGCATGACCACCCTCCGATGGGATGCCCGGGTGCGGCGTGTGCCGACATGCCAGTTGTGTTGTGGTTACTGCTGTGCCATGAGTAGGAACATCATGGAAAAGCCCCTTTTCTGCCATTGCAGGCTCTCCCAGCGTGCCCCATACAGGCCACGTGTGAAGCTGCTTCCAAGGAGGAGAACAAGGAGAAGAACAGATACGTGAACATTTTGCCATGTAGGTATCAGAGCACGCTGGGCAGGGTGGGGCACGGCCGGTGCTGCTGCTGGGGCTCCCTGTTCCTGTTTTTGGGATGGGCAAGGACATGTTGAGCTCATTTCACCTCCCAGATGGGTGGGTGCATCTGCTTTAGCTTTAGATACCTACTGGGAGAGGTTCCCTGGAGCCATCAGCAGCTGGGAGGCCATGGAAAATTAAATGGATGGGAAATGTTGAAATGGCCAGCTCTTGCTGCACGGCAGCGAGTGGTGGGCTGCCTCGGGGGCTTCCTCGAATGTGTGCACTCTGCAGAAGAAAAACTTCCTTGGGCGAGGTCTGGCGCCTGTCCAGGCTTAAGCAAGAAGAATTTGGGGACATAAAGGTGTTTGTGTGTGCAGGGGAGTCGGCGAGCCCGCACTCCGCTCCAACACCCGGCTTTCTCGCTATGTCAGGTATCAGCTACGTGGAGGGAGTTGTTTTTAATGCAAAGTTTTCATTTTCCTCCAGATGATCATTCCAGGGTTCACCTGACTCCTGTCGAGGGAGTTCCTGACTCCGACTACATCAACGCCTCCTTCATTAATGTGAGTTTTGGGGTTCAAAGGGGAAATCCTCACCGGTTGCGCCCCGGCCGGTGGTGCCTGGTCCCACCAGGAGCATGGGGCCTTTATGGGGTGTGACTTGTGCCTCGGAGAGGATGGTTAAGAGACTACCTCCTACTTTAACATCTCCTCATCTCCTCTGGAGCAATAAATGGCACTGAGTTTTGATCTCATAACCTTGGCGTGGCCATGGTAGAGCCCACCGTGCTTCACTCTGTGCCTTGAGCCCAGACAAGCACGGTTGGAGTAAAGAGGCTGAGAGCTGGAACTCCACTTCTAGCTGTAGCTCTGCCCTTGGCTCAACGGCTTTGCCACAGTCCCAAGTCTTCCCACCTCTCTTTTCCTCACTTCTAAAATAACGAAAAGCACTTGCACTCCTTGGGGTGCTGCAAAGCCGAGCCGACTGGTTTGGAAGGGCTTTGGGAACCCTTCCTGCAGGAATTGGGGATTTCTAATTAATGGCTGATGAGTGGTGTGGCTGGTTAATCATCGGTACTTCCCATCTGGCAGGCCTGGGTGTGTGATGAAAGGGATGAAAAAGAAATCAAGGAACCCAGCTAAAACAGAGGCAACATTGCCCCGCTCTGCTTCTAGGAGGAGATGGGTCCGATGTGGTTATCGCCATATAGCTCAAATACATTGGAAGGGTAATATGAAGAAGTAGACTTTGAGAGAGATGGAGGCATGTGAAGAAAAGCAAGACCCAAAAGAGCTTTTTTTCTTTCTTCACCAATAAATAAATGGCCATTAGGAAATACTCAAAATCAATCCCCGTGAGTTCAACAGCCCCATCTCCGGAAGGGTAATGCTGATTTTCACGTCATGCTCTGGACACAGGGTCTGACCCCAGCAGAAGGCCTGTCCTGTACCACTTCATTAGTGCTCTGTGCCAACGAGTGGGGTCGTTCCTGCGTTACGTGAGCGTGGGGAGTGGTGTTCTGGGCCAATCCCCTTTGCACAGGGATTTTCCATTATTTCTGTCCCGCTGTTGGAGCTGTTTGTGATGTCCCTGTTTATTAATGATGTAGCTGCACTCCATGACTCTTGAGTTAGCAAAAGACAGGTCTTTTCATTTGTCTTCCTTTTCCTCCTTTTCTCTATAGGGGTACCAAGAGAAAAACAAGTTCATTGCTGCACAAGGTAAGTGCTCAGTTGTCCCTGTAGCTCTGTTTGGTGGCAGTCGGGCTGGGGTCCTTCTGCTTTGCAAAGCTGTGCCGGTCTAACCACAGCACAGCACCTTGCAGAGCTCCCCTGGTCAAAAGGACGCTTGGCTGGTCCAGAGTTTGTTCCCAAAATGGTTTTCTCAGTGAAAGACCAGTGCTGGATGCGTGGAGGGAGGAAGAGAAGCCCTACCTGTGCAATACCGATTGCTGGAGGGTGTCAAAGCATTTCTGCCTTGAGCCTTGTCCTTCCACCCTGGCCCCCAGCTGCAGGTGGTTGTGATCCCTGGAAGTATTGCCAGTGAGCTGCTTAATTAAATGCCCCAAATCTGGTATTACGGAGAGCACCGCGCTGGTCTGGCTTCATTTCTGCTCCTTTTTAAACCTCGGCGGGCAAGAACGTGGGCTTGTGCCCTTGGAGAGAAATTTCTCTGTGGTCTTCAGAGGGGAGGCAGGACTATCAGCTATTGAGAGCAACAAGCATCACGAGTCTTCCCAAGCTCAGCTGCCCCCAGCCAGAGCATCACCAGCTTGTATGCACCCTCCGTAGCCCTCTGGCTCTCTTGCCTTCCTTGTACCTGTCCAAACACATCCCTTAAACCAAGATGCCCACTCGCAGGGCAGTTCATGTCATCAAAAGGGGGTTACCTGCCCATGGGAGGTGTTCTGCATTTCCACTCTTGACTTGCCAATGGGTTAGGACATCACCTGCCAGTTTGCCTGGCTCTTGCTGGAGAAGGAAGGCTGGATCAGGTCCGTCAGTGATACCAGGCTGGGGTAAAGCTTTGGCTCTGCTCTTCTCTTGGCTCGCCCTTAGCCTCAGGCTTGTCAGGGGAGGTCTAGGCTGAGTCAGCTCCTTGTCTGGTGGGCAGCAGGTAACTATTCTTGCGCTATATTGAAATGGGATCCCATGGGTTAAAGGACAAGGCTCAGGGACAGTGAAGACCACAGTTGCCCTGTGTGACCTTGGGCAAATCATTTCCATGCTCTGTTTGTCCGATTGCCCCTTTTTGGGCTAAAAATGGAATTCCTCATCATTAAACGTATCCAAAAAGCCAAGCTCTTGTGTGATAGGATTGTTCCTTGGGTTAGCTGACATTCCCAGATGCCAAAACACCTCCTGTGCTGACACCTATTGGCAAAAAATGTGTTGCATCATCCACAGCGTGTGCTTTCACATGCTGGGTTTTGGGTCTCAGCACTTGAAGGGTTGATCCCAAAGACCGTATTTCTTTTTACCTTCCCCTCAGGACCAAAGGAAGAAACCGTGAATGATTTTTGGAGGATGATTTGGGAGCAAAACACAGCGACGATTGTCATGGTGACCAACCTGAAAGAGAGGAAAGAGGTAGGTGCCAGAAGGCTTCATGGGCTGGTATCTAACCCAGCTTCGTCCAAATCTTGTGCCCATGGGCACGTCTTGGAGCTGGTCTCAGGCCTGCAAGGACAGAGCTCACCTGCACCCATTTTCTCTCCCCACAGTGTAAATGTGCTCAGTACTGGCCGGATCAGGGCTGCTGGACCTATGGGAATATCCGAGTGTCCGTGGAGGACGTGACTGTCCTGGTGGATTACACCGTGCGGAAGTTCTGCATCCAGCAGGTGCCAGAGCTTGCATCTCCCATCCCATCCCATCCCATCCCATCCCATCCCATCCCATCCCATCCCATCCCTCCCCTCTCCACGCTGGACATCCAACAGGCATTGGTGTGCTCCTCGACTCCTCCGAGGTGCCATGAGACCAGAGTTGGGATGAATTGACCCCAGCATCCATTTTTAACCAGAGCTATTAAGACTTTACTCACCTTAAACACCTGGGAGCCCATTCCCAGTGGGTACCAGCACGGCTGTACCGAAAGCAGGGAAGCTGATGGATGCCAAGGCTGAAATTCAGCCCTGTGATACTCCAGCACTTGCTGTTACCAGTATCGGTTCCTGCTCTCACCCACAGATACTTAATGCCTGCAAATAATCAGATTTATCCCACGAGCCAAGACAAAATCCAGTGCCGTATGCGTTGGTTTTGATTACTTTCCCATCTGTCGCTACGTTTTCTTGTCCTCCGAGGAGGCTCTGGATGCTTTAGTCACTCTGTTTGTTTTCCTGCTGCTCTCGGAGGCAGGCAAGAAAGAGCTGGCGATTGAAAACCTGTCTGGACCCTGAGTGGGGTTCTCCTGAGCCTCACCCTTCACTCCAACAGCCTGGACGTGGGTGGTTTCCTCCCCTGCTTTTAACTGAGGATGCTGTGGGCAGAGGTGTGGGAAAGGATGGAGCGGCGGCTTCTGTTTGGGCTCGCTGGGAATGAAATAGGGCAGCATCTGCCAGGTTGGAGCCACAGCCGAGGCCGGGCTGGCATCTCTCACCCCTAGGATGCGGGGTGTGATGCCTGGTGGTTAAAATGTCATGCTTTTAGCGACTAATTGGCCCAGGAGCCTGGATCCGTGCCCTTCCAGCTTGTGGATGCTAGTGCTTCTTCAGCCACCCAGCTCAGGCTTGGGGCTGTAGCTCCCTCTCTGCCTTTGCTTTTGGGGAAAGAAGGGAAATCTCAGTATTTATCATTAACCTGAATACTCCTTTCCCCTTCAGGTCGGCGATGTCACCAACAAGAAGCCTCAGCGCCTGGTGACTCAGTTCCACTTCACCAGCTGGCCCGACTTCGGGGTCCCCTTCACCCCCATTGGGATGCTGAAGTTCTTGAAGAAGGTGAAGACGTGTAACCCCCAATATGCAGGAGCAATCGTAGTGCACTGCAGGTACGTCCTGGTCACGCTGACCTCCACCTCTCTTGGGTCGCTTGGAAAGCGTTTCCTATTTAATACTAAAAGTATTTTTTTTCCTGTCAGGCCTTTTTGATTATTTCTGTTTAACTTTCCCATCTTAAATACGAATGTTCCACATGGGAACATTCAAAAAAAAGCCTGTGAATGGAAGGAACTTCTTGGAATCATCAATGTGATGGTGTTACAACTTGTGTTGAGTGGTCATCTGGGTTAGCTGGATGCTGAGTGAGCCAAGCTTAACACCACTGCTGGGCTTTGGTGGCATCTCCCTTGGCTTTCCACTGCCGGGCTTTGGTG